>JANZLQ010000065.1:9203665-9301296 GCA_026212715.1 Elanus axillaris | reverse complement strand
GGGGGCGGTTGTTGTTTGTTTGTGGTTTGGGGTTGGTTTTGGTTTTTTCGTACCAACGACCCCTTCTCGCTCCCCCGTCGAGGGCTGACCGCAAGGCACTGAGCATCCGCGGACCTCTGCAAACGAGCAACCCAAAAGAAAAGCCCTCCTCCGCAAGATCCGCCGTCCTCCCTGCTGGCAGCTTGATTAATACTGGGACAATTCCGAAAATATACGGGCTACATTACCGGAGCGACCCCGAGGCTCTGAATGTATGGAGGGGCCTGGAGAGTGTGTGGGGGGCTGCCTTGTCATCTCAGATGAATTGATTTCTCCTAAGGCATGAAATATGGGTCGACATTCTGGTTTCTAAGCACGAAGCTAAAGGAAGGTGTGAGACAGAAGGGACAGGGGCTAAGAAATAGATCCCTGTTCCAGTCGGAGGCACTAACAAACGGATGCATTGAGCTGCTTTGACAGGGACTGCTGGTTCTCAAGGCTAGCGACGTGTGCTAGATCCGATTAAAAATGTGTAATTTAGCGATGCTGAAACCCACAGAGCAATTTTATTCCGGTCTTTCAGCACCCGGCTCTGTACAGTCTCAGTCTTATTTTGTCCTTTGCTGGGAGCTGCCTGTAGCTTTTGCAACGCTAGCCTGCATTAAGGAGCATCTATCCCCCAGTCTCTAGACTCTCTGCCCTTCTTAACCAGAAACGGCCAGATGAATACAAAAAAGGACTTAGTGGTTAACCGATATGCTGCTAATATTTCATCCACGGGCCTCCTCCTCCTCCTCCTCCCCTTTCAAAACTTCAGCTCTTGGAAAAACAACATATTTTAAGCTTTCCACACAAATATTGATATTGGCAAATAAAGCCGGCCCCCAGCCTATGGTCAGAGACAGTCTTCTTTTTGTTCCTACCCCGGGCCATCAAAATCAATCCACCGTATTACAAATCGCTTCGGAATATTTCCCTTTTCCTGACAAAACCCGTACCTGCCGTATGTCCCGGCGAGCCAGCTTCTCCCCAGCCCGTTTGGTGGCGGCTGTTCAACGGGCTACCGGGCGGCCACGGGCGGTGGGAAAAAAAAAAATCCCAGGAAAATCACTTATTTGGGGCTGCGTTTGTGCCGGGGCAAAGCAAGTACTCGGGTAAAGCGGGGGGTGTAAGCGGGAAGCCCCACCTCGCCCTACGCTCGCCCAGAGGAGGCAGGTCGCCCGCTGGACCACTCGGCGTTCCGCCGGCGCATCCCTCCGGCTTCCCGCATCCCAACAACCTCCCGGGACATCACCTGCCATTAAAAGCGAAGGAAAACGGCCCCCACACGAGGGGGCTGCAGAAAATGTAGCTCTTTGCGATTGTTTGGGGGTTTTGTTTGTTTGTTTGGGGTTTTTTTCTTCCCCCCCCCCGGCAAAACTCGCACAGAAATCAACGGGGCTGAAGCCGCAGTGAAGAACGAAGCCGTTCCTACGACTGTAGGTAAGGATCTGACAACCGGGGGGTCCCTCCGCTGCCGCTCCCGTGGGCTGATCCCCCCCCGCTATTTTCCACAGAAGCGGCGAATTAAGAGAAAAACTGCCACCAGAAATTACCACTTATT
This sequence comes from Elanus axillaris, assembly GCA_026212715.1. NCBI lineage: Eukaryota > Metazoa > Chordata > Aves > Accipitriformes > Accipitridae > Elanus > Elanus axillaris. Next base: position 9,299,714 of record JANZLQ010000065.1, on the reverse strand, counting down.
GAAACTGTGCGGCCGATGCATTTATCCTCTTCTCTCCCGGCGCTCGCCTAGCCGGGCTGCTTTTTATTTCCCTGCCGCACGCCTGCTTTTCGCACATGAAGGAAACTCGTTGGAAGGAAAAATTGCTGGAGAACCGTATTAAACCGCGCGAACGACAACCTGTTCGGGAAATTAAGAGTCAAGCTTACGGCTGACTTGTGTTCTCGCAATGAATAACCTCTCGAACCTCCTGCACGTGGTGGCAGAAAAGAGGGAGTTTTGAAGGGACAGCTCTCATCTAATGACCGGAATGTAGCACGAAAAGAGAGCCCATTCTATTTAATTTTTTTTTTTTTTACCTTCTCCTTTTCAGAATGTGGCTCGCAAGCACAGAAAATTAAGCTGACTTGAAAGAGAGGCATTTATCCTCTTCTAGAATTTTAACCAAACAGCTATAGGGATCTCTCCTAAAAAGCTCTCTTGCACCTCGGGATACCGGGTGTGCACATCGGCTGCGCTCAGCTAACTGGGGGTGCGTACTTCTTTCTCTTCAGGCTTGAAGCAATGCCTCCCGAAAAAAACAAATGCTGGTTTCTTTCTCTAAGAGTAATTTAACAAACGAACGCTCTAGGAATAAAGAAAACCCGACCCCCGGCTATTAACAAACTTTTTTTTTATCACGTCTTAACTTTGTGAAATCGGCATTGGCTGTTAGCAATATAAAATACTCTTATCTGCTTAAAGAGACACCAATTGCATTTCAGCCAGAAGTAATTTTGCATCTACCTGGGTATTTGGGCTTCTTTAGTGTTTGATGAAAAAAACCCCAAAAACCTAGCTATATGAATAGCAATCAATCAGCTAAGAGACTAAGAAAAGGTTGCTAACTCCAAACAAATCTATCTACCATTCAAGTGAAGACCAGGAGAGGAACAAATGCTGCTCCTTGGCAGCTAGGTATGTGCTAACCTGTTCTGTCAGCATCCTCGTCACCAAAATAATGGAGGAAGTCCATCTGTGCTCACGAAGAACAAACCCCGTAGTTCCTAACGTCATTCATTTCAACCTCCAGTCCTTGGTCAGTCTGGGGCAGTTACAAAATATTTCTACTCAAAATCTCTTGGAAAACCCAATCCTTGTCCACTGACCATCATGGAACTTCACAAACTTCCTCCTAAGAGGGATTTTAGTGCTAAGAAACCCCCAGCACAACTTGGCACTCAGGTAGTGCCTGGAGGATGGATCCAAGGACATGGGGTCAGCACTCTCCACCATCTCCCTTGAACACCAGGGAAGCAGCTCTCCACAAGACCCAACAGCTGCTTTGGACTGACCTGTATTGCCACTTGCAGGCCATACCCATGTCTTTTTCCCTACTCTAGGCATATTTTTCTGCCTCTGTGTGAGAAGAAAGAGCTGTCCCATTCCTACTTAACCGCAGTGACATCCATGACCAGGTGGCACGGCACTTTCCTATATGTGTATCGCAAAGGCTCTGTCTGACAAGTGCTGCGGCAGTTCACTCTGGGCCAAGATTTCCATTTGCTAAGACCTTATGCAATGATGAAATCAGCAGTGACTGTGATTCATCTGCTTTCCACAGACTCCTAGTCAAAGCTCCTGTGCTTTTTGCAACTCCTACAAAAATAAAATTAGTTAATTTGTTTTTCACTTATGACTGTAAAGAGAAATAAACAAAACAACACTTTGCTGGTCTCTCTCTTTTTTTTTTTTTTTTTTCCAGCTAGTACAGCTAAGTACAAACAGCTTGGCTCTCAGATGTGGTATCAGGCTACTCAATCTTTTATAATATGGTTGAGTTCCTTTCCTGCCTTTTTGGGGCCGTGCGGTAATAGCTACTTTTCATACGTGTTTTCCTCATTAAAGAAAAGTGTATTAAGATAGCGCACTGTCCCAGAATATTAGCCTGCCTTCCATTAATGCTAATGGGTGTAATTTCAGTGTGTAGCAAGGAAAGGCTGTACCACCATAAATATACATTGCCATTATCATGATGATATGACACTAAAATCAAAAGGACATTAATCCAGTATATTCCTCATAGTGCGTACAATTGTAGTGGAAGACCAAGTGGCAGTTTTGCACCCATGTGTCCGAGACCAGATTTGGACACCACTTGTGGCATGTTTTTGAAAAATGTAAACACCATCTACCACGGACACTCCTTCGATGAATGCATATTTGAATAACAGGATTATTAATAATTAATTATAATGATTTACTAAGTCAAAATGTGACACCACTTCACCCTGTACCAAAACAATGTCCATGCTATAAATACATTGGTTTCCTGCTGTTTACAGATCTGTTAAAACAAGAAACCCGTTTCAGCAATAACCTTTTGAGTCGGAACGGTTACTGTTTAAGAGTATCTTAACATGGAAGTAGGAAAAATCTTCCCATTATTCAGTGAGAAACATTTCCTCACTGTGTTTTGTCATTCAGGCGTGGGTTATCTGAGTACCATTAACACCTCGTTCTCATTCAGAATAAGCATTTTGGGGAGCATTTTTTCTGTTGCAGCAGGTAATGACGTTCCTAATACCACCGTTTAAACGACAGAGGGCTTAAAGAAAGCTTTGCAGTTTGATGTGGTGGATGACACCCATCAAAGGATCAATGCATAAATGCACCTCGGTTGTTTCCTTCTTAACTAATGTTTTTCTACATTTCCAAGACTCGAGCTTCATACACCCAAGGAAGATTTTTTAAAGAACTTACTTAGATGAAGTCCCTCCTCCTTCATGTTAAAGGATCTACAGGGAACAGAAAAAAGTGCCGAGGAGCTGATGCTAGTGAGTTGCAAAAAGGTCTGGAGCACCACAAAGGCAGTAGTAGCACATCTAGACGTATGCAGTTTCGGGGATTTGTGGTGCAGGTTTTGCTGGCCTGTCACTGTGACTCACAGCTGCTCGGACAGAAGAGATTGCCAGAGAAACTTCTAAGAATATGTTCTTGTCCTAAATGGGAATTGCTGTAACGAGCAGTAGGGGTCCAGGGGAGAAAGAAAAGAAGGAAAAAATAATTAAAAAAAACCCCACAAGAAAACAAAAAAGAAAAAACAGAGATGGAAAAGAGAACCAAGAAAGAAAGCATGAAACAGCTTTCTGCTGTGCAGAACAGGGTTTGAAAAAGTCATTCATAAACACGTCACCATGTGTAGCATTCGTGTTACCTCTGACCTTACATACTGTAAGACGTGACTATGAGCAGCAAGTGTTTGCCTAGATTTAGGGTTGCTTCTCCTTATTCCTGAAAGCAATAAAGGTCTTTCTGCTAGCTTGAACAGAAGTTGCACATTTATCCATCTTTGACCAGACAAACTGTACTTTCAACACTACAATTCTTAAAAAAAATGTGTTGGATACAATAATAAGACATCATCCTATTACACATCACAATGTTATGTAATGAAAACAGCAATAGGTTTTGGCATACTTTATAACTTAACTTCTGTTGGGTATACCACTTAACCTATGCATGACAGCATCAATTTATGGAATAGCACACTAAGCATATTATGGACCTGAAAAGGTATGTCAGCGAATATTGTCACTCCGATTTGTAATTTAGTAAATTGTATGTTAAAAAGCAATTATTTTCTCTTCACAAAACAAAATGTCTTTAAAAATGTTGCCAAAACATTTTATTTGGGCTTCAAGGTATTTCTCATTCAGAAACACCTGGAAAGCAAAAGAGATCAGGTATGACGACTTTTATACAGCAGATCTTTTTTAGATAGAAATGATACAGATGTATAAAGATTTCTGAAATCTGAAATACAAATAGCTCTTATTTACAGCTGTGGTGATGTGCAGTATATTATGGACACTCTAGAGAAATGGAGAGAATAATCTACAAGAAGTGTCGAACTGTGAACTGCTTGATTTCGCATTTTGATCTCCAGTTAACACCCGTAACACTGGTGTGTCCATTTACTGACCACATTGCCACATTCAGCGGCAGACATTTTGAACTAACAAAGTTCTTCCTACAAAACTTATATCCTTGATGATACAATTGAAATCACAAAAGCTCCAGTCTTTGGGGATGACATTTAAAAGTCATTATACAGCAGATCTGGAAATCCAGTTTAACATTCACTACATACATTGGGAAACTAACCAGAGAACGTAAGCATCTAGGGATGTTTTACACCCTGCTGACAACCACAGCATTTCTACAGACAGGCTGAGCAACCTTCATGGACCATCATTCCTCAGAAAGGTAAAGAAATCTTTTCTGCACTGACTTTTCAAAAGTAAAATGATAAGAAAAACAGCATGCTGATTCAAATGAGCAAGGTTATTTACTGGAGGTTTTCCATGTGATCAGCCATCTTTCAATCTGAAAATGAATGTAAGTATTCACAAAAATGGCGATAATTGCTTTCGATCCATATGTTAGCATAAAAACCACCTCACAAAATAGTGTCATATGTAATTGAAGTACATTTTAAAACCAGCCACAGCGTAAGAATTTATGTTCTTTACTGACTTGAAGTTTCAAGCCCTGTTACCCTCCCCACCTCTCTCCCAGTCTGCAGGGGGTTGAGGCTTCACAATATTGGAAAAAACCAGATGAGGAAATACCAAAGCCAGACTTCTCTAGATCCAATTAGCAACTTCTACCTTCAAAGGGAAAAAACATTAAAATAATGTTAGGCTTTGAAATCAAGGAACCTTTTCTGCCCTGTATGGTGATGGACAAAGCATTCACTAGAAGTAACGAGTTAGATATCCATGAACAGTTAAAATAATACTTCTTCTCTTTCTCTAGATCTTGCACCACAAAGCTTTTACACACGGGTCTGAAGGAGTCTGCCTACATGAACTAATAAAGTTGGGTTACCAGTGTCATGTAGATGTAATGTTACATTACCCCAGAACAAAATGAGAACTTAGTAAATTTAGTTTTTTCTTTAAACCTCTAGGAAAATGTGAGAAGTCTTTGAGAGTATAAAAATATAACAGGTTGCTTTATCACATTATGACCATTATTTCGGATGAAAGCTCTAGAGGACTTCTCGTATTACTAAAAAAAGATAAGTGCATCCCCACCAACTGGAGGTTACTGTAAATTTTTTGCTGCTTCAGTAGAATATTCTTGACAGACTTCTCTAAGAATGGCATTGCTGGCTGTTATAGCTCACAACACAGTGTGCAAGCATGTATTTTATTTGTGAGAAAATGAGAATTCAGCGTTTTGATGTGACATACATCACATCAGCATGAACCATTATTACATTTACACACCTCAACCACTTCTTATAAGCAAGCCTAAACTTATTCACTGTACAACAGTCCTTGTAGGGTTAATCAGTTCTGCATTCTACACCACATGAACATATAAGCAATTGAAAACACAAAATATGATAACTTACTGACAGGTATAAAATAGTTTGACCAAAAAACCCACCCCAAAACCCAAACCACTGGAACCATGTATAATAAAATAAGTCAAATGCAGTTAACTGAAACTGTTGGTATTATTGGTAATAAACAGGAATCCAAAACCTCATATTCACAGGCTTAAAAAGAAACAGCTCTCCATATGCTCTCCATATTTGATTAAATCATCTAGTTAAATTAACTCCAATATTCAGCTAATATTTTTAAGCTTTTGCCTTTTTTTGCCTGCTCCCCATCCTCCGCTGAGCTGCACTGGATGGTCTCGAAATGATATCCGCTCTTTACGAGATGGACCCAAACATGATTTTTCTGGAGTAGATATATTCTTTTCTAAACAACAAACAGACATATGAAATTAAAAACCAAACAAATGCAACTCCCCAAATTTCACTGCATCATATTCTTTTTGAGATAATAATATATGTTAATGTCTAATTTGATAGCACGCAACTTTTATAACTATGTATTGCTCACTGTTTTAAACACAATACAAGTATTTTCACAAGGTAGTATTTTTTTAAAAACAAACTCCTTATGAAAATAGACATTAAAATTACTACACAAAATTATCATGTTTTTAAAAGTGCCACTATCCATATCTTTTGAACATATTTTAAACACATACAGAGACACGCAATGCATTTGACACAGAAACTAGTAACGTCATTCATCCTTCAACTGGATGGAGGACTAGTTCAGAAGAAATGTCTAATTAACAAGTTATTGTTTCACCATATTAGACCAAATAAAAGAGAGATTTCTTTTTTTCAAAGCTCAAGAATACTTAAACTTTGATGCTGAACAGTCTCACAGCAAGTTTAAGCGCACATGGAAATAGGTGATATAATCACTTTCACTGTCATGCATACAGATGCTTGAGTAATTTAGGTAATAGTTTCTACAAAATACTTAAGACAATTATTTAAATAAAATAACCAGTAGACCCGGCCAAAGGTATGATATTTATGTTACACAAACCAACACTTTACAGATGGAAATATCTATCGTAGACGTTTGTAAGGAAGAAAGCAACTATGGAAGACAACTCAAACTGTAAGAGAGTGATATGATGTTCAGAGTACAGCAGTTGTTTATATACATATAATTAGCATGCAATCTTATCAAATAAAAATTTTACAAATATCTTTTAGCCACCTATCAAAGGAAAAGATTACTAACTACGTATTTGTAGTATTTTTGATTTTTTAACTTTTTAGTACTTTTCAATAGCAAAATTAAATTTCTCACAAAAAATAGCCCCCGAAAATTAAAACAAAGCTTAAATCATATGACTGGGTATCATTCTTTGACTAACATATACAACATAGCTATAAATTTCAAACAGTAGGAACTTCTTTGTTTTCTCATGGATGTTTTTCTGTAGTCTGCTAGATCTAAATGTCAGGAGCTTTTCCCAGCCTGCAGTTCCCTTTTTCATGAAGTTTTACATTATTGCAAATCTATCTTACTAAATAGTTCTCTCTTTTTGCAATCAAGGGCTTTCAAGTATTTTTAACATGATCTCTGTTTTCTTAGGGCTCTACAGATGTAGTCAATTTTTTTTTTTCTTAAAATATATAACTTACTCTAGGTCTACCTGATAAAGGTTTAAAATATTAAAGTCTTGCCTTTACAGCATTCCCAGTTTCCTCGCCTTTGGATCCTTTTATTTAACACCTGAAATACTAGCAAATAGCTCTAGTGCGGAAAGGCTTTTGTTAAAGAGCAGAGAAGAAAGTTATTTAATCCAGCAGTAAACCTTCCATAAATTCTTTTGAGTGGGAACCATAACATATTCACTGAAGGCTGAAACCCTCAAATTAGTAAATGAAGTGGTTAATTAGTGAAACTTCAAAATAAATCTAATGTGGTAATAATATTTAAAAAATGGCATCCCTTTAATTTAAAGAGATGTATTCTGAAGTAGTAACCATTGTTAAAGAACAAAATGATTTAAGACTGGAATATGTTCTTTGCTAAAAAGAAAAGGGGGGGGGAATAGCTATTGCATGTTTAGACTGGAAAAGAAGTTTGGGGCGAACTTATGCTTGAGACTGACGGTCCTATGCACTCATCTTCAAGGCTGTGTCAATGTTAAAGGTAAATTAAATATACCAGTTATTTATGTCTATATTTTGACAAAATGAGTATTTTTATTACATTATTTTAAAAACAGAATAAATACAAATGCCAGAACAAAAGCATCAGTAATAAATTTGAAAATTAGTTTAGAAGTGATAAAGTCAATGTAGCAAATCAGGAAGTCAACCTCATCCTAATTGCCTAATCTGGATTATTTCTGGACTAAAATTCTCAATTGTTTATGAACCTGACTGTACTGCTAAACATTATTTTCATGATGGATTTCAGAATCTGTAAAGGTAAGTTTTCTGATTTGTCACTTATAACTAACTACATGCAATTTGTTGGAAGGGATATGTTGTCCTTCCATTAGTATGAAATGTACATTATTACTCCATAAAAAAAGCACAAAGACTTGCTGTAATTTGGTGCAAGAAACTTGTGAAAAGTCTTCATAAATTACTAATATATCCTTTTATTTTGGCAGCATAACAGCCACATCTGTCATAGCACGAATTCTGCTTGTCTAAACTTTGGAGTCAAAAGTTCACAAATTTATTTTTTTTGTTAATTGTAACTGATGTAAACATTGTTGAGAGGGTAGCGTAGTCAAATATTTTGTGACTAAAATGTAATAACTTATTAATTTCGAGTGCATATAAGCTGTCTGACAAAAGAACGTTTTAGACAACTGTGAGAATCATAGCTCAGGATTTGTAGACCCTCGGTAACAGAGCAGGATAACTTCCTCAGCCTGAAGGTGTTTTTGCAAAATCCCAGGTACTCTAAAGGTGTAGACTTTCTGCTCCCTTGAATGCAGGCTTAACAAATCACAGGCTACCCCAAAGTCTGACAGTCACTGCTCCCTTCTTCTTTACCTAGCCTGAAGTGCCAGTTAGATTTCCTAGGGCCTGCTTTAAACTTTACTATACAGTAGCGACCTAGGCAAACTGAATTAAAGCATAGACTACTCTGTATTCTTTATTTCCACTGATCACACAGTTCTCAGCACTTTCAGCCAAATAAAATAAAACCATTGCAGGGAATGATCAACTAATTTAGAATGAAGTATCTACAACACAGGTTTGTTGTAAATCACTGTAAATCAGTCCCTTTGTATGTCCCATCCTCCCATCTTTGAAATGGGCATAACTATGTTTGCTCTTCTGATAAAGCACTTTTGAGACCTGCTAAATAGTACGAAGAGATAGATGGGTATTATTATCAACACTGCTGTTCCAGTTTTGGGTCTAACCGGAGTGATGAAAGGTAGAACTGGCAAGGAGATCCAACAGCCTATTCCCTGAAGAAGAATTCTCAAACACAGATATGAGTCAGACTGGCATATAAGTATAGTGAAGTTTGCTTATTCCTATTCATACTGTACCTAATTCTCAGACATTATACTTACAGACTGCTAGTGGCTTAAATGCTAATTATGACTGAAAAATTGTATCATAAAGCAAAGAAACGCCTCATTTACAGTGAAGGTATTAGTCAAATATGAGAAAGGTTTTCATTACAGTTCTTTCTCCTAGAGTTTAATGCAGGAACAAACAGAAAGAAAAATGAAAATATAGGAATGCAAATATAGGACTTACCTGATTTATTATACATGTGCCCACAAATTACCATGCTTATTTTTAATTCATGTCTTTTGCTATTTCAGTGAAAAAACTAGGTATGAACACTCTTGTGGTGAAGTAAAAGAAGCTTCGTACTTAAGTAAGCATCTAGGTAGAGTCTTGCAAGAAGTAAAAATACTACATATAAATTAAGACTAAAACTCAGTTATTTTGTTGTCAGTACCTGTGTTTACAACAGGTTTTCTGATTCTACATTATTCAAACAGGCAATTTTTTCCTTTAGAAATATTAAAAAAGTCAGCTCCACTACCAAATGGTTAGAATTTTGTCTAGATCGAGAGAATGAGGGAAGACAAGAGAGTCTGGTAAGGGGTGACAATGCCACTTTGAATTAAGAGAGTGAATCCAGAAATGTTCCTTAAAAATATAGTCTCATTGTTAAAAAAACCCAACAAAACCAAACATATTAAAATGAATAGGTGACTGAATCCTTATTATATTTGTTTCACTTATATTTGTTGTCTTTATTATATTTATTGTGCTTTACTTCTCCTCCTTGGATGTAAATACATTTATACCTGCTCAGGGGAAGTTGTGCAATTTTACCGCTTCATGAGATTTTGTTTCTTTTAAGAAAAGCGGAGAAAATAATAAAAGGTGGGGAGGATACTTAGTTCAATGTATGGAAAAATAAAGCAAAGATTCAACAAAAAACAATGAATGATAGCAAATGAAAACATTTTGCATTTTTTTTTAAATGTTCTACCAAGCATACACCTGACGTGCTGCAAGGTCAGATATTCAGGTATTATTAGAATGCTCAAAATCTCTGTGAGATCCTTCAACTGTTCTTCAGGGTGTATTTTATTTGAAAGTCTTACTTTACACCTTCAATAATTTTTTGAGACAGCTTATATCTTTCTCTTACAGCATTACTAAAAATGTGACCAGTTTTCACAGCAAGCTTGGATTTGCAATACCTCCATTTTTCCCTAAACTGCAATGTGTCTTGCAAATGAACAGTTCACATATTAGCATAAATGAGTGAATAAAATTATTATTATCAGAACTTTTTGACCGGTATAATAAAAGGTGACATTTACAGTCATATTCTGCTATAAACATAAAGAGATCTGTAAGGCATACATTTCACTAATATATACATATATATATACACACACATATAGGTATGCACATGTGTATTTGTGATTTATGAATAACTGTAAGCATGACCATAATACTTTTTCTTCACGTTATGTTCCATGAGTGTATTTGTAGTGGGCCTTACTCAAAGGCAACAATAGAAAGATTCACATTGTTTCAAGATATAAGTAACTTTACTAAATATAAATTAGAACTATTACATTGGTTTTACTCTATAAAGTTCTGATATTTTTGACAGTAGCAACAGCAGCAACAAGAACAACATCAACAACAACAACAATAATATAAAATTTAATAATTTCTACCATTACTGGTATTAGAATTAAATAGAACCTGGCAAGCGTATTATGTATAATTTAACCTGATATACAGTTATTCTAATACTCACTCATGTGGGAACAAAATCTTAGCCAAGAAAAGCAATTTAATTTCTCCTATCCCAAACTAGGCTTTGGAAGACAGGCTGTAACAGTTATTATACTGTATTTTTATTTAATTGCAATATGTGACTATATGAAACTCCAGTATAGTCTGAGAGGTTTTCAGGTGCCTGTATATATCAAATAACCATTTCTTTTGAGTATGTGCTGAAAGCTTGTCTTGGGTTAAGTTCACATGCTTCTATTTCTAAGCAGTCACTTTTGTGTTGTTTAATCTGTTTTCTGCTATTGATTTGTTCTGGTCTTTTTTGGTTAAAGTCTGGGTCTTTTAACAAATGTCAAGGTTTACATATCCTCTGTTTTGATAAGTAATGCAATATGTAAAATGCTTTGAATGAAATTCTTGGTGTCCAAGAAGAAAAGCTTTGTTAAACAGGTTATGATAGAAATTTTATGATGCATAGTAGACGTCATAGGGCATTTATCGATCCACCTAACATTGTGTGTCTGGAGATATAATTTATTTCAAAGTCCTTACCATATTGTATCACTTAAGAACAAATACAGCATAAGAAGGCATGGAGAAAAAACTTCAACATTTTAATGAAAGTGACCAGAACGAATCCTTAGCAGTAAAGCGTTTACATCAATTTAAGCTCTAGAAAGAAGCTAGGTTCAGCAGGTCTGTGAAAATGGTAAATGCTACCATCTCAGAAAAGTTACTTTTTAATAATTTTACCTATGGCTATATTGAAGTCGGATCAAAATTTTTTTCTGGTTGCATTCTTTATGTCAAAACAAAAATATACTTATTGTATTGCAATTTTACATTAAGTTTTTGTATTTCATACTTATGTTTGAATAGTATTGAGAAGCCTCAGGAGCATCTTATATGAAATCCCACATAATATGTAAAAATATATCTCCTTTCCATATGGAGATGTGAAGGTATAACATACTCATGATTTTTTTTTTTTTTTTTGTAAGCAAATGATCAATTTTATCTGTAAACCTACTTGACTTCAAGTTGGTAGGACTAGAGACTAATCTTAAAATTTTATAGAAACAATGAACTTAAATATGTTTGTTTATCAAAATTGATGCTGTTCTAACTGGATCATGCTGACAATGACATACCAGAATAATCTGAACTCTGAAATGTGACTCAGTCACATGAAGGGGTTCAGATAGATAAGCCTTTACAAGAGTAAGTTATAAACATTTATTATTTGCCATTCTACACATTTGAAATAAATAACATAATAAACATAATGCTCCAAATATGTTACTGTAAAATATAACATTTTCCTAACTACAAACATGGCTTTTAGCACCATTGGTTATTAAAGCCCAATCTTTATTTTGTTTTTCAGCTCATCATCTATTTCCCCAATTTTGACCACTCAGGATGAAGTTTTACATACTGAGTATCTGCCTTCAGCTGAAGTTTTTGAAAGGTCGGTCACTTCTAAGAAAATATGTGAAATATTTATGTTGCCCTTTGCAGAGGGGACTCGAAGTCCACCAAATAACAGAACCTTGCTTTTAGGATCTGTCCACATTTGGATCAAGTATATAGAAATGGAAGTTTTTACATGATCGGAGGAGAAAGTCTTGATTTTTTGGGCTATATTCCCTAAAATACCAGTCAGCATGGAAACGTGCTTTACCATGACGTTACACTGAGCTAAGCAAGACTATTCCTAAAAATAATGTTGAAGATCATGCTAGGTCAGGGAACTTAAGTGCCTGCTTGCTTCATGCTCTCTGTAGCAGATAGAGCCTAGCTACAGGAACCAGGGAGGGGGGAAGGATGAAAGCTCCTATGGGAAGGAGACCGAGAGAAGAGGCAGAGGGCTGGAATTAAAACCTGAGAGAGAGATGAGACTGACTTGGAGTTAAGGTGAGAGAAACTAAGGCTATGAATCTGAGGAATACTGGCAAGGAATATCTAGATACAAAAGGGAATAGAGAGAGAGGGGGGAAAGGTAATCGGACAAGGATCTGTGGAAACAAACACAAGACTTGATGGTGACTGTGGAAAGGACGCCTAGGAGTGGGTAGGGGAGGAAGTTTATGCTGGAATAAGAAGTTGGAGGAGCAGAAAGAAGAGTTGGTCAGAGTAAAAGAAAGCATTAGGGAACACAAGCGTGGAAAAGTCAGCAATGAAAAAGAGACAAATTAGAAGGGAAAAAACAAGGCAAGAATGATTGTCTTGGGGAAAAAACCTATAGACACATCTTTGCCATCCAATGCAACAGCTCTGCAATAGCCCAACGTTCATTACCGGGTCTTCCTGTGCACTGACTTGAGAAATGGTTTTGAAGCTCCTTGACAAATATCCCACAGCAAAGGAAACCTAAAATTGTTATTATTTACTCATACCATATGACATAAATCCTTGTGGTGGGTCTAATGGTTCCAAGGTTCCAAGTGGGTACCTGTTACATGTAAGTCAATGTCTTACAATGGATAGTCTCTTTTTCTGTTTACCTGGTTTCCCTTTAAAAAAACCCAACACATCCCCACACCCCACAGGCTCCGAACCCTCAAACCCTACTAAAAGACAATCAGGCTTTAAAATTAAGCACTTAAAATTAAGGAAATGCCTCTGTGTTTCTGGTAGACATAGTTCCTGAATTATTTTCATAATTCAAAACACAGATGATGAAATTACATGAGATAATATATCATTTTACTCCCTATCTTGCTAAATTTAATGAAAGCAAGTTCTAAGTGCCTTATAAAATCTGCATTTAGGTCATTTTTTAAATATGTAATCTCAAAGTGAATTAAGCAGCATCTCATAAATTATTATTCTGTAGTCTGTTCAAAAAGATTAGGTATGTGCTCTTTGACAGTCAACTAATACATAGAAAAATACATATGCAACTCCATAATAACTTCAAGTGGTTAGGAAAGCAGTATCTTTCAGCTGTGTTCAACAAAGAGAAAAAAGTTCTGATCCTGGAGAGTATGTTGAATTTGCATGCATGAGTATTCTCATTATGCAAAATCATACACAAGTACTTCCCTGGTCCAGGTTTTCTTCTTAATCACACTCACCACTAGTCGAATTTTTAAAACTCTTGGGCATGGAAATCAGTGGAATTACACTAATGAGCCAGGCCTACATGCATGCTTCCTTACATTAAAAAAAAATATAAGTTATTAAGATTGCATACTACAAGAACAGGGAAATACTCAGATGTTATACCTGTGAATAGAAAAAAAGAAACCAGTAAAAATTTGAATTTTTTTGCATTGTGTATTAGATGCATGTATCATACTGAAATCTGGCTTACTGGCTTTGATGAAGCCAGGATTTCACCTCAGAAATTCACTTTTAACATCATGATTTTATGTTCACTTTTGAGAGAAGCCTCTTCCTCAAGCAGACAATATTAAGATAAATAGCTCTCTGCACACATAAATGGTGACACCTATGCTGATTTACTTCACTTCTAAACACAGGATTTGTATCTATACTGGAAGGAAATTCATACTACATACCTGATTTTTCCTAGTTTCCTCATTATAAACTGTTTGCTGAATTTTTAATAATGTTTCTTGAAGGACTACTGCATTTCTATTGTAACTCAATACATCTCTCCAGTTAAAAAAAAATCAGTGAATTTAAGAAACTGAAAGAATGACTGAGACCTACATTGTCACCAGTTATATGTATTTTGTGAATTAATCATTCTACCTTTTGACATATTCCTTGATTTTGTCACCATACTGTAACTAGTTTGTCATTTGCATGGCTGTACCTGTCTATATCCATCTGTAAGAGTTACTCCTTTGTTGACATGGCAGCTTCCAAATAGTTTATCCAGTTCACAAACGAGGAGGAGGGCCTTTCCCTTTCCTAACTGTTAAACATACTGATGCTATCATCTTTTCATCAGCGGGTACATAAACTTTATACAAGGATGGGATATATCATGACTATTATTTCTGCAGATAAGAAAATTGATGTATATAGATTCAAAATGACATTCCTAACTAACAGACTAGTGACAGAACTGGAAAAAGCCCACTCTCTTGAAACTGCAGTCAAATACTTTCGCTCATGTGGATAAAATGTATCCTATCAGCACCATACACAGAAAAGTAGGTTTTAGTATCTAGGTCTGTGCATAAACAAGTTCCATTGTGCTGTGTATTTTCACATATAGGTCATCAAGTAAAGTTCAGCACACTGAAGAAATGTTTAAAATATAATGATGAGCATTGTACTGATTTATTAATTTCTAAGACAGTGCCTTTTCTCACTGATTATTTGAAAGAAAGTATCAATGTCAGATAAAAAAATTTGGATGTGACACAGTATTAAGATTATGAGCTTTATCTACCTGCACCGTAAGTTTGCAGGATATGAGCAAGCTCTTCTTTGGAAGTCCTTAGAGAATTTTAAATTCATATAGAGTTGTGTCACTGCTCAACGACCCCATCTCTCTGCATGGCTTTTTGCCTAGGTACCATTCTCTTCTAAGGTGCCTAAGGGTTTCCAGACTGAGGCTATTTTGCATTCTTTCAGCCTCTAACACAGGTTTAATTAGTTTTTGTTTTCCTCTGACCAGGTAAATACATGCTATGCATGAATATATGGTGGATCAACAGCTCTTTTTCTGAGGCATATTTTGCATTCTGGTAAGATGTACAGAGGTATCTGTGCGGGAAAAAAATACTATGTTGGAAGAATGTTCAAAACAATATTCATGTTTTCTACTAGGTATCGAAGCCTGGTAAATTTTAATTACTTCAGAACTGTAACCCCCTTTCTTATCCATTATATGCCTTCATTTTCTGAGCACAAAAATATTAATAGTACCGAATCATCTCGCTATCTTTATCGGACTAAATGCTCGTCCACTAGTCATCATGTGGTTCTATAACCAGATGTGGCTTACAGAGAGACAGCTTTATTCCTAAAATTGTGAACAGCAATGTGATTTCTAAGGTAAACTGTGTTCAGCATTTTGCTGCTGATAATAAATAATTTGTACTGTAAGTATCCTCTATAAATTTAAAGCATTTCTACACATTTCTAAGCAGCCAGTATAGATCTTACCATTATCTTCTAGGATATTATACTAAGCAGGTAAATGCTGAGAAATTGAAAGGACTACTAAATAAGTACTTCCATATTTGATCCCATGCTTCTAAGATGTTTCTTACTCAGTTTCTACAATATGGCAAACTTCTAAATCAGACTGCATAAGCAAAAAAAAAAAGAAAAAAAAAGGAAAGAAAAGACGACCACCAGAAATGCGCTCAGTAACTTATGAGTAAAGGCATGAAGAGAGCTTAAAAATGAGATGTTTACTGCACACAGGGAGTTTACAAATCCTAAATGAAAGACAGCAGTTATGGAACTAGAATATATAGACAATACTAATGCTATGGAGAAAGGAGCAGGAAAGCAGGAGTTATTTAAAGAAGTGAAGCTTCTGCTTAAAACAAAGTTGAAGACTTCCTAAGGACTCTCATTATCAAAGAAAGGAAGGCAAAAGAAATCAAGGTGGGAGTTCTGTCAAGAGGAAAAAGAAGAATTGAGAAAAAGATGTAAAAAGGAAAGTGAAATAAAAGTTACTGTGTTTGGTTTTGGTTTTTTTTCTTTGAGTTTGAAGTCTTTCCACTGTAAGAAAGGCATTATTAAACTTAATTAAATTAATTTAACTGACTAACAGAATGGTAAATTTTGAATTTATCTGAGAAATGAAATTGATAAATGTTTTGTAGTGGAGCATTTATGGGCCATTTTTTAAACTAGGGGTGATTAAGGAATGACAAGTATCAGGTCCAATTTTTTTTATTTTTTTCCTGGAAAGCAGTGTTTTACTGATATCAGAGGCTCCCTGAAAGACTAGAATTCAGGGAAGAGAAGAATTAAGAATTCTGAGCAGTATTTTACATAACAGAGGCATAGTTCCGATTGCATTCCACTTCCAAATTCTGGGACTTCTGGAAATCCCTGTCAAAAGATTGCAGTTCACAAGACAAGAAGTACAATGAAAATAAAGTTCAAGATTTTAAAAGAAAAGAAAACCACAAAATTGTGATGGCAGGTAGACAATGTAAATATGTAGAGGACTCATCTAAAGGTCCAACACTGGTTGGCCAGAACCAGATTAGGATGATAGAAAGGAGCTGATGATTGTCATAGGCTACTCACAAACTGGACATTACTATAAAAACATCATCCTGTCTAGCTAGGCACAAAAAAAAAGACAAATTACTTCTAATTCTTGCAACTTAGTGCTGGCTACACTACCAGCATTCAGGAAAGTATTAAACCGAAAAATATAACCAGCAATGCACATCAATATTTATGGAGTTAATAAAAATATCAGTGAGTGTAGGACCGATACTAGAATCTTGCTTAACTCTGACCAAGCCACTAACCATCATGGCTCATGTATGTGAATTACAGAGAAATTATACATCAGGGAAAAATAACTTCTTTTTTTTCTGTTGTTTTTTACAAAAGCAAGGTAAGTTTATGTGAAACTGAAAGGCAAAAAATATAATCAGCGAAAGGCCATTCTAATGCACCTACTTTTGCAATTTACTGGCACTAGGTACCACAGAGATTAAGATCTTAGCAGTGGTCGGACAAGAACGGACAAAAAAACCCAAAACCCACCTCAAGAAACAGAAGAGAAAAATTAGTTACCAGGGAGCATAAAGAAATAACCACGATTTCTGGAAGGAATATAAAGTAGGATGTTTGAGAACATAACGTATTGGCCATTGATAGAGGCAAGGTCCTAAATTAGACAGATAAGTAATTAGTCTAACTGCACAATTGCTACTCTTTCTTTAGGTTATCTATTTTTTTACTTTTTCTTTTTTAATATTGGGTGAATTTAATGCAACCAGTTTTCTCTTTGAACATATAACATGGAGCCACATCAAATACTTCTACTACACAAATGCTTTCCTTAAACTGAGATATACTATGTCCACAGCACTTCTTTTATTCCTTAATTCATTTTGTTTTGGCAAGGAACAGAATTAAGTTAGTTTAGGATTAATTTACTCCATCCAGCTTCTTCAGAAAAAAATAGTAAATTTGGGTGATAAAAACCCCTTAAAATTCTTTAACCAGGAATTCTAAGAACCTACCTTTGGAAAATAAGATCTACAAAAAGTACCTCAAAACTGGGCAATTCCCCAAAGTATTTCTGAGAATCTTGACTTAGCCTTTCTAAAACACCCTTTGAATTAAAGGATAATAACTTTGAAGCACTGTATGTTTTGTCTTTACAAAAACGTGATCATTTATGTACAGTCATGCCCCTGTAGTATATAAAAAGCATTTTATTTCACTATCATATGTATTTGAGGGTTCTTTGAGTAAATATACCTAAAAATCACGCATCCTGCATTTTTAGACCTCACTTTGCAGCTCAGAGGATCTCAACAGTTTATTGATACAATTACTGCATTAGAAATTACATATAATAAACACGCATCATACCCCCAAACTAATATCTCTGATATATACTAACATCTCTGTCAGTTGTATGGCACAGTTTGCTGAAGACTTCCTACCAATAATTAAAAAGAATTCTGAGAATAACCAGGAATATGGATGTTGCAAAGTGAACTTCGTAACATTTTATTAATTAAAGCTTGTCAAACCACTGAGGTTGAATTCTCCTGAAAAAATGGTGCAAGAACTTGATTTAATAATTTATTCAAATGGCAGCACCTCTGAAGTCACAGCATCTTTTCTAAGCTGTTCTGTAATAGAAGTGCAGGCTAACTCAAAAGGAATACACTTATTAACTCAAAATTGTTTCTAGGCTTCTTCATTAAATATTTCAGAAAGCAAAACCAGGACAGACAATACAACAACGAATACGTTATAAATAAAGGAAAATTTCGAATGTTTTCAAATTAAGGATACCACAGGTTTAATAATTTATTTTCGATCATTGGAAAGCAACAGCCTTTGGCAAACAGAACTAATATAATAGACATGTTTATATACTGCATACTAATTGTACAAAGATAATCATCATGTCTAGTTTTTCTATCTAAAATGCATTAAAATTTAATGTATCATGACTGTTTAATTTCTCAAATCCATGGTGAAAAAATTTATATGGATGCATATGCAGAAATGTATATCGAAAGACCTAAGACCTGGCCCTTTTTTTCCTTAGTTCCTGGACTACTGAAAGGAGAACAAATATGTAATTGTGCTGTAGTAGATGTGTATTTTATAAAAGTACATATATATTACCAGCCACTGTAAACTCTCTCTCTCTCACACTTATGACTCCGCCAGTTGATTTTTTTTCCTGCTCCTTTCCTAGGCTCATCTTTTTGAAGGTATCCTACAATGACACTTTTTCTTTACTGTTCCCAAATTCCTAACATTGGCAAGTTCTACATGCCTATCTTCATCAAAAAAGCTTATTCTTATTTATTTTTCTGGATGGAGGTATAGTGTCGGTTACAATCTAGACAGCAGTTATACATTAAAATGAATGCAGTGTATGTTATTGAACTCAATCATTCAAGATATGCATGCATTCTATTCTGAATATATGAATATAATTATAATTTTGCCATTGACATCAGTAGCTTAGACTTGTCTCACCTAAATTCAGGATCTTAGCAGTTAGGAATCTTATCTAATTTAAATGGTGGGGCTTCATCACTAGCCAATGGAGAGAAACAGGAAAACTCGGGGCACAATTCATTCTCTTCTAAGATGGCAGGCAGACAGAAAGAATCATATTCTTGCTCCATGGATACAATTGACTTAGAGTAAGATGATAAATTTTATCTAATCTAATTTTAGGAATGTAAATCAAGTGAATAAGCATGGACAAATTGTACTCACTGTTATTTTTTGCCTGTGGTGGACTAATATAATGTAAATATAACTTTATTCCAAAGCCTTTACAAAGTATGTCAGAAAAATAGACATATGAAGTATTTTACATGTTTTCCTTGAATTCTGTTTTTCATGGAAAGTGAAAAGTCAGCATATATGAAAACATAATAAAAAAAGCAAGTCCAGCCGTTACATATAATTTGTGAAATAACCTGATTTAGTTTGTCAGAAAACATTTCAAGAAACTTCACTACTTAAACAGTTTTAGGAATTTCGATAATTTTGCCAAAGTTATTTAATACTGCTTATATTTTCTGTAATGCACATTTTTGAGGTTTGGAGTTTTATTTATTTGGAAAAGACATTGTATACAAACGACAAAATACAGTATGTCATATTATTAGAAATATATTAACATTTTCTTCAGTTACATTACACAAAATAAAACATGAAACTTAAAATGCTACCATTTTATGACTTTCAAGTTTTATTCTTTCATTTTTTTGTATATAGAGATTCAGTTGTTAATTTGTATGATATTAGAGTGGTAAAAATATAAGGCTTTAAAAGGATCCTCTGCCACTGGGCTATAGTAAGTTCAGTGGGATGCATATACTACAGCATAATCGGTAATCAACATGACAGAGATCTGTGGCTTGATTAGGATGTGTGTTCTGGTATTCAGTTAACAAAACATTTATTATCCAAACCTCTTTTGGAAAAAACGGGTGAAGGAGATCATTAAAAAACCCATTCTGTTTTATAATTCAGAGAAAAGAAATCTTTTAAGAACTCGATCATCAGAAGACCTGGCATACGTCACTGGGAACTTCCCATTAAAATCACAAGAGGAAAGTCTATTGATGTTAATGACACAGTTTTTAAGCAGAACTGTAGAAAATGTATGAGAAGGTTTTAAGTAAGAAAGAAACAGAAAGATAAGTAGCATGTGTTATTAGGGATTCCAAGCATGCTCAGTTCCACCTAGCATTTTAAAGTGATCTTTAAAACTGATATTGAAAAAAACCATAACTTACTTGAAGAACTTGCTGAGTGTCTGTGTGGCTGCTTATTTTTTTCTCTGTTCTCAGTCAAAGCACTTGCACTGGCCATGGAAACAAGGTCTAAACCCATGTCTTCTCTGCTTACAGGGCTTGCCTGGAAGCAGTGGGAGAGAATGTACACAATCATGAAACAAAATATAACATTTTCTGAATGCAGCTCACATTACCCCAAATAAACAAACAGGGTCTGTCAAACAACCTTCTTCAAAATGATACCACAATCCTTTATTGTTGCCTAGGCTGAACAAATGCACTATGTCAAAGCATTTTTGTAAATAAGAGCCGATCTTAAAATTGTGGTTTGTGATCTGAGTCAGTGCAACAACAAAAGAAAACATTTTAGTACAGTAATTTTGAAGAAAATCAATCTTGCAGATGGCTGATGAAACCTTAAACAGCTTAAGATCATTTACTGACCAGTCTATAATTTAAGTTATAGTTGAATGTCAGAGATGTCATATTGGATTATTTTCTGCAACATTTATGTTTTATCCAGGACACGTATCAGTTCAATCAGCCAAGGGCCCAGTAAGTAATTCAATCTTTTAGTTTTTTGCTAATTAACCATAACCATCAGACAGCATTTTAATTATACTTCGGGTAAGAGCATTATAGTAATTATAAACTTCTAACATCCAGTGTTGGTACATTTCGGTATGAGGCATGTTACTTGCACATAAATATGGCAAAATAGAAATGAAAATCATATTTACTCAGCAAAAACTCGGTTTCCTTGAAAGGAAAAGCTAGTCAACACCAAAAGCAGCCATCTGACAGTACTGTTGACTAGATACTGAGGGCCAGTAACAACGACGGGGAAAAATCAGACACTGCGGAAGAGGGATCTACAAAATCCCCAGTGTAGTCAGTCAGCTGGAAGTACTGAACATAAGGACATACTTTTCTAGTCTCAGGAGCTTCAATCAGGAGCAGAGTCCAGAAGGCAGATTACGTCCTTCCTCTATCTGGGCTGAAAAGCCCCAAATCCTTTCAGAAGTTAGGTGTCTACCTGAGTAGAGTCCTTTTTTTTTTTTTAATAAAAGCAAAGAAGGAAAGACTATGCTAGTGGTAATGTCACCAAACTTTTGCATAATATCGCAGCAGCTAGACTGCTTGATCAGGAATCAAGAGACTGGGTCTCAACTCCTTCCTTGGGGGGTTGAAGCCTGCAGCTCCCTTTTTCTCAGGAAAATGCCGTTCCTATAAAGTTGTAGGCTATTCTGGAGGAGACAATCTCCAGACTTCCTGTTCAAACCAGTTCACTGCAGCAAGAGCAGCACTGCACCAGTGCAGACAGGCTTTGTAGTCCAGCCTAACTCAGAGAACTCAGATGAAATGGAGACCTGTTTCATTTCTTTGTCTTTACCCAGTCACTGTTTAATGTAAAATTCATTAAAAAGTTCATGCATTTCCAAACCGACAACTCCAAAGATACAGAGATTTTACGCTCTTCCTCAGTGACTGCGTACCCTTTGTGTCAGCCCAGGAAGTTTATCCCTTGTGTTCTGATCCTTGCCTTTTCTACGTTTAATGACCATGATTTTAAAGTTTTTGCTTTGCACAGGTAGCAGGCTGTATTATTGCTGTTAACATCAATATTTTATTTTCTCTTCCATAGCAGTGTCAAGAAACTTTGAAAAGAGTAACTGTTTTATCCTGCCAACTCTTTACATTTTGGGCTTTAATATTTACAGTTGCTTTAAGCTTGTGAGAGCTCCATACGTTCAAAATCTTTAAATAGAAAGCTTTTAGTCTTTCCTTTGTAGAAATAAAGCAATCATTGTGATGCTAAGAGAGATTCAAACCAAAGGAATTGATCATTCTTATTTCCATCTAATGTGTTTCAACACACAGCAGAAGTTTTCTGATGTTCCAATTCCCAAAGACCCAGGAGGCCACAGTATTTTAAACCCCTAACCTTTCCACAGAATTATTATCCAATCCCTATCATCATCAACTCTGAGGCTTCATCTTGTAGACAACAATATTCAGTGTTATATGCTATGTTATATGCTTGTAATAGGGCCGTCTGCCTCTCTGATGTAAAATCTGAGTTATTTTCTTTCAAATAAAGAGAAGTGTTTTCACCCAATTACAGTCAGAGTAATATTTAAGGTTGTAATAATCACTGGAGTAAACTTAATTTCAGGTTTGTAAAGAACCTGATTGAAAGCCCCCCGAAGCTAATTAAAACCTTCCCTTTTACATTTATAGCTTTGAGCCAAAAATTTGGAAGAAATTTAAGATACTGGTACAGTTTTTCACACAGCGCAGTATTGGACTTCCATCTGTAGTAATCACCATATTTAACTCTTCAGACTTTTCGCCCTTAGTTTTATTACTACAAACCTTTCTTTTTCCAATTAATTGGAAATTAATTTCAGTCTGGAAGAATCTGTGCCTTGAATACAGCTCTGCATCTGAGTATTTGTCTGTTCCTATGTAACCTTCTGAGGTAAAAAGTGCTTTTAAATTCAAGTTATATCTTAATGATTTGGAGATACTGATTAATAGTGAAGTGGTTAACGATGCAGGTTCATATAAAGATGAATCAGGAAGTCTGTCCTACATATCATTCAACAAAACCATTTTAGTTTCAAGTGTCCAGTTTAAACTGTAAGTCAGCATGCCTTCTTAAGCACTTACGTAGTAGTAATAGTAGTAGTAAGCAAAATCATCAAAATGTTCAAGGTTAACATAATAAGGCCTTAGATTTATTGTGTGGGTTACTACATAGGGTTTATTCCTCAATGAGAAGGGTTAAGACTTTATTGTTAATATGGAATCACTGAAATACCATTTTGTATCCATGAAAAAGAACGTCTTAAATTCTTGGAATGCGCACAAATATCAGTTAGAAAATTATATTAATTTAGTACTTTCAGAATGCAGGCTTATGGAATACATACAAGTCAAGGATCCTATTACACACCAGGAAACTTTATGATCCGAGCATATGACATATGAATAAACTACTGGAAATGCCCAGGAATGCTTTCCTTTTCCAATTACCAAAAAAGTATATTTTCCTCTTTCTTTCCATTTCCGTTTACCAGAACTTTTTGATAATGATTGCAGCTAAGTGTTAACTCCTTTTTTGTCATGATTTCATAGCTTTTAACTGAGTTACTGTACAAAAGCATTAGGAGTATGTGCACATTTCAACCTTTAAAAGAACCCATATAAATTTTAAAACCATAATTCTCCAGCCGTCTGTGTACAAACCGCATCATTATTTCATTGCCTATAGAGTACTGCTTTCTGCATTAGACACATTTTATTCCTTTTTCTATTTTTCGAGCATTTTTCTCTGTCTTTCATTCATGTGGAACAGCTATGTAATTATGTGGCACAGGCTGTGACAATCCCATAACATTGCCAGTTACGTGGGCACACCACATAATGCTGTTGTGGGATTGCAGCAGTATTTTGTGGACACAACTGCTTACTGCAAATAAGATACAACCTACCTATGTGCACATATGCTTACCAATAATTACATAATATATAATTTAGATAACATTATTAGATTATGATTTGCTCAAATTAGAGCAATTGCTGGTTTAGACCTAACAAGTAACTATTAGTGCTGCTGCAACTAAAACCCATCACAACGGTTGCCTGGTTCATGATTCAGCTGCTAAACTTTAACAGGAACCTAAGATTTGGCCACAACCCACGACAGAGAAAAATCTTTGATGAAATCTGACTTAAAGAAAATACTAATAGTAACATCTAAGTCTTTAAAAGCATTTTTTCAACAGTGAAGTTTAGAGGAGTTTATGGAAGCGTTTCAAAATGTGCATATTGCATAGGTGGTGAAGCTATGGAAGAGAGAGGTTAGAAAGGGCCAAGATTGCTCAGAGTACAGAATGAGGCATATGACATCATCTAACTGGGAAATACGTTTTATGCAACATTTTACAGCATCTAAATGAATATAAGACACTAATTCTGTACAGTTTGTGCCCCGTTTTTTTGTCCCCACATGATTATATAAACAAGAATATTGCTAATTTGGCACTAAAACGTAAAGTGCACATATATAAAGAAAGAGAGTATAAATTGGCCTGTAGGCATTGTAACACTGCTTACAGTCAAAGGAACTTTTGGACATCTCTGACACTGAATCTTTTAATTTTGTAGATCTTCAAACTGTTAAATTGCTCATACTCCCCCTCCTGCCAAACTACAGGACTACCCACTTCAGAAAATACAATTTTTTTTAAAATGCTGCAAAGAAAAGAATGAACCATGAAAAGAGTAGAGGGCATTTTATGATGTAAAAAAATACAGAAAAGAAATTGTAGGAATAAGTCTGATTTTATACATTTTTTAATAATGTCACCATATTAATATACAAGTGCAACTTACTGTCTTTCAATAAATGACACTGTGGGCATATTAGAACAATTTAGGTATGTGACTTACAGATCTAAGGACATTTAAACTTGTCTGACTGACAAGAATATATGTTTTCAGTCAATAATGTAATTGGTGCTGAATCGTATTTAATTTTTTTAAAACATTTTTCAAAAGGTTGATTTAGAAGCTTTAAAAACCACACAGCAACATTTGATGTCTTAAAAACAAAACCAGTATCAGATCATAAAACTAGAACCCTATGTACACACACAGGTTCTTGTGCTCAAACATTTTCTTCTGAGCTCCATCAATGGGTGACTTGATTGCTAAATACAGACGACATTAAAGAATTATATTCAATAAAAAAAAATCTCCTGGTTGTTTTTACACCAAGTATGCATTTGGAAACACCATTAAGGCATAGTTGAATTCTACAAAATCCCACAAGGAAACAAGTTCTTACCGCAAGTTGTACTCGTCTACTGTCACGTATCACAGGATCTAACTCAGGCAAAAAACGATGGCTGGGAAAAATGTAGAAGAGAAATTTCAATAAATCCCACTGTACTGGGTTCACTAAAATACCTGCACAGAATCTTTTCCTGGAAACAATCCTGCTTAAGTAGAAATGATACTATTTAAATTGATTCCATAGTTAAGTTGTATCAGAGTAATTAATATTAAAAGGTTTTTGTACTTAAGATTAAAATAAATAAATCAACAACAATTAATATTGTTTATTCCAATGACAGAATACTAATTTAAAAACAGAAATGTCAATAAATGCAACCATGCATGAATTATTGCAGGTACTGACATAAATTGTAGTCAAACCACTTGTCCCATTACTTTATGTAGGAATAAAATTGTTTTCAGTTACATAAATGTATCAGCAGTTCTAAACAGTCTAGTAGTGATATTCCAATGGAGATCAGTGGGACTTTTGTCACGTTCAAAAAGACCATCATGATCTTAAAAATGTCAGTACAAATACTAGTGCATACCACACACCTGCAGACGTAACAATAATATTTAAAAAAAAAAATCCTTTATAAATTTCCATGTCTTCTTACTTTCAAACATCATTACATGTTCTGTTCCAGTGTTTTCATTCAAACTAAAAGTCATGGCAGTTACCTTAAACAAACACTTGGGAGTGTTTCACTATTATGGAACATGACTGACAGATAAATATTTTCTAAGGAATATGTGCTTCATATATTACCTACAGTCATTGATACAATTTAGAAATGTGGAATACTTTCCCATACAAAACATAACAATATGCAGTCCATTTCATTATAAATTAAATACATTTTTAATGAAAATAAAGTTAAAATGCTTACACTAAATCCATTGCTTGCCTACTGACACCTTGTTTGGTTTTATTAGAAGTACTTGGCATTGTGACTGCTAATGACTTCACTAAGATATCAATGGTTTACATTGAATTTATGACCAAAATATGTCTTCATGTTAGTTTAGAGAATGAGATTAACCTTTTCTTTAATTGTATTGATATTTTACCTGTTTAATAAGAAAAATTAAATATAGAGGGAGCATTTTTACAATGTTTTACTAAGTGTACTATGAAGGTGTTAAAAGTTGGATTTATGTTTTGAAGAAAAAATATAAATTTATACTCTCTAGTTAAAAAGTAGGTTTTTTACTTCCTTAATCAAATATAACAATATAGGTAATGTTACAGTTGATCTAATTACATAAAACCATAATATATACCAATAAAGTTATAAAATATATGATGAATAAGCAGTTTTTTCTACACTCTTTACAATAGAAAAACCAGTGCATTGTTAGCATACAGCTATGTACGTATTTATCATAAGATTCTGCACTGTTTATCATTTCATTATCAGGGTGGAAGAAGTATCTGTACGACTACTAAAACAATGCTAAAGGAAACCATGTTTGGGACCTGGAAATATGGTGCGCTGTCTGCTAGCTACAAAGTCATGTTTGTTTTAGAACTATTAAGCCAGGTTTCACTTTACAAGATAAATTTACAATAAAAAAAGAATCTAATTTAAAGGCAATGACCTCACCACTTCATATTTTTGGAACTGGCTGCTTCATAATCCAAAAGCTGTGTATGAAGCCATTGGTATGTAAAGTCTTTTCTCCTTTGTAATTTCTCATCTAAAGTAGTATCCAGCTGAGAAAATTCTTCTTTTTTACCTGGGGAGGAAAAAAGATACTCCTGTCTTTCATTTTTATTTTAAAATATAATTTCTTTAAGATTCTGCAGATATAAGCTGAACATACTGCCTTTTACAAAACAAACAAAAAAATTACTTCATTTTCTTGCAGTCTCCAACTAACTTGAATCTCTTCAGATATATTTAAGAAATAGTTTTAAATTAATTTTGAATTTTATGGTTTATTTTCTCTTTTGGGATTAAATATTGGCCTTCTGAATAAATTTGTTTCTATTGGGAAATAAGAGTCTCCTTTATTCTGAAATATATACAGAAATACATATTATACATAAATTGCTTGTCATAGCATCTGTAAATGTTGTTCATTGCGCTATTTCCCTCTTTGAAAATACACATTCATTTATATTTAAAATTCTATTTACCAAGCTGTAAGGTAAAAAAAAAAATCACCATTATATGCAAGAGTGGACACACTGATATGATTTATTTAGACATTTTAATGGCAATTTCTGATACTGGATTTCACAGCAATTGCAAACTTGATACTACTTTTCACAAATTACTACCTACTTTTGGATCACAAAAGACACCCGAAGATAGAGAATAAAATAGTGACATCATGGAAAAATTCTGGAGATCCTTCAGTTTTTGGGATCGTTCCGGTTGCACAGGGATGTTCATAGATTACAGTAACTGTTTATCTTCTACCCTTATACATCAACTTCATAGGTTATGTGTTTTTAGCACCTTCAGCTCAGGACTTTTACGACATCAGAAAGCTTTTTTTTTTAATACAAAAGGTTTTTTGTTTTCACTTTACTACCATTTCTGATGACACTGAGTTATCCTCCCTCTTGCTGATTATTCCTTTTTTCCTTTCAAAGATTTTTCTTTCTCTCAGTGATAGGTGAATTTAGCAGCTACTAGAAGTTGCTTAGTAAACTGTAGGAGCATGCCTGTCCTTTTGCACTTGAACCAGCAAAGAACGTAGGTCACCTCACCTTGTAACAAGTCCATTTGCCAGCTATGAAAGATTTAACTATCAGTAACTGCGGAGGATGGGGGGGAGATGTCAGAACTGCCTTTGAGGTGAATGGTTTCCTCATACTCCTTATTTTAACCTTAGCTTTCATTCATGTTTTGACAACATAAACTGAAGTTACAGGCTATTCACCAACTCACTTTTTAAGAGGTTTGCTACATTACCTGTAGTATTTTATAAACTAATCCTTCTGTAAAAATTATCACTTACTTTGCATAAGCTGCAAAACGTAGTTCCTCACTTGCATTTTACCTGGCTTTGCAGTGAGCTCATTGCTTTCACCTTTTAGCTCTAAGGGGATATTGTTAAAGTGTCATAGCTTCTTCTTTCATAGTGTGAAAAACAAATGTCTTCTGGTTGTGCTCTCCAGTTATCTTGGTATAGAGAATCTCTATTCAAACCAAATCCTTTCCTTAGGCTGAACGTGCTCAGCTGCCAAACCCATAATTAGCCTATTAAAATTAGGCAAGATCATGGTCCAGAAAATGAAGTCGTATATGGCTTGCCAGTGACTCACAGTCTAGAGCTTAGGCAGAAGAATTTATCCTCAGCTGATGCAAAGAACTCTAATTTACCTCCTTAGGGTGATGGAAAATGAAAAGCTTGGATGGACAGTTACTGTATCTACCCTAATGAGGTTGTGAGAGCTGATTAAAAAGGTCAAGCAGTGAACTGCTCAATCAGTGCCAAATATTAAAATATAAAGAGTCCTAGTTACAGAGTTCACCACCTTCCTTGATTAAAGCGGGAGCCATTTCTTTTCTAAGTTTATGATAGTGCCTTCCCCTATTGCTGGTTCAGGGGTAGTTTTCTGATCTTTACATTTTGAAAATTTATAGGTTCAAAGTCTGCAACTACACTGGTACCCCTACAGCTCTTCCGATGAAGAAGATGCTGATTTATAACAGGAGTAAGAAGCATTCTGCATGACTTCCTAAGAGCAGTCCTGGAGACTGAACCTTCTGCATATGTTCTCCAATGAGGAATAATTCCCCCAAAAATTACCTTTAGTTTTTTTCTCATCTGTATTTACAGAAAAGTTGGTCCGGTATTACCATCTTTCTCAGGAGAATTACTTCTTCCTATTAAAAGGTTTAGCATTATTTACACATTTACTCAAATGGGTGTCACCTTTTCCTCCATTAAAAGGGAAATCAACATAGGGATTTAAAACTGGTATTAGAAGTTCATGTCTGAGTCTGTGTGTCAGTGATGGTCAAAAGAAGATGCACATACAATAAGCTATGATAAAACTTAGAAAAAAATGAACACTTTTAATTTGGCCAGTTATTTTTCCAAAATGATTGTTAATAATTTGCCTTAGTTGCAGTTTGAATTTTTGACTGAATTATGTTTGAAACACAACTGGTTTTATTTAATAAAATTTAATTTTATTTTTGCATGTTAATTATTGAAACATTATTGAAACAAGAAAGTGACCAAGTTAAAAGTGCACACAATAGGTTTTTTTCTTAAAACTATGTATCCTATTAATCAGAGTATTCTTGTTCCATATTAGTGTTAATAGCAGCTTTTTTTCTCACATGGGCAGACACTATTTGATATTTTGTTTAATAATGCTGCAGAAAACTATATTCTATTTTCTTATTTGGAACATACCCATATTCTTACTTTTTAATAGTAACGTCTTTCTTTTTAATTCTTATAAAAAAATAGTATGTTATGAATTAAAACACAGCATTATCACTTTTCTATTCCACTTATGAACATCATGTGTTTGAGGATCTGCTGTAGCAGTATCATTAACATGTATTTGCTTGATAGCTTTCTTAAATTAGGGCTCTGGGTTTTTTTAAAAACCTGGACCTGATTTTGTAGAAGTACTAACACTCACAAATTCCACAGAAGTTCCAAAGAGCTGTAAGCATTCTGCATCTTTGAAATGGATCAGACCTATAATCTTTAATTGTTAAACGCAGACAACTCTTAGGATATCAAAGAAAAAAGGAATACATCAAAGGCGGCACAACTCCGTCAAAAACCAAATTAATCTCAGAGGTATTTAAAGTATCGTACCCTCATTAGATTATCACTTCTAAGCTTTCAATCTTTTTGACTTCTTTTTACATGGCACACACGTTAATAATTTAAGATTGGAATAGCCTTACATTTGGCATCAATACTGTAATGATTTTTAGGTGTTGTCAATTAATCATCCACACACACACAGTACGCTTAGGCCAGATCCAACGCAGCTTTCAGGGGCACCTACTGCCACTTCCCTACAGAATTTGGGCATCTAAGTAGAGAGAACTTATTCAGTAGAGCCTGGGCACCTGAAATGTCCTTGGAACTGAACATTACAGGAAAATAAATTCTTTTCCAGGTCCCCAAAGCAACATGCAAACGCGCAAGAACCTGAGCTTCGGGATCCAGAAAAACGTCCTCCTCCGTCTGTCAAATTTGTTTGTTGGGCACACTCTGAGACAGCGTGACTCACGTTCAGTTTAAAATATGGACGCTACTTATGTACTAAATTTAAATTAGACTATCTCTGGGTAATCCATTAAGTGAGTAAAAGGGGACGGGCTAAGAATCTATGAACTACCTCTGGTGAAGTGCCCTAAATTCTAGATAGAGTCCGTTTTCTTCTCATAGGTTTTTCTTCAAGACTGATGCATCTCATGCCCTCAACTGTAGCAGTCGGCTTTAAAAAGAGGACTGAAACATACTGAAAGGGAATAGCTTGGCATGTGGAAGATGGAGTTTCAAATCTCACCAGGCTAAGGAGTACCTGCAACCTATGTTTCCCACTGCCTAAGGAGTACCTCACACCCGCGCTCCCCAGTGCTAGGGCAAGTGTTCTGAACAGCAAGCCAGTATACGAAAAGGATGATGGTTACATCACGTCTAGATTCAGGGTGATCTTTCAGATTCTGCATTTTAGTTTTCAGCTTCTATGCCCAAGAAACACTGACCCTGACTGTTTTAAATCCCAGTTAGCTACTCAACTCTTTGTCAATTTATATGCAAGAGGAGGCTGAGGAACCTGATTCAACACAGTGATTATTTTTTTCAAATCTATTTGTTGATGATGGGAAGATAAAAGGTCTAACTTTAATATGTCATATGTTTCTTGAAACAGAAATGTGTGGAGAAGCCTGCGCTGTATCCAACCTTTTACAGTTAAATTTTGTGTTTAGAGGGTGATTTAATTCACTTC
The DNA here is from genome assembly GCA_026212715.1 of Elanus axillaris. Lineage (NCBI taxonomy): Eukaryota > Metazoa > Chordata > Aves > Accipitriformes > Accipitridae > Elanus > Elanus axillaris. The sequence continues at coordinate 9,268,399 of JANZLQ010000065.1, read as the reverse complement.
AAAACTTGCTTCATACAGAGTACAATACAAATAAAGTAAGAGACTAAGAAAACTAAGACCTACAATGTGAAAGAAGGGCTTGGAATTTCTTCAGCACTCTTAAGTTTTCCTCCCTTAATATAAAAAATCTGTGACCAGAGTTAATTTTCTCAATATGTATTCTGGAAATGGTGCTCTTAATATAGGAATTAAGTAGCTGAGCTTGGGTATAAAATTAATGTCTATGCTATTAATACATTGAAACTTTTTCATATCTGTCAGTATTCTGGTATACATTACTGGTCAGCAATATATATTATGAGAACCTGTGCATGTCAGTGTGTTTGAGTATACAAACTCTATAAAAATATTATTCTGAATGAAAATTTAAATTATATATACCCTGCAAGGATGTTTATAATTCATCCTATGTCTTCTATGAAGTTATGTTATAATACACAATAATAAATAATCTTCAAATCCCAAACCTAAAATCCAACTTTTTATCTCATTTTCTCCATATGTTAGTCTACAAACAGCATGGCAATATTTCTGTCACAATATGTGTACTATACACAGAACAGAAAGCAAGAACATGAGTAGTAACACTGCTATCAAGGCAAGAAACTGAAGAATTTGGAAACAGAGAGGACAATAACAATTAAAAAAACACAACCACCCCCCCACCTCCACCCTCAAAACCACCCAGAAACTTCTAGTAGAGTGTAAGAGAAATGAGAGGAATTTCTTCTCTTTCACAAAGTTTGACACATTTGTCATCGGTCTACTTTGTCAGAAGTCACTAAATACACCTAAGCATTGCATAGCAATCACTACGTGCCCAAAATACTGGTTCTGGAAAAAGAATGGTATTTAGAGTGGTCTTTAGCATGCTCACAGGTATTCAGTGAATACATTTATATTAGCAATATATGTAGGACTTCAAAACAGTTGGTAGCATCGTGCAGCAGTAACTGATACAGAGTTCTTTTCATGTAAAATTATAGTATCTCCAGATAATGTTTGTTTATCTACAACTCGGGTCTGGAATTTTCAGACAGTGAAACACATAAATTTTATCTTAAAAACACAGAAACTTGTTTGTGACATAGCTATACTGTACGGATTAGTTAATTTTAGATGTTACTTTTTCATCTGAGTAACTTCTGCCTCAATCAAGTTCCATCTCTAGGACCAGAATGAATGAAATAAAAATATTTATAGCACTCTAAGTGACTTCATAGCTGAATAAAAGATGAAATAGATATTTTTCACACGAATACCACACCAGGTTCTGAACTACAAAATTTCTTGATGCTTAAAAATACTTTATCAATTACATCGCAAGTAGTTTTGAACATGGGAGTGCTGATCAACCCACAAGAGCAGATCTTCCAAAAACTATAAAAGCAAATAGTGAACAGACTGAGGCTTTTTTCTAAAATTTGTGCCATTTTTCTCTTTTTACCAGATATTTCAGATTTTTTGCAGACTATAAATAAGGTCTACTATATTACTATTCCATCTGCAAACATCCTTCTCTAACCTCTTCATCAGCTATTGTAATCATTTCCTATTTACCACATGACTGTTCTGGACCTCACCTTCACACCATTCTTCCTGGACTGAATCCAGGTTTCCACCACACTCTCTTTTAAGAAAATAGTCTTTAGTTTGGCTAGCCTTCTCTGTTTTCGCTTCTACTTTTTGCTGTCTTTTACACTGTGCTCTCTTTCTGGGTAATTAACACCCGTAATAAAGCTTCACCTACTTAGTTCATTCTGCTTTAGAGGTTACCACATTTCACCCAGTGCCTTCTCTGTTATCTCTTTGGTGTCTCATTATTAGTTTACACAAAAGCTGGAATGCTTTCACTGAGATTCCTAAACCACTGAAACTCAACAAATTTCAGCTTCTGAATTCAAGGAAAACCGTATTTCATACTTGGGTCTTTCCATACATTGTTTTCTATTTTGCTACTTGTTCCTGCCTCTGCAAAATATACCACCACTACTGTTTATCAGTAGTAATTAGTATTTATCCCTAGCTTATTGTTTATGCTCAGTTTGTTCCTTTCCCTACATTCAGTGGTGTACTTTTAAGACACCTCATATAAAGTTATTTCTCTCTTTTCATATCACAGTTGTGTTGACTAAGTTCTCCCAGTATCTCCTGATTATTTAATCTCTTTCATTGCAACCCTCTGATCACGCAAATATATTGCAAACTACTACTCCATATTAAATTGTTTATGTCCTTTACTCTTCTTGTGAACATGGTACATTTCCCTTTGAATTGCTTTATAAGCTTCACTTTCCTGGCACTGACTTCAAGGCAGCATTAAACGCTGTTCCTTCCAATTTATCCAACTTTTACAACTTTTATGGGCTGTCACCACTTTCTGTACTCCTCCATTTATGTTAAACACAATTTCTCATTTACCTTCTCTAACTTCCTTCATAGCAATATCAGCTTCATATCATGATATTTTCTTAGACATAAAACACCTTTCTGAGTTGATCTATAAACCTAAAGAAATATTTCACCTCAGGTGTGTACAGAAAGCTCCCACACAGGCAATTCCTGATTTCATTTTTTTGCTAATTTATGACTGTTCTGATCTGATTCAGGCTGACTCAAGTGAATCTGGGGGTAAGAACTTGAAGATCTATGTGGGGAAAGATATAGCGATTGAATACTGGAGGCCTTAGTAACAATAAAAATGTAAGAATAGGTTGCTTGGGTCAATTAAAAATAAGTTATAGAGATGAGAAGAAAAAACAAAGGAATAGAGGTGCACCAGTTTAATACAGACTCACACTCTCTAATAAGTTGTATGAGATTCCCTTGTCCACCAAATAAAGAATTATTTCCTTAAAAACATAAGCCAGAAAACAGAACAATATTTTGCCATTTAACTGGTTAATTTTGTACCATTTAAATGATTACACTGAGAGTTAAGTACACGACTGTTCAAACACATTCATATCAAGGAAATATTCAGTAAAATTGGTTTATTTCTTCAGAAAGCTACAACAGTCATTTAACGCTGGAATTAAACATAGGTTATTTATTTTATCCTCAGCGAATGACAAAGTCGATGTGAATGTTTTGCCATGAAAAAGCAGAATAATAAACTGCACAAACATTTGGAAACCTTAAGATTCCAATTTCTCTGAAACCTTCCAAGTTTGGATGTGCAAATTTCAACCTCTAGTGACTAAGTCCATGACTGTGCATTTATTAAATTTTTGATTAAATGCTATATAATCACTGACTCCACTCAGTTGAAATGGATCAGCTGCTCTGGGTATTTTTTTTTTTTTGTACTAAGGCAAGTATTGAAGGCATCCAAGCATCAAACTCTTCAACCCTGGTACGCCGGATGCTTACATTGTGGTAGTAGTATAGTAAACAGCATTACTATTAGGATAGCGAGAAATTTTCATATTGCATTAATGCTGTAGTGAAAGTGAAGATAGGTTCTATTTTACTCAGGAATAAACGTAAAGTAAGCGAAACCAGATAGGATGAAGAGTATACATAAAGAAAATTTGAGTATCTCAGCAGCTGCCTACACACAGACACAGATGCACGGCTTCCTCAGGTTCCCCAAACTTAAGATAGAAGTTGCATTACAACTAAAAAGAACAGACTAATATTTCTCAGTCCAGCCACCCAAGGACAGACTTCTTTTATGTATAGGTTGGGAAATAACAGGAAATAGCTTCATATTTGAAAAACTAAGTTTGTTCTTTCTCAAAAAAACAAACAAAAAACCCCCAAGACCAAACCCCAACTCTACAAAAATGGAGAAACTACAGAGATGATATTCTACCCACATGCACACAAAGAGATGAGTTCCTGATGTAAACTACTCCTTCCTGCAATCACCACTCTTCAAGATCCACTCAGGCTTTTACAAGTTCAAAAAGTACATAAAAAACCTTAAAGCACTATGCTGTACTTTCACATTATTCTTTTCTGTAGTCTTCCATGAACAGGGTGTTCTCTAGTCTATATATTACCTGCTTCAGCCACTCAGCACAGGCAAATTTCAACAGCGCTGCTGAGAATTAAATTTGGAGTACAGCCAGGAGTTAACTAGAGATAATTGGATAGTCAGGGCTTTTGAAGGTCCAAAGAAATCAAGGAGGAGTAAAAGAATATTTTGAAATGCTATGTCCAGTGTTTCCATGCTTAGTTATCCATTAGTAAATGTAAGGAATAAATAAGATGGAAATAGATTGAACCTATTTTGATTATCCTTACCACCTACACTCTCACATAATTTCTGTCTCATCCCCTAAATCTGCCTGTACAGACCCCATCTCTAGTTTTTCTCATAATCTTTGGGAATTAATAAACTCCCTAATGATGGACGTTCTTTACTGAAAAGAGGGATGGATTTTATATTGCTCAGGAGAAAATTGAGATGCATAATACCAAAAATATTTTTACAAATCTTTTGATAGATTTTATTTCCATACATTCCCAGTTCTTAAGATTAACTGACAGAAACAATCAAGAACTTGAACAGAACTGTTTAGCTGCTCAGTAATGAAACAGTATTCCCAAGCAAGAAAAGATTATCACTTTGTATGGAGTCCAAGCCAGAGGAATACCTTTCTCTAAATTCAATAAACCAAGCAAAATGATTTAAGACATCAGATCTTCCAAAGGAATTCTCAAAAAAACAAATACAAAGGAACATTTTGTAATAACACAGGAGGTCTAACTACTATGTTGTTCCCTATCAAGAGGGCAAGAAATACAAAATACAATAATTTTATTGAGTGTGACAACCGTTAAGGTAGGTTTTGTTTGTACTGAAGGACTTAAAAGTACATGAAAGGGACAAAAAAATCCAAATCCAACAAAAGATATGTTCAAAATAAAAATTTGAGGTTTCTATGTGACAAGGAAATACATAGGCCAAGTATATAAAAAAAAAGTCAGTACTCAGGAGCAGCATGAATTTAGTCAGTAAAGCTGACTTACACCACACTAATAATTGTCTCACAACCTTTATGAACAAGTAATTAAAATATGTAATTTTGTATCACAGCTCGGGAATATACATTAAAAAAAGTCTTTATTATGTTTACTCTTGAGAATAAACATTTTTTCTAGATAGTTATCTGAATAACACATGAACTTGTTTTTTAGAACTCATGTTCATCAACACACGTGATGTACACAAGTACCATATGTGACTGGCACCTATCAATGCAGAGTAACACTGGAAGTGAAATAACGAAATTATTGTATTAATGTCAACATGTAGTTCAATTAAGAATACCTATGAACTGGTTATCTGCTCTATTACATATACATATAATTTTCAATTTAAAAGTGTTTTATTTTCTGTGGGTGAAACTATTTCTGGCCTACTTTCTGATGTTGACTTGAAATACCTGTTGGTATTTGTTGAAGGTACTGTGACAGCAATTCACAGCTTTGTCAGTGCAGTAATGCATAACAGCAGAACTGCTCTGCGTTGTCAAATATACACACAAAGCCTACACAGACTAAGTGCAAGGCTGCTGTTTAATTTACTTTATAGTAAAACCCAGAGGTACCACTGAAGATCAGGCCTGTCATTATGCCAAACATTGTATAAACAAAGCTTGATTTAATGTTCATTGAATTAAATGGAAAAAAGTCTCAGATAGAAATGGTTCTTTTTCTTAAAACTACATCTAAAGTGAGTTAATTCCCAAGCGTGTACAATTCTTATATATTTATATCCAGCTTAAAAATAACCATAAATACTAAACTTATGAGTGACTATAAATAAATATAGACATAAAAGTACTAAATCTTCTTCTTAAGTTATACTTAATTGGTTGATACATCATGGAAGAAAATAAACAATACAAAATTCCAGTATCTTAAGGATCTATTAAAAAAAGGGGGGGGGAATTCCATTTGTAAAGAAAGACAGGTAAAAAAAGCAAAACAAACCCACAATTTGCCTACAAGTTGCTTCAGGTTAGTTCTTAATTCATATGGCTCAAAGAGTTTAGTATTTTTATAGATTTCTTGATTAATTGGACTGAAATTTTCAGCCTGTAAACTCATGAAAAATGCAATAATTGAAACACAGTATATAATTTTAGAGAAACCAACACATATTCAAGAGTATTTAGCCCCACAGGTATTGAACTAACTTAATTATATTGATTTCGTATCAGTTATAGTTACAATGGCACAGTTTTTTTCTATCCATGCAGAGAAAGTTTGAATGATTTACCTCACTGAATGAAGAAATCAAGAGCTGAAAAAGGAATAAATTAGCCCTGACTCCCCCTGTTCTTTTATAGAATTTTGTTTAGAACAGTATTTAAATTCTTTTAATGAGAAAATGAACAAAACAAACCCCCTAGTTTTATTACTGAACATAATTTAATTTCCCTGAAGCTTGCCTGTAAATATTTTATTCTTAGAGTAGGTGTGTTTAAATTAGTTTCTTTTTTACTAAACTGTTCAGCTAAACTTGCTACCAAACTCTCCAACTCACTGACATATACATATATATTTCTATGTACATGTATCTAAAATGTATTTGAAAAGGAGGGAATAAGTTAAATACCATAATGATTCTGAATAGGTGAATTTGCTTCATGTGCATTCTGTTTATATTTGCAGTAGCTTTCAAGTCACCCATAACTAATTAACTTAAAAGTGTAATTTGTTTTACCTGTCACCTAACAACAGGTAAAACAGTTGTCCATTCCTACCTTTGCTTGTTTGCAGTCAGTTATCTAAGCCCCTGCAAATAGTGCAAGAGCATTAAGGTCTGATCCAGAAAGGAGTGAAACCCCATAAATTCCAATTAGGTAAGCAAACTCCCACTTGAGATTAGGGAACTTCAGTAGCCAATCTTATACTATTTACTCCAGAAGAAGGGAACAGATGATTATATTATGAGTTTTACACTTTATAGACTAAATTAGGCTATTAAAACTGTATTACCTTACACGGGAATTTGTCTAAACGATAAAAAAAAAAAAAAGATTTAACTGGCTAAACCAAGATTTTACTTCTACTGTAACAGTTACTGTCATGCAGGTGAACGAACAGCACTTCATTGCCAAGTCTGAATGTAACAAGGAAATACCCACTTTTTGCCTTGGAGAACTTGTTTTGTAAGAAAGATTTTAATATAGTTTCCTTTTCATACAAGATATAACAATTTTAACACAAAGTAATCTGAGTGAAAAGGCGAACTGAATCCTTTAAAACAGCTGAAGAAATAGAGAAATATTAAATGGTAATATTTACAGAAAATTTTTTGACTACAAAAGTGAGCACAGAGCATTATTTTGTTCAGCAAGATTTTTCTGCTTTTCTGAAAAGCTAAATACATTGATTAGAAACAGTATGTTAGAGGTACTGATACAAAGGCTAGAGAAAGTTATATGTATCTGCAACAAGAATACAAAAAATGTATTTAAGTAAATACAGAAACTTGTCTGCAACTTGTACCACAGTTCTTGAAATTTTCTTTCAAATCTTTGAGCTTCTCCATATTCAGGTTCAGCGAATTCATGAAGGGATACTAAAACTGGAGAAATGTCTGAATAGCATCATCATCCTCAAGGCAGCCAGGTCTCTGAACAGACTCCTTCAGGATTCTGGCTAGAGGAGGAGGAAAACAGGAGAACAGAATGCAGTGATGTAGCAAAATAGTCACTAAACCCAAGATATCTAATATTCAACGGTATTTAAAAAGTCTTAATTCTACTCACCTTCTCCTGGATTCCAAAGAGATTCTTCAGCTTTCACCTGACTAGTCCTGAATAACTACATCTCACGTGCTCTGGGTGCTCAACAGTACTGTCTCCTTGTGCAACTGTATTAATTATGCAATGAAAAAGGGGGATTTTCCCCTACTATTTCTATAAAGAACAAACATACTGTTGATGGAAATCATAGAAATATATAACACTTTCATAGGAGAAATAAAACAAATTTCAAAGTAAGGAATTAGTATGATGCATGGATAACACGCATGCTTAGTAATATAGTGAAATAATCGTAACTATTTATACAAAGGTATAAAACCCAAAAATCCCAAGCAGCCATAACTGTGGAAGAAGCAACTTTTAAAATTTATTCCAAGTAAGCTTTTATAAATATTTCCATTTGCAATAAATGAAAGATGTTTGAAAGAGAATTTTGAATACAGTGCACACAACTCGCATAGTATGATGACAGCCTATGCAGTGTTTAGCATATGTAGACCAGACTACAAGTAGAGTCTGACAAAACCTAAGAAGGCAGACCTGGCTAAGAGTCAGGAGTCACGCTTATTAAATTGAACTCTCAGGGGTATCATGCAATCAGAGGTCACAATCGAGGCAACAGAAGCAATGTCACGATATCAGAGAAAGGGCCAATTCAGACCTGCTCCCTGACAGGCAGTGAGGTCACGGCTTGCGGCAAATAACTGTATTAAAAGGGAATATTCTCTGCACACTTTTAGAACTGTCATCTGAACAAACAAAGCCAGGTCATTGGTAGGTTAAATCAGACCTTTCTGCCTTAGTAGCACATAGCTTCCTTTCTTTTTACATTCACTACTAATAGCTCAATTACAAAATATACATCAGCTACTAAAGCAAATTCTCAGTAAATTTAACTGTGAAATACACAGTAGTGTTTAAATTCCCCTGTTTTAGAAGTTAAATTCCATCTTTGACAAAAGATATCCCTGGTCTCTTCATAATCTGAAAATTACTAAGCTTGCTTAGAAAACAATAAGCATGCAACAGCTTTAGGGAAATGACTTTCCACAGTCAACCCTGATGCTCAATCAGCATTTAGAAACCACTAAAAAGATTGAAGTTTATTAATAATCTGCTTGCTTAATGATGATTGTGAAAGTGAAATAAAGTTCTTCTTTTGTCTGGCTACTTGGATTCCTTTATCTCATTACCTGGACTGGCTTATCTACAAGGTTCTACAACTGTAGCAATTTATGAAATTATAACCATGTTGGATTAGTTAACCTGACAATAAACCTGCATATGAGAACTATTCCAGACTGTCATGTAAATAAAATTTTATTAGAAAACATTATCTCTGTATGCAGCCTTTCTTAAGAATATGAGAAAAAATATGAGGAAAACTCAGTATTTCTACCTTTTTTATACACATAAGCCAGGTAGAATATCTGCAGTGCATACATCAAAACAGCACAAACCTACAAATTTCAAACAATGGCTAAAATGTTTCTGTATTGCACATGGTAAGAATTGAACTGTAAAGTTTTAAAGTTGTAAGATGTACATTAAAGAAATAACACAGCATAGAAGTTACACAGATATCATTCCATGTTTTTACATTTCTATTAAAATATTTGACTTCTTTACAATTCCTTGTAAAATCATCTAAGTCTAGCACACATACAATTTTATAGATTACAGGAAACTTGTAAAAGGTATAGAACTTGGCTATAAGAGTTAGTAGTGAACAGCATAACATTTTTAATACCTAGATTTCAATTTTAGAGTCTTGTTTTAATGTTTTGCTTGAAAAATGTTGCACACTACCAAAATGTATTATGTATTTGAACCACAAGGTTATTAGTTATAAAAAAAGAAAGAGACTTAAATGTGTGTTTAATATCAAACACATGAAAATGGCCTTTTTGGAATGCTGTAGATCTCTGACCTCTTTAATAGCATTAATTCTCCATAACACCATAGGTCCCATTACAGAATAAGAAAAAAATAATTCCTCTATAAGAAACTTTAATCAATTATATTTTCAAATCAATGAAAAGCTCTGGGGTAAGGCCTTCCTTTAATTCACCACTTAAAAAAAGCAGAGGTACTGCTATTAAAATGTATGGCTACAGGAAACATTTCTTTAATTGTGCTTTAAAATGTATCATGTTGTCCAACTGAAACAAGTTTTCTCCCTATAAAATATATTTAAGAATACATTGTATTCCTTGTTCATAGCTCCATACCAAATGGAAATTCTTCTGCAAGATGAACATTTCTGCCATGCAACAGTCAATACTTTTATGGACACAGAACATACATTTTCTGTGGCCTATGTTAAAACACCATTTGCATACCAATATGGTTTTAATGCTTAAATACTCACTTTGGAAAATGCTTGGAATATATCTCAAAATGCACTTTTAATGACCTCTTCATTAGCAATTGTTTTTTTGAAGTGTAAAAAGAGTGTTGGGTATTGTTCAGTAAAAGCAAACTAAAATAAACAAACCACCCCAATATTGACTACAGTCCCCAGACATCCAAAAGATGGCAACAAATTCAACAATTACTTTTAACTAGACATACTAAATCCAAGTGCTGTAACACTTTATTTTAGAGGAATTTAGCCAAACCTATTCTCCCTTACCCCCTCCAACCAAATCCATTTGGATTTAACTTGTTGCTAAAATTATCTGTCTTTTGCACTCTAAGACCTGGGTCACAACCTTACTTAGGGACAGGAAATAGTTATCAGGTCATTGAATGGTCAAATGAAAAAGGATTTGAAATGCTTCGGTACTCAGGGGTCTATTCATCCAAAATTATTGCCTTATGTACTATCAAAAGCTGTGAACGTGGAGTCAACTTGTTTACGTATACATTGGCTGAGATGCAGATATCTACGCTACCTAGCTTTTGGACAGAAAATGTCAAGGAAAGGAGAAAAAAGAGAGGTAGAATCTCAGAAGATGCAAATAAAACTATCTGAACTACTGTGCTACCTTATTCGACAATGAGAAAAACTGGTTTTCAACCTCTGTCTGATGACATTTCAGGAGAAAGCTCATTCCCACTGAAGTCATCATTGGGTAGTTATTAGCAAAAAGCAGTAAGACTTTTTTTTTTTTCTTATGCACAGTTCCTTTTAGGTCAAAGATTGGTAGACTACTATGCTATGAAAGCACAGGTGAAAGCCTACACTTTGAATAAAATCCAAGTTTTGGAAGTTTGTTGGAACAAACAAACGCTGTCTATTTCAGAGGCCACGTTTAAGCCTGATGCACTAAAGTCTTGATACCACCACAAATTACAAAGTCTGCAGAACAGTGGAGATTTGAGCAAAGAGATAATATGCAAGCAGGTGAAATATGTAGTGAGAAACCTTTAACATGCGAATACAGAAACCCTAAAGACTGGAACCGCATTGAGAATTCATAATATTAAGTTGGTATGTAGCTATGGCAAATACCGTCTGTGTTTGGGAACTCCAAGCAAACAGAAAATCCTTTTTTATTTTTAGTTGAAAGCGAAAAGCAAGAATATTACTAAAACCGTCATATGTCTGGATCATTTATAAATATTCAGACACTGAAGTGCACTGCATAAATGCACCTAAATGATGTTTCACATATTTATTTTTAAACATATACTGTAATTTCAGGATTGCTTCATTCCACAAATACTGAAAAAATCCTACATTATCATTGATGGACAGGAGGCTAGAAAATTAGGCACAGATTTTATTTTTTAGTTTTATTTTATAATAAGAAACTGGGCCACTAGAACTATGTAACTGAAGCTTGAGTGCGTGCACTGTAAGGCCCCTGCAGTCTTTTACAACTTTTCAGCGTACCGCTGTTGTGAACTGGGTTTGCACTCTGCCAGCAGAGCAGCTCTGACCCATGGAGAGCACTCCTTCAGATCAACACTGCCTCGGGCTTTGCTGCTTTCTCCAAGAAGTCTTACATTTCAGGCATCAAGTTGAATTTCTTCTGGAGATGATTAACCCAAACCCATGACAGATTTTTTCCAAGATATCCAACTCCTTATGTTTATTTTATCCTGGCTCTTTTTGGATGTACTGGACACAAGTAACCTACTCATTTTACATGTTAAAGGGCTGGTGGAGAGCCATTAATTCCTTAAAATGAGAAAATATTTCAATGCGAGAGTTCTGTTGTGTGAGCTCAAACTAAATAATAAGAAACAAAGCCATAGAATTCTGATTTTTAAAGATAGATCCCCTTCCACACTACAGGTTTCTGTAATGCATTTTCATCACATTTCAGGACAGATCTTACATTCTCTGGAAATGGATTACTCTGTCATTTTTGTCAGTGCCGTATGGTTTAGAAACCATCTCTAATGTGGCATACAAATTTAAAGCCTGGGAGATATGTAATAATTGCATTTTACTGTAAACATGGCAATTCACCTAGTAGAACTGCAGCAAGGTCAGATTTAGAATGTGGTTATTAATCCTTTTCAGACCACAGCTCAACAAAAGATAATTTAGAAATAGACGTTTACAAACAATACGCTTCCTGGGAGTTGATGCCATTTATATTTTTCCACAGAAAATAGCTAATTTCTAAAAGACGAAAACAGCTAACACAAATTCTTAGCTACAGTTCAATGTCTTTTTAAATGCTCTTAAATAACAAACAACAAAATACTTAAAGTACAGAAAAAGATGAATATTACCATTCTACTCTCAGTACCTTCTCTTATCTCTCATGCAGATATTTAAAAGCATCAGTGATTTGAATCAATATAAATTCTATTTAATTACAACATATACTTTTTCTTCAGTGTATTCATATTTCATAATACGGAAAATCTATGGAACTATGTCGATCATTATGTAACAATATTTTAATGAGCTCACATAGTTAACTCAAAGGTAACCTTAAATTAGCACTTTCCAAAGTCTCAAGTTCACATTTTTAATTAGCACTAGAAATAATAATCTATGAGAATGTTTTGCAACATTCTTCACTTGAGACTACAAGGAGTTTCATAATTGTGATCTATCAGAAAGCTGGAAAACAGACGACTTTAAACGGATCCTTGATGTTTATCTTCCAATCATATGACATAATCACAAGATCATTTTACCTCTTATTCTTGTTCCAATATGAAAAATAAATGTTATTTCTACTGACAATTTAAAGAGAAATGAATAAATATTTCCATAATTAAAAGCCACCTGAGAAAGCATAATCTGTTCATTATCAAATCTGTATTGGTGAAATCTGTCTTAACATTATACCCATTGCATTTTCTTTAGTCACCAATAAGCATAAAATGACAGGAAATACAGTACTGCCAATTAGAACTACGGGTTCCCAAACTACAGTAAACATATCCTGACAACACAGTCCAGTGCATTTTTAATATGGTTAAACTTCCTGGCATTGGTCCCTGTGCACATTCCTGGGTGACATCAAGTTGTTTCCACTTCTTCAAAGTGTATGGTATAGATGTGCCACTAATGGATATGGATATGACTCAAAATAAATGTACCATATGTGCCAATAAATCACCTAATCTACTTAATTAGAGCACAGTCTATGAAATTCAGAGAAACTAAGGGAATCATATCCAAATAATATTTGGATAGTTTGACTGGACTCTCGGCTGATTTACTGCATTCTTCCAACTCGCTCTACAGATGGCAATCCAGCTTCTGATTCCACTGAACAGAAATTATTTGGATAACCCACCAAAATTCGTGAGGTAGGTGGATTAAAGAGGACCTCAAAAGATATATACTGTTCCCAAAGCTCGTAGCAAAACAATGTGCTAGGCCTCGGGGCTCCTTCTTTAGTTCTGAGCTGCTGTACCAGGACAAAGCACTCACACTGTTGGTTGGAAAAGTAGGTATCCTTCCTCTGTGTAAATGAAATTACAGACCCTGTAATTACAGAGCCACAGCTGGCTGCCAGCACTAATTTGAATTTCCCAAGAAAAGAGGAGTCAAGGAGACAGTCATCCTTCAATTCCTGATCTACTTTATCCAAAATAGTCAAGACTATTTTACGTTATATAAATAACTGAAATAGCCTCCAGACAAGAGGAGAACCAGTCATAAAGCTTTCTAAAATATGCTTTGCTGCAATATAGGAAATGATGAAAATTATCTGTGTTCCTTATAGCATTTCCAAAATTTTGAGACTGTTGAATTGTCACCATCTACAAAACACACAAAAGTCTCCAAGAATGTTCATTAAAATAGTAAGCAAGCACATTTTGCTTGTCAACTAACTAGCACTAACTGAAACTCAACAACTGTGCTGGAAGCATAACCCTATCACACCAAAAAAAGCAGTGTAATATACATAATCCCAGGAAATATCCAGCAAATCACCAGAAGTGAAAGTACATCAAGTCAGGCTTTCACCTGTCTTCAGGTTTTTGATCAGGCTCTAGTTTCTTAAGAGAAGCAGTAAATACATATTTACACTTGCATATTCTGTGGCTTACTTTAAAACCTACTGAAGTTAATGTCACAATATAAAATTATGGTTCAAAAATTTTATTTATATAAATAATAGTTTTAATGCATCTGTATTATACATGACCACATGCATTAAATTGATTTTAAAGTAACTGAAACAGCATCTAGACAAAAAGCATTAGGATTACAAAAAGCAAGTTGATACTACAAATTACACCAGAGAGTAATTGTTCATAATTTACTTTCCTTTCAAAATACACAGATGCAAAAGTGTAAGTGCTATGCTTGTTGAATTAACCCACCTACTTATACTCATGGTAGATGCATATCTATTTGTGTGTGTATACATACATGTATTGTATAGATATGTATTGACACACACACGTTATACAGACACACACACATATACACTAACACACATTTAATTACATTCCCATGGTTTGTGCCTTCACATATTGCTTCTGTATTTAAATGGTAAGTTCTTGTGTGTTGGAACAATATCTCCTCATGCTGTTGATGAAGTGCATAATACAAAAGGGTTTGTCTCTTGACTAACTTGTGTGCTATTGTGATACAAATGTGAAATGATGGTCCCCTGTGGGCATTTTTACGTCAGTGAGTACAGCATGATGACTCTGCTAAAATTTAATAAAAATTTCTTATGTCACCCAAGTTTTGAAAATATATTTTCCTACAATGTCTATGTCAAATTAGAGATATGTGAATTGACCCAAGGGATTAAAGTTATGCACAAGTTTTCAAAACTGGATATCAACATTTTGCATATCAGCTCATCGCAACTTTTGTAACAGGAAAATAGTTGAATATTGCATCAACGCTATGTCCTTACTATGTTTAGACACTCCTTTACAGATGCTGCATGATATAACACTGTCAGTATGATGCAGTAGCTTAGATGAGAAGGTAAATTATGACAGAATATAACTTTTATCTCAGAAACACACAAGCATCAGATATTAAGCTCATTCCTTTTCACCCTTTATTTTTATACCTCTTTTTTTATTCATTTTTGTCTTATTTGTATTTCTGAACATAAACTAAAGGGACAATGAAGACAAAAGACATTCATCATATGTTTTAACTAGGCTACGTCCTAAATATTCACTATCATGATGTGTTCTAGTTTGAAAATTTAAAACCTTTTTAATTGTTTTACTTCCGAGGGCATCCCCTTTCAAAAGTAGTGATTCTCTTATTTAACAGATAACACATGTACTTGCTGTTGATGCTATGGGTTCTCCCCCCATTTCCCAATTTAAAGAAATAAAGCAGGGATATTTAGAATGTGCTTTTTTTTTTTTAGATTTATTTAGTGGTTTATGAAGGAGATGGATTGGAGTTCAAATTTTCTACCAGAGCCCTTACTAACGGTCTGTGAAGGTAAAAGTGTTTGAATGGAGGAAGTTTATTTCCACCATGCAAAGGACTGGTCTGTGTTCTCTCTTGACTTAAAATATGGTGTCCACAAAATTTATTGATACAGAGTGAAAACATTCCAACTTCTTGTTACAGAAAGAACTCCTATGACATAACAGACCCAAAGAAACCTATTCCAGGCAAAAGAGGAAGAAATGGTCAAAAATGAGAGAGGGGAAATGGGAAACAAGCTTTTTTGTGAGTGAGGGAAGAAATGACTGATAAGACAACTCTGTGAAATTATCATGCGGGTGCTTTGCTTTGTAGTAGGTAACATGCAAAGTGTTACCAAATTGTAAATTTAGAAACTCTTAGTTCTGTCTGATGGTATCTCACCTACACATAAATAAATGCTCTTTGCTACACTGGGTTCTAATTCACAACCCAGTGTTTTCTGGCCATACCATCTGAAGTAGCAATGCCTCAGGTAGAAGGACAATTTTATATTCTGGTCAAGCAGAAGAGTATTGCTTGTCGTATTGCTTGAAGGCTCAGCAGATTGCATGTAAGCACCCAATTAAAGATTGCTGAAAAAAAATCTCAATTTATTAGCTGGCCAAATGAGTATAATGGTTCTTGAAATGAAAGATAAACAGGAGTGCCACTGCAGTGCTTGCCTTTTGATAGCTAATCTGCTATGCCTTCTCTCCACGTATTCAAAAAGTAATTTCAGTAATATTTAGAATGCATACATTGGCTTTCCAAAACGAATGGAAATGTCTCCAGGCAGGAACAGATAAATTGGTGGCAGGAAAGCTAGGCTGAACCTACACTGACTTTAGGGTACTGAGCCCAGGATCAAGCTTCTCTGACATGGTTCGGAGCAGTCACACCTCTGCTTGTAGACTTTGGGTATCCAGTGTTTTGCAGGCAGCCTGCATCTCCTATTTCTTCAGCATATATGATGCATTCTGGCATATAAGCATATGCCACAGGAACAGATATGAGAGACTGGGAATGCTAAATCAGGCACAGTATATACAGATTCTCTATATTCTAGGTAAATTCATGCTTGGATCCAAGGCACATAACAGTGCAAACATTCTTCCTCATCAGAATTCACCAAGAATTGTTTCCAACCGAATTTGAGCATGGGCTGATCAATGTGAAGCAAATCTGGACTTTCATATAGCTAGGTTCATTGACTGAATTTGCAGTTCAGGTATACTCTGATTGCACACTTGCCTCAGGTTCTAATTTCTATCCTCATTCAGTGAATGTTAATATAGCATTATTATTTTGGATTTACTTTGTGGGAATGGGAATAAATCAGATAGCATATGGCTATGTCTTTGAAAAAGATAAAAAGAGGTGACAAGTTTCTGAGCACACTACTGAGTTGCAAAAGGAATCAAAACAGTCTAAAAACAATGCCTCTGAGATGCTCAGCTTCTTACAACAAAGTATTTTAAAATAGACTTGGCCTTATTCTAATTATACTGAAACCAAGGAGAGTTTTAACATGAATTTCAACAGTAAAAGAGCTACATCAGTATTTAAATATTTTTGGAAAGCCAATTTTATATTTACATGCTGAAGATTCTTGTCTGCTGTCAAATGGTGGGAGTTTAGGGAATATTTATGAAAGCAGCGCCCTAAAAGCATGTTAAAGATTGTCAAGAATTAATGGCTAGCTTGAGAAAAGGTGACAATGAGATGAAGAATTTGAAGTGATATTTCATTCATAAAATTTTATTCTAGTGCTTTGTATTTTATACCTCTGTGACATGCTTTGATGTTTTTTATTATGATTATTTTTATGATGAAGAGTTAATAATAATAGTAAATATTATAGGCACCAGTTCATTATAAATTAATCTCTAGGAGCACCCCCGACCCTCCCCAATGAATTGAAATTGAAATGTTTCGCTGCTGTAACTTGAGATACCCAGGAACAGATAAGGACCTTAAACTCCTGCTGCCTTCTATTTGTGCATATTGTTTTACATTTCATGTAGGCTTGCTTAAAAGACATTACAAGATATATAGGCTTATATGCATAGAGATAAAGTGAAATACTTGTTCATACCTTCAAAGTAACCAGCATTTATAGGCTGTGTCTTCCTTGGTGGTTTCACATGGAGATGTTTATTTTCATTGTTTTTGAACAACGCCAGGCGCACAGCTGGGTCTAGATGACAAGAACAAGTTAAAATCAAAGGTCAGACCTGGCTCATTCATTCCTTCAAGCGGTTTTTCACCTTTTAGCCACTTAATAAATGAAAATACCTTTAAAAGTAGGTTTTATATTCACAAAGGATTACACTTTCTAAAATAAAGCTACATAAATACATGTGCAACTAAGAATCAAAGTCACTATTTTGCAGGATTTTAACACTGTTGATCTTTTAGCTAGCTCATCTCCAAATTAGAAATAAATTCTAAAGCATATATTTTCAGAAAATATTAAAACCCCATTTTTAAAGCTTGAAATTAAAGCAGAAATATTAACAGAATATATGCCAAGTACTGTTTCCAAAAGCGTTGGTTCAGAATTATTCAGCACTCTAAATCAAGTCATTTATACCTAAAAAATGTTAACAGGAGATAGTTTATTTTTTGAGGCTAAACTTGCAGATAATAAGCTAAGCTTCTTCCATGTCTCATCCCTATTGAAATAAAAAATACTCCAAAAGTCATAGACTCATCTATATGGCACAGTATGAAATCTTGATTAGTTTCATAACTGTTATTTTGAAAACTGTGCAAAGAGGCAAAGATGAGTACAAAATTGTATATAAATCTAGATAATACATGTTCCTAGAGTGGAAAAAAAATTAAAAGTTTAATTAACAATAGCTAAACTAATGAAAAACCACACAAGTCAGGAAAGGTGATTTTCATGTATTATTTTTTATGTGAAGGTAGAATGGTTTGCTTGACATAGGAGGAAAGCAGGAGTTTAAGGAAAACAGTGGGTTAGAAAGAATGTGAAAATCCTATGCACAGTGCAGAATAAATCAGCCAGTTATTAAAAAGAAAAAAAAAAGGACTAAGAATGTAGAAACAAAAGCAGATACATAATCATAAGCAAAAGTATATAGGATTTTGTAGGTATGACACTGAGCATGATAACATGAATAACAGAAAGCCAAAGGAAAAATCAAAGAAATATGTTTCACATGGTTAAAAGAAGACAATAGCACAAGCAGACAAATACACTCTCAGGAACATCCCAGAAACAACGAAGCAAAAGAGGTTTGTCTACCAATGTAACTACAAACTGTTAGAAAAGGGTAGAAATTAATAAAAATAAAGAGGGGAAACAGCAATATTTTTGCAAAATTGAATATGTGAGACACTGACAGAACAGAGGAAGGAAACAGAGGAGATGGAAAGACTCAAAGAACATTGAGACAGAATAAATTTACATGACTATTTATGTCTGATGCTTCATTTTCATCTTGTTACATGACCTTGGTGTTTACTGACAGAGTTTATAAGAGCATCTATAATACTGCAGCAAAATAAGTAGCTTTTTTGGGGGGGTTCCTTATTTATGGAAATAAAGGATCAGAACACCCTGTTAAGTCAGTGGGCAATTTCTCGTGAAGTTTAACAGCAATTTATAAAGTTGGTTTTTACTAGACCTCTAGATTTGCAGTAGATGCTTGAGTTACAAACTAATGGAACATAAAGGGATCCTAAGAGCTCCACTTTTTCTCAGATAATGCTTTCTTGACACAAGCAAGATGATGCAGCCTTACAAGCCCAGAGAAGATCCCTAATGGGGTGTGGATACTTTGAGAGATAATGGATTGACAAAACACGTCAAAATGTTATGGTATTCTTCGTCAGCCCACACTGCAGCAGCAATTGGTTGACTGAAGGTTCTTAATGGTGCTAACCTCTCATGAAGCAGCGAACTTGACTAACGAAGGAATTGTGGAAAATATGGATGGAAGTAATTTAGGCCATGCCTTCTTCCCAAGGCAGAATCAGCGAGACCTTACTCTTTGTTATCTCAAATTGTCTAGAAGAACCCTTCTCATCTCGTATGATGATTATAGCTTCCAAATTAAGCCAGAGGATGTCAGATTTAAAGTCATTTTAAACCACCTTTACTAACTAAAGTATAAATCCAATGAAATGACCCAAGAAGCACAAGAAATAATTATTAGCTCCTTTAATTTTAAAGGTAGATAATTAGAATGATTCTGAAAATGGGATCATTTTATTCACAAACTGGATTACTAGGTTTGAAGATATTTTCACTTTGCATAGATGGATGAAGTAGCCCTATTTTGGCATGCTTCCCAACTGAAAAATAAATTTGTAGCAACTTAGTGTTCTTCAGGGTAGCAAATGTTTGGGGCAGTAGATCACAGTAAGATTTGTGATAAAAATATCTTGAAAGAGTAATACATTATATTTCAAAAGTTTTCTGAAATTTTAAGTAATAGAAGTTATAAAAATATTTTAAGTAAAGTATGAATTATTATTGTTTTCCTATAGTTCTAAGATACATAGCCATATGAGTACTATACATAGACAAAAATGGACAGAGTAAAATTTTTTATTACAATTTTTCCAACATCCAGCATACAGTGTTGATAAAAATATTCCTAACTTCTAGCTTTATGCTAGTTACAAAACTAGTGTCTTTCTTCAACAGAAAGTGACCAAAGACAAAGTAACAAAATTGATGAAAACCTCTTAAACCAAAATGCAATTGAAGATTTCTAAACTATTTTTGATTAACTTAAAATAACTCTTGAAATAAGGCACTTTTCCCCTATATAGGTCTATTGAAATTGTTCCAAAATGTTTTAAAAATGGCATCTTCCTTAATCCTGCCTCCCACACAATCCTCTGAAAACTCCAACCAGTCCAAAGTTAAACTATACCAAGGACTTTTGTGTGAAGTTGCATGAAGTTGTTAGTGCCAACCTAGATTTTTCAAACGTTTATTTGTGCACAAGGATATCAGCAGTAAAGGAGGTCCATGAACTCGGAAGAGAGGAAAATGATGGAAATTGTTCTTCTAAGAGATTTCTATCAGAAGATTTATCTCTGCGTCTTTGCAAAATAATTTAAATAATCTACAGGGATTTAACACAGTGCCAGACTACTTGAATTTGTACCTACCTGGATCACCTCAACCATTGCCTACAGCTCTTTTGTTATTAAAAATGAGTCCTTTTCTTTATCTAGTCCCAAATGTAGGTTATATTACATAGATTACTTTATAATACTAGTGCTTTTCAGTCTCTGAGTGAGCTAGGGAAATGAACTGCATGTATGCTTTGATGACAAGCAATCAAATGTTTTAGATTTCACACAGAGAACTGTGAAAGAGTCCAATAGTTCAAAATCATACAAATATCTTCCTGGATTCTGGCATAGTCATTTAAATGTGGCTTATTAGACGATGATCTGTGCTGGCAATCTAGGAACCAGGGAGGTAATTTAATGCACATTGCTTGGCTGACTCCAAATATAGAAGATAAGTTGGACAAACAAAGAAATGTTATAGAAACAATATGGAAAGCATAGTTACTGCCTGATCTGGCACCACATTTGCTAAACAACTTCTTGATAATATGTGAAACTGAAAAAATTAAATGTTTGTCATTCATTTTTATTGCGCAATATCTGTAATTAGAAAAACATAAACATATCTGTGCCAACTTTAAAGAGTTGATAAATCAAAGTAGCACACAGTGACAGATGCTTATCTATAAGATAATTCGATTTGTAAATTCATTTGGAAGAAAGACCACATTTTGTTCCATAATTGAACAGCAATTAGAACTCCAACTCATCCATGGCTGGAGTTCCCAGATGATACTGCTACATGGAATAGGCAACAAGAAAAATAGTTTCCTTTTGCTACTAAGAATATATAGATCAATGGTCATTTTTTGTAATGTGTAACAAGGAATAATATCCCCCAGATTTTTATGCCGACTGTTGTTAATTCAACAAATCAATGTTGTATAGTCAGATCATCTGTTCTGGGGTTGTGGGTTTTGAAGGGGGTGGGTTGTGTTGTTTGTTGTGGGTTTATTTTTTTTTTTAATTACTATTGCATTGCTGTCTTAAATTCTAAACTAGAACCAAAAAATATTTACTAACTTCTATGAAATATCTTTATCATTGTGCTCTGGTTCTAAGAGTCAAGGCCCACTCCAGCTGCTTTTTACCTTTTTTTTTTTTCCTCCTACCTATGTATCAGCAAGAATGACCATCTCATTCTGTCAGTCACTGACAAGAGAGGTTTCATTTGGAGAGGAAACGGTTAAATAAGAAGTAATACAGCAGTGTAGGAGAGACAAGCTGAAAGCAAGACAAGGCTTCCAGGAATCTTAAAAGAAAAAGAAGTTAACTTTCAGAGGCTAATATAAAATTCACAGAATCAAGGAAATTCAAAGTTAAGCAAGAAAATCTGTACTACTGTGCCAAGATATCTTTAGGAAACTAGGACTGTTATGAGTCACAGACGCTTAATTTTTAAGCACAGTGAGGTGCATTAATGTTTGCTGTATTTAGATTTTTAATTAGAATTTCTACAGAATGTTATGCACCCATGATAAACAGGAATATATCTGACAATATGCCAGTTTTAGTTGGCTGCAATATTTCTGGTTTCTTGCCCACACTTTTTGTATTATCTTACTGTAGAGTAAAAATAGTTGAAGCAGACACAGCCTACATTTGGTATCGTTAAAATACAGGCCACAACTTTATTTAACTACATAAACAAGCATACAGAACTGTAGTGGATTAGGGCATAACAGGCCTTAAGGCCATTAGTTGGTGGGACTGGTCTATTGCAATATAAGCATTGCCTGAATCACTCCCTATTATAAGGTTATGCTACTTTAAGCTCTTCCTTGTAATACAAACCACAGGATTCAGTGCACTTGCTAGTATTTTCCGTATTTTTTTCACTACTGAGAAGGTACATGGCCAGACATATGAGGTAAGATACTTCTCAGTTACTTCTACATATCTACAGTTTAACTCTGTGCTTCAGCCAGTCACTCTAGGTTTTGTGTCTAGGCAGTAGAGAACTATAAGTGCTTTTACAGTGAGATTCAAGTAGCCTGTTTTTGAATTATGTTTTAGGAGGAAATTAAGTGCATTTAAGGTGGCTATTTCTTTCCATGAAACAATGCAGATGACTAGCTCAGATGTGGACTTCTATAAGGAACCAAATGAATCCCATCACTGTTGCACTAGGAGAAGACAAATGCTTTAGATGGAAAATAAAAAGGAAAAAATTCCCACACCTGACGATGTTAAGAATCGAAGCTGTTCATGATTGTCCAATCCAAGTTCCAATCCAGCAGATATCTTGACTATATTAAAGAGAAATTGTAAAACTCTCCAAATGGAAACTGATTTAACACTTTGCTTTTGTGAATCTCGGGCCTAAGGCAAAGGAGTTTGACAGCATATGGAATCAGACAGCATATCTCTGACAGGCCATTCGTTCCTACAAAATCCATCAGTACCTTAGCATTACCTGCAATTAATAAGATCATTACCACAGAATGATCAATAGCACATAAAAGATGTTTGGGACGATGCTGAAATCTTAGCATAAAAGCTTTCAGTTTATTTGTTCATAGTTTATAATTTATATGTATCTGGAACCTTTAGATGTTGTTGCTTTGCTTTTTGTCAGAAATTAAAGTTTTGCTTGTAAGTCAGACATGTAGTAGTAAATGGATATAACATGGAAAATTGCTTTTTTACATCTTATAATTCACACTTTTAAGTGGATGCTGACTATTTATTTTCTAGTGGGTAGGAATCTATCACTAATAAAATTGTTTTATTGAAGTTAGCATACCTTCAGCTATTTTGAACCAGAAAGCTAAAAAAGGAAACAGTTGCAATTATAACACTGAGGACCTGGAAATTCAAAAGAAACAGAAATAATAATACTGAATATAAATCCTACAACATTTCATATGCAACTCATTTCAGAGGAGATGAAAGGGATCAGATGCTAATTTCTATGGAAACATTAAAAGACAATGTTGATGTCTACTTACTCAGATAAATTTTGATTTGCTTTTAAATATTAGAAGGAATAGAGACTCTTATGGAATTCCTGCTTCAGTAGGGTTAAACTCACAGCAATGGCCTAAGATTGTGAACTCTCTCTGTCTAGTTATACTGGAATTGCTGTACGTATACTAGCATGAGCTTTACCACACAGAGATCCAAGAAAGATACTGGGAGCTTAATGGATCTGGTTACAGTTTCCTGATCTGGAGCTGGCTAGCCTCAGGATAAGGTATATCTACTCTAATTTAAACACCATAAAGTCCCTCTGTTCAACCAGACCCTAAACAAGACTCTCACCACTTCAGAGGGGGTAGCTGATGTAAAAAATAATTAAATATGTGGCGATTCTTCTCACATGGGGAATATTCCATCAGGATCATTTTTAGTGCAACAGCTGAGTTTTAGCATCAGTTTAAGATAAAAATACCCGTCTTAATTGATAATGTCTATTTGGTCCTTATTGACAAAGGAAGGACTGACTTTGTCAGTGTGCTGTATGAGAAAGAATAGTTGGCTTGATAATCTTGGTACTGAAAAGGGATTGAGTGTACATTATTTTCAGTCATATTTCTTGGTTCTGGAAATTATGCTTTCTGCTCATCTGAAAAAAAGACTGATTTTAATGACTGTCAGAGAATTCTATAGAGGAAAATTATATATGTATAGGTTATTTTTTTGCTTGATGTAACAGTCAGAAGGACAAAAAAATTCTATATGAGGTAGTGTCAAGAAGAGAAAATTTGAACCTATAAAAACATTGTGCAAAAGTTTTGTTAATTTCTTTAAAACTAGTAATATACTTTGAGAATATTCCAAGTGATACATTAAAAAGCTCAACACACATATACCATATTGAATAATCTGAACAAAGTGAATATAAACATATCAAAAAATCCATTAGGACTACAACAAAAATAGGATAGCAAATTTGATATGCTCAATCAGACATTTATGACTGGATTAATTACTACTAACATAAACTAGAGAGCATATGGAGAAAAGATGATATAACCTAATAAGCTCTATTCATTACAAAAAGATACAGAGGCCACCAAATGGAACACATGTAAAAAACTCAGCTGCACACCAGATATTTTCTACTTCTTTTTTTTTAGGTAACATGATAGAGCATCATGGGAAGCTATCAGGACTTAAATATAACAACTTTAATCACTTATCCATTTTTTCTCCTTTCCAAAACAATAAAGCATGGTTTGCTGATTACATATCTCTTTCTCCTCCCCTCCCCCCCCCCTTTTTTTAACTACAGATCTTTTTTGTCATATTTAGTCTTAGGCATGATATTTAGAGTAGAAAAGATTATGCAGAGAATCACTTTACTTTTAACTTTATCTGTAGGCTGAATTTTTTCCCTTCCAAGAGCAAAATATCTTTCAATATTTTTAACACTTAATACAGAAGAGATTTGCAAGCTTACACAAAAGAAGAAAATTAACTGTAGCTTGTGATACAATTAAAAAAAATTAAATGTAAATAAAGGTTCACTTTCCAAAGACCACTTAGAGTTAGGTCCTATTGTCAACCAGGTTCTTACATATTTGAATGTTTCTTATACTAGCAG
Source organism: Elanus axillaris (assembly GCA_026212715.1). NCBI lineage: Eukaryota > Metazoa > Chordata > Aves > Accipitriformes > Accipitridae > Elanus > Elanus axillaris. The sequence continues at coordinate 9,243,180 of JANZLQ010000065.1, read as the reverse complement.
TATTTTACTAATATTTTTATTAACATACATTTGTATTAGCATATCATGCTAACAGTTAATGACTCTAAGAAAGGTTCATTGCCATTAGAGGTATCTGAGAACCAGAGCACAATTACAGAGAAGCTGGATAAGCATTATCTATTTCCATGGTGAATATTTAACACAAAAACCACGATTTCATTTTCTATGTATCAAACCGTCATTTTCATAGATAGTTCTTGCATAAATCAATTTTTAACCTGGGATTCCCCCAAGAGGAAAATAAAAGCAGCACAAAATGCAGAAATATAAATTTGACATCTAGAAAAGAGATACATGAACAAAAAAGAAACAAAAAAGAAACAAAATTTATGTTCAGCATAGCTGTCAAATATTCAACTTCAGTAGAAAGTTTTTTAAAATCTGAGTATATTATCAATGGAACAAATTGATTTGAACTGAGTTGTTGTTACTGAATCACACTCCACCTTTATTCAAATTAATGTTTAATGTTGTGCAAGCAAACTTTTTAAAAGAAAGACACTATTTTGAGATTTAAGAATAGAAAAATTACATCAATATAACCGATTTTTAACTGTTGACTTACCTAAATTTTTATTCCTATATTTTCTAGGCTTCATTTTATGGGCCCTCTTCAGCATTAGGTGTGCAGTAGAAATATCCTTAAAACCCCTAGGGGAAGAGAATAACTTACTAAACATTTCACATGTATTATCTTACACCAGCTGCATATTATTGTGTAATGCACTTTTCAAAAAGAATACAAGTGTATAGTACTTCTTATGCATGGTATGAAACCTTCTGAAGTACAGCTGCAATGCTTATCTTAACTTTACATTGTTGCAATTTATTAAGCTGGTCTCCCAGACACCTGTAAAAGTAATTACAGTAATTTTTACTTTGGTAGAAAACAGAGATTCTTGAAAGGTGGAAGTTAAAAAAAGAAAACAGCAATAGCCAACTATACTGTAGCTATTCCTGGAAGTCACTATGTAAGCAAAATAGCTTAACATACCATTCTTCTGAAATTTTCTCTTCTTTTTCAGACATGAATGAAAATTTCTTTTTTTCCTTCCAGTCAGAGAGCTGTGACATTGTTTCCTTCCCTGACCTGAAAATAAAGTATAAGAGTGGTAGTGAAAGGTAGATAAATAAGTAAGGGTCTTGGGTGACTATTTTGCAGCCTTTGTTATTGTCCAAGTTGTTTGTGCCTTTTAAAGGCACTTTTGAAGCTTGGAAATAACACAAAAAAATCTATTTTAATACTCCAGGAAGGCTTTATCTTGGAGAGTAATAAAAGTCTGCCATCAATTTGAAATGTTTACATTTCAATTACTTGAACCATATTTCAGTCGTTTCTCTCCAAAAGAATGCAGCTGTGTAAGAAATCCCTTTTAATCTTTATCTAGTCTTACAAATCTCTATTTCAACTTCTATGTTATATGTGAAAAAATGTAAGTTTTATGATTTATAGTCAAACCTAAATAAATAAAAACACACATATATATTCTTATATTCTTTATTCTGGTAGTTAATGAAAAATAACAACTGAATTTAATATATTCAGTTTTAGCAAGTAAATTCCTTTTAACTCCAGCAATACCATATTAACCAAAAATAGCAAAAGAATCAGAAAACAGCCTCAAGTTCTCCTCCTTTTCATTTTTGTCAAATCCAAATGAACTAAATATAATGAAAAAATATATTCTTTAACTTACCTGCTATGAAAGTGAATATTTTCTGCTAAGTATGAATGTGGTCTGTTAACACACTGCCAAACTTCTTGTGGTGACAATGGCAAACTATTTGAACGTTCACTGGAATTTGAAGGCCTAGAATACTTCTAAGTAAGACAAGGAAAAAAAATGCAGTTGATGATACCTGCAAGTTTGAGTTTAAAATGTGCAAGGTAACCTGCACCAGGGTTTAGAGTCTTTTACTTTAACAGAAAGGATTCTTAATGATGATGTGCCCATTATAGAGCTTACCTTCAACTAACTAAATGGGGCAAAAAGGTGACTTTAGTTACACTTAACATCCCCAAATATAATTAATTATACATTTATAAGACTCCTTTCTTCTAATTGTAGGAAATAAAACATTAGTAATACTACGCTTGTAACAAGAAGAGAAAACCCTACCAAAACAAAAAGCTACAACTTCAAAGTTTATCAAATAACTAGCAGACATTACAGTTCAATGACCTTTAACTGTTCTGAAAACATTCAGCTGTTGTCATATAATGCAGATCTTAGTATTTTTAAAGTAGTGTGTCAACTAGCAATTTTTAATCCATTGCCAAATGTACAGATGAAGCACATCATCTTTTTTTCTGCTACTGTGAAGTAAAGTGTTGAAATAAATCCAAAATAAAGAAAAAACTAAGCATATGAAAGAAAAGCTAAAAGAAAAATTGCATCTGGAGATGAGGAGGAAGTCTGAGACTTCTAAAAGTAATTGTGTTTTTCGAGTCAATAGATTGTCATATTAATCACCCCAGAACAGCATATCCTTAAGGAATGAATAAAGACTGAAGAGTAAGAAGTTTCTGTGACATGTTACCTTTGGCCAGTGCAGCTGGTTTGAGAGCAGGAGTGTTTTTGAAGGGAAACGGGTGGAATCTACAGTTAGCCATTCCTTCTCTAATGCAGCCTGCATGAATGAGTAAAGTCAAATAGTGCACTGATAAAATCAGTTTAGTTTTGATAACTTTTGCAAAGCCTTTTAAAAATTGTCTTACATACCGTTTCAAGTGTTTTCAAGTGATATATCAGAACTGCCACCTGCAGAGCAATTGCACTTAAAACACCTTTGCAGATGCTGTGTTGTACTGTTTTATTTTAAACAAATCAGGTTACCAGTATTTGTGGGTTGTGGTTTTTCCTATTTTTGGTTTTCTTTTGTTTTGTTTTTTTTTAAATAAGATGCATCCCCTCCTTCTCAAATGCTTGTAATTTTATCCCAGCATTGTTAAAAAATCCAAGTTATTAAAAAAGACTGCCAAACTCTGAAAAAATACAGACCTAAGATACTTAAAAGCCTAAAGAACATGAACAGCTTTGTTTGCTGTTTTTGAGTAATTGAGTATTTTATATCCAGATGTAGGTGCCCAATTCTGTCAAACTTGCTTTTGCTGAGTTGAACTGGTGAATAGTTTTCATTGAAATCTGGGATTAAAAAAGTAAATGCTATACATACTTATTCCTTCAATTAATTTTATTTTTGATGTAATGGAATAAGTTGCAAACAAAATAATAGCTTGGAATGAAGAGGGATGACAGAATTAGGTGTTAACTGGTGTCTCTAGCACTTCAAGGCAGAATTCAGTTTTCTTTCATAAAAACAAAATTTAGATTTTGTTTCAAACTTGTGACTTATCTTTCTTATATGTTGTTGATTTTTTTGACCACATGTTCTTTCAATATATTCTGGTAAGTGAGAGAAGTAGATTTCTCCCACACACTAAGTAAATACCTCTGAAGAATTTGCTTCACTTACACAGGGCTCAGTCATTCAGGCTGTTCTTACTTCAGCATCCTGGGGTTCATTCTTTTGAAAATGTCTAATTTATAAAACTGGACTACATTTCTCCCATTCATAGAATATTTCAGATTGCACTGATTTCTGACCCTAAAAAATTATCCTAACTTTGGATACCTTACTGCGTAGTCTGCATAAACAGGACTTTGCACAGCCTTAGACTGGTGAACAAGAAGGTTTTCCAAGCCCTTTGAAACTCTGAGAGGAAAAAAAGGATCATATTCCAGCTATTTTGAAAGGTTACTTCATGTACTAGTTGCATAATTTGGTGACTCTAAGACCACTCTATTTATAAGGTAACTGTGAACCAGCATTCTTCTTCCATTCTGACCTAGCTGTTTAAAATACATTTTCAGTAAATTTTGACTTTATTTTCATGTCTTAGAAGGGATGCATTCTTACATCTTTGATTCCTTGTTTCTGGAATTCCCTATTCATTGACTACAGTATGCTTTGGTTTTCATTCTTTTATTTAATAAATCCAGATAAAAAAACCTGGATAAATTCTATGCCCTCATTAGTAACAGATAATGTCTCTTTACCACTCTTCCCCTTCTTACCATTTCAATTCATGATAAATATACAACATTATCATTTTTACCACACCTCCTCACTCAAGTGGTTGTGTATGTTAAGAAAAATATGTATATAAACTGTAGAGGCATGCAACAAATATAATGTATCACATTCTTTAACTGTTACATTTACCAACAACCCACTAACCTATCTCTTCTCAGTGATGACTCTTATGCTGATAACCACTGACTGGTTGATTCAAACAATTTTCATTAAAAAAAAAAAAAAAAAAAGCCACACATAAAATCTATTCCAGAAGCTGATTGTAGTAAATCAAATCCCAAAGACAATCATTTAAAGATATGAAATTGGTACAATTTGGACACAGAAGACAAGTTTATATCTCAGCAGAGACAAAGCTATGACATATTCAAGTTTTGTAATTGCCTGGGGTCTATGGGCAGAATCGTCAAAATGAATAACTATGAAAAAGGGAGAAAATCTGACGATACACTGTCAGTGAAATTAGGTATTATTCCTCCTTGTCCTCATTGAATTTACTCTTCAACTGCAATATGCAAAGCATATTTCTAGCTTTTCAGATCAGAGTTTTTCACTTATTTTCTAAGTGTGGGTGTGCAGTCCAGTCACAGGTAAACTCAATGCTTGCAAAAGTTGTGCCTTAACTTTGCTGGTATATAAAGGTATAGGAAAATGGCAAATTTCAGAAGTATTTTTTTTTCTTCTCTATTTGCAAAAGAATCGATACAGCAGAGAGAGAGGTAGATTTCCACTTCTTGCACAATTTAAATGCCAATCAACTTAATTGGTGTGTACAATTATGTGTCCATTAATTACTTGGGTAGTTAAATATCTTACATTAGTAGTGAATATGATCCAAGCTCTACTGTCAGATTTGAGGGAGAGCTTGCATTCTAGCTATTTGAATTTTTATCTCTCTGATGAAATTGTTTGTGACAGAAATCAATATAATCATGACAAATGAAAACTAACACTCCAAAGCTGTAGCCAGTTTTTTGGAACAAGAATCACTTAAGCAAAACAATGATTGAAGCCTTTTGCTTTATAGTTGCACCATAACCCAGCTAAAGTTCTTTGCTCTTAATCTTTAGGTTGAAACTTTTCTCACAAATATTTTCTTAGCCTGGTGTTTGCCATTTATTAATTTAATATTCTCCACAGTGTTTTTATTTCTTTCATAGCCTATAAAATGTCTTTCAGCCTTCTAAGTGTCAAAAAGAAGTTTCAATGAAAATATAAAAGCATGATTCAAAGGTATAAATATACAAGACCAAAAAAAAAAAAAACCCTGATTTACCATTAAGCATATCTGGCACTCCTATGAATGTGTAGCATATTATAACAATATACCACACTCTTGTTTGCTTTGGCCAACAAAAAATAAACACATAATTAATTTTCAAATATATGCTCTTCCACTATGTTCATCCCTAGAGATTCTGACAGCATTAAGTTCAAAAAACTTCTCCGTATCTTTCCCATAAACACAGTCCTAAATTATAACAAATGCAAAGTTTATTACAAATTTACCAATACCTAAGGCTAAAAAATAGATCCATTTCTACTGACATTGTCCACTAAGAGAAAAAAACGAAAACAGCCTGAGATAAATTATGAAGCAAATAAAATGATAGTGTTTGATGGTATGGTCTACATAAATAAGTTATAGACACACTATATTTATTTCTAAAGCCAAATTAAGGAATCGATTTCATAAATACTGAGGTATATAGCATAGCTTTACACATATGTGTAAATCACATACCGTTGGTTTAACAAACAGTAGTTCATCCGAATATATGTTACATTTCTGTATCCTCCATACTTTATTTACAAATTTATTTTCAAATCAAAGACTGTATTGATTAACTTAAAAAAGTTTCAGTTTTCACAGGCACACAAAAATTACATAGACCTTTCTAATTGTTTGTTAAAACTTCACAGAAATAAATTCACTTTAACTTACTGTTTGAAACACATTTTTAATACTTGGCAAATTTTTCAAGGGCTTCTTTTGTTTGGTTGGTTGGTTTTTTTGCTAGACTTCGTGTTTGTTTTCATTTAGCTCTTGCTCAGGACACAAACAAGATAATTCCAAGACTAGAGAGAATACAGATCACCAAATTCACTATTAAACATGATCTAATTATCCCTGATATCGTTCTTTAACAAGGTGTGAATATATTTGGGTTTGGGGTTTTCTTTCTGAATTTTAATAATAAAACTTCCATAGTATTAGCTATTTCCATTTATCCATTAGGATCAAGAACTTTTTACACTGATTCACAATGCATTTTTTACCCTTTGAGGGTAAGTCTAATCCTACAGGATTTTTTCTCCCCTTTGATTTTACAGCTCATCAATGAACTCTGGAGGCTTAGGGATTTTTTTTCATGGCATATTGTATACAGCCTTTTTCATTTTGTTATTCCTTCATTTTTCAAATATTTATTCTATCCCTTCCTTTTCAAAATGTAACGACTATTTACCATCAAACATTAAAGTTCTGTGGTCTCAGAAACATAATCCAATCCTACAACAACCAAAGTTAGTGAAAATGGTTCTACTAACTTTAATGAGGACTGAACAAGCTACTGAAAAGCAGAGTTTTAGTGCAAGCATTATTCATACAATCTAATTCTAGGCATCTTTTACATGCTCTGGATTACATTGTGGAGCCACATCTTTTATAATGTCATATTTAAACCATGAACAAAAAATAGCTCACAGGACACAGTGTGAAACCTACACTCAGCTATGAAGAACTTCTACAAGTAACTGTCCAAACTGAATAATGTTATCACATATTGCCTTTCATCTCTCTTAGACCAAAAAGTATAATAAAACCCAAACCAATCCCCCAAACTGTACTATGGCTAGAAGCAGAGGATGTAAGAAGGCATTAACAATACAGGCTGAAAAGGAAGGCCAGCATTTGATATGTAAAAACTCTGTTCTGGGTCAGACCATGTATCTATCTACATCAGTACTCTGCTTCCAGAAGAGTTCAGTAGCAGATGCTTATGGAAAGAATGGAAGAAGCTGGATATGTTGAGGGCAATCCCTCCCTTGGTATATTCTTTCAGACCTTGGAAATTGGTGGTTTCAGGACCTTCTGCTAACATCTAGGAAAAGAATCCTCAAAATGGTAATCTAACTTCTTATGACAAATATAATCATCTAGTCAGTGTGTTTGCAAGGTCATCTCTATGTCAATCCAGAAAGAACGCAAATCATTTACATCGCTCAGAGCATATAACTGCTGAAGTGATGTATATTAACTCCAAAAGGCCAACTTGTTGGCTGCCGTGGGAGCTGAAGCTACCCCAGGTTTCCATACATGGTGGACCTCAGAATAACAAGGTGAATCACCATCTGACAAAACTGTGAAACTATTTCTGAAAATTAGGGAGAACTAAATCTTTATACGTCTTTCCTTTCTTGTTTCATTTCTTCTTTGACTCATTCACTGTTTGCAGGACAGCAATGGTTTAGCCAGAAAAACTGTTTTACCGGTATTTGTGTCGTGCTTTTATTCATCTGGTATCTTAAGATAAAAATAGGAAAACTACCCAACAGAACATAAATGAGCAGAAGAAAAATCAATATCCAAAACTTACTCTGAACTCAGAGTCATGACTGGCTCCTGAGCATTACAACAGAATAGGAGGAACAGGAGGGAAAAAAAGCATCTTTTATTAAAAAAAATAAATTTCCACATTACAATTTCACAGAAATAGTGTGTGGAATTCTTTGCTTTTAAAAAAAGATTCACCTTCCAGTTCACCTGGTTTTGTCTAACCTGTTTTTATGGACTTCTGCTGCCCTCAGTTAGGCAGGCTGTTAGTGTCATTCTCAGTCAGAATGGCCCTTTTCCAACCAGATTTTACAAAGTATCTGCTCTCTCTACATTCAAATTCATTTTTAATAAGAATAATATGTATCAGGAGTAAATAAATCAGATTTTTTCCACCAGTTTTCTCTATAGAATACAAGTTTAAATAAAGTTCTTCAGGTCCGTGATGTCTTTGATTTCTACCTTCCTAGGTTTTAGTTAGTATATCTGAATAGTGCAGTTAAAGTCTAGTTCACTCCAAGAAAATAAAACAAAAAGTTAAAACAAAAAGACAAGTGAAAGACAGTACTTTAGTCCAAGGCAGAATGTTCAACAGTATTCTATGACTACTTCAAATAAGCTGATAAAATCTCTTTTGGGGCACTACATGCCACATGAAGAACTACTTTTCCTAGTATTAGACATCCTGTAGGTTAAATAATTGCTCAGACTGGGAGGGGGAGTGGGCAGGCAGAAGGATCACATGCTGAAGGTTAACCCTGTGGATACTCACAATAGAAAAGGGCATACCACAGCCAGCCATACTGTACTGCCTTTCATCTGGCAGAAAGCTGTAACATTCTCTCTTGGTTCCTGGCAAACATATTTCACTCTGTGAGGTATTTCATTCAAGCATCATGCTACTCCAGGACAACATCTTTCATTTCTTTTTAAACTAAACTTCATTTCTGCCAAGGCCTAATACTCTTTGCTACAAATTTCTTCTCTAAAAGCGTAAATTTTGACAAACATCTTAAAAATCACAAATTTTTAGCTCTTATAGCTGATAGGAAAGGACCAGATCACTTCTCTGTGCTCATTTATATATTGTTGATAGACTGTGACTGAAAACTTCCTTTGAAATTAAAGATCTGAATATTGTTGTGTATTTAGCCTTTTCTTTCATCCAGTCTTTTTAGGAATCAGATTATTCTATTGGCTTGCTTTTCTGAGAAACTCAAGATTTGTGTAAAGCTTAGTTCAATGCTAGGAAGTTGAATATCAGTTCAGACCCAGACTTTCTAAAAAACTTCCAGAGCTAACTAAAATAGTACCAAATATGAGCATTCTCAACTGAATCATCTATTAGTTGCATTATTGTTCCATTTCTAATACCACAAAAATTCAGTTTAAGTTCTGCCATTTTAAAACTATATGCAAATGTGTTGATGCATAAACAATTTTATAAAAAACTGTATCTAGAGTTCTTTTTTAGGGATATACATTTTATAGAAAATAGATCTCTGAACTGCAGGCAGCAGGAAAAACAGTCTTTTTCTCTGGGTTTGTCTTTAATGATTTCTCACATATTTTATGTGGTGAAGATAAATAGGTTAGCACCCTAATAAAGATTAAAATAACCTTTGGCAATGCATCTTTTTCAACCCTGTCTTTATATAAGACAAGAGAATTAGGAAAGAAAGCTGGGCATGGCTGCATTCTTACAACTGCTAAAACCAAACAATATTGCAAGCCAAAAAAAGTAGTATCATATAGATACCAGAGAAACATCGCAAAGACTAATTGACCCCAAAAGATTTTATAGACTTACAAAAGCTGGTTAATTATTAGAGTACACTCTCATAGGAAAATTAAAGGACAAGCATAGTTGTGTAGTTGTCCATTTATAAGAAGAATATATTGACAATTACTGGAAAAATCACAACATTATGTTAAGAAGAACATTCAGGAAAATTTTATTGGTGAATGTCTTCTCCAAATGTCATTTTTCCAAACTGTTTAATAAGCTCATAAAACTAACTGTTCTCTCAAATTCTAATACATGTACTTATACACAATTAATGTATATACCTATGTGATTTCTCTAAATACATATGACTAAAATTATGGAAATAATTTATTTTGGAATATACAAAAGTAAGTGAATAATGAAAACTTCAGGGACTCTTTAAAAGTTTTCATCCACAAAAAAGGCTGAATACACACACACATAATTAACTCTCCAAAAGTCTGAATCTTACTGTAGTTCACGTCAGTCATTCATGACCTATATGACCCCAAGTTTTCTAGAAATGCATTTTTGCCTTAAGCCTTACAGTGTTCAAAGGAAGCTCTGGGTGCTAAATCTTTTTTTTTTTTTTTTGAATACAGGAATAAAAAATACAGATGAGTAAATGGTAACCTCAGCTTCAGAGGTTAGACATGGTTTAAGTAAGCATCAGAAATGCATGCCTCAAAAATCTTTTAGAGTATACCCCCAACCACCTCAATAAACATCAGGCTCCTGGCACCTTCAGGCCACCCCTTAAAATGGCTTTAAGACCCCAGATGCAGTCTTTGCCCATTAAAATGACAAAAATCTTCAAGTCTTCCCTCTCTGACTCTGCCACACTACACAAACTTTAGCTGGTATGGCCCTATAAGCCTTTTTCAAAGTTCTTCTAGCTCTGTGAAAACAAACAAAGCTTTCAAGGTGCAATTAATTAAAAAGCCCCCCCCAAAAAACAGCCAAGGGATGCCTCATCCCCACCCCTTAAACACTGTAAATTCAAAGAACACACAATTTCAAAGGAAGATAACCAAAAATGTTCTATCAAGTTTGGGAAATGAATACTAAAAACATAATAGAAAAGAAAGCTGTACTTCAGCTTGCAGTTTTGTCAAAGGAAGGGAAGTCAGGCAGAAGCACAGGGTAATAAAAAATAGACTAGTCACAAGTTCATAGTCATCTAACCTTTAATATCTTTCAAAGTTCATGCCATACAAGAAATTTGTTTCAACTTCAAGACAACTTTTCCTTTTTGCTTAAAAGTCCCTATTTCAGAAATAAGAACAAAAAAGTATTTGGAAGAAAGAGCAAAGAAGGATTAAGTTGGAAGCATGTATTATTTGAAACTGATAATAACAAATCTCCAATTGCACTAAAAATGCTTAATTCTAAAGAAGGCATGTCTTAATCATCTCTCAGTTTCATTTATAGTGTCCTCTGTATATGTCCCTAGCACTAACCCTTCTGTTTGAAACAAGTATGCACAAATGAATCTGCAAGTTTAAATTTGTTGATTTATAAGTCTCAACACCTTAAATCTTTTGGGACCTGCACTGCTACTCTCTGGGAACTTCAAGAGTTTCTGGAACTGATTCTTTGCGATGTTTTCCTGTTGTAAACTCATAATTGTGAAATGATAAATAGCTACTGCTGTTTCCATATAAAAATAAAATTCTGAATTATCTTCCATACAAACAAAATGACTAGACAGGTCCAGGAGATGGTTTTAACAGTAGCATTTAGCATTCCTTAGCCCACTCCATTCAAGGACAAACTAGACATAAAGTTAGTTTTTAGCTAAATTAAATTTGTGTTACAGGGTATGAGTTCTATTTTTTTCCCTTCTGTTTCCACTGTTAGAAACTCAAGAACTGCATGGCAAAGAAAGTCTGCTAGGACCGTAGATCCTTTTCTGTGGTGCTGCTTCCTAGACAGTCAGCCCCTAGCCAACAGTGTTGCAAGGGGTGACTCTAGCCCACATACAGGACTTTGCACTTGCTCTTGTGGAACATCATGAGGCTCTGGTCAGCCTGTTTATCCAGCCTGTACAGACTGCTCTAAAGAACACCCTGGTCCTCTAGCATACTGACTGCTGGCTGCCCCAGTTTGGCATCATCTGCACACTTGTTGAGATTGCATTCTGTTCCACCATGCAGATTGTTAAATAAAATATTAACTACGTTGGTGCCCCTACCATCCATGATGGGTTCCATTAACTACTGTCCACAAGCTGGATTTTGCACCAGAGAACACAACTATTTGAGCCTGGCAGTCCGGTCAGTTTGCCACTCACCTTACAGTTTACTTGTCCAGCCCATACCTCAACAAATGTTGATAATAAGACTGTGGGAGCCTGCAAGACAATGGTCTTGCTAAAATAAAGGCATGCAATGTGCACTGCCCTCCCCTTATTCATAGTGCCAGTCACCTTGTGATAGAAAGCAATGAAGTTGATCAGCTCTTGATAAACCCATGCTGGCTGCTCCCAAACACCTTCTTTCATGGGTTTAGAAATGGCTTCTGAGAAGATTTGCTCCACAACTGTCCCAGGAACTGAGACAAGGTTGATTGGTCTCTAGTTCCTGGATCTTTCTTCTTGCCTTTCTTGAAGATGAGTGTGATGTCTGCCCTCTTCCAGTCACCAGTAATGTCCCTCAGTAGTCATGACCTTTCAAACATGATTGAGAGTGACTTCAAATTACATCAGGCAGAATGTTCAACCCCCCAGATGCATCCCATCTGTTCCCTGGGACTTGTATATGTTCAGGTGAGTTAAGCTGTGCTGTGGTTGGATAACATCTATGTTCTAAACTAAATGGACTTCAGGCTCCAGGCAACGAGTCATGTATGGATTTCAGTGTGGAGGAGAAAGGAAGCTGCCATCACACTTTCCTCTTTGGTTCCTCCAGAAGTACTGCTATTTAACTCAATTACAATATTGGCTGCATCAATGGCCTCTTCTCAAAGAGCACAGACAAGTCAGGATTGCTCCTGAGATCTGTAAATAGGCATTACTAAAAAATCTTTTTCAATGGAAATCAAGGTATGTGGACATGCTGAATATCAGACATTTAACTAGATCCTTTAAACACAATCTATACCTACACTAAAATGTCATCTTAACACTACACAAAAATTAAAGAACTTGGGGAAGATATATTCAATGATTTGGGATCCTTAGCTCAGCTTAAAGAGACTCCAGATGCAAATGTACTTCCTGAGAAGAACTGATGGCTCTGTTATTGCTTCCATTTACAATGAGGCATTTGGTTTAGAACGATTTTCCTTTGAGGCTACAATAATGACCCTAAAACTCCACAGAACTAAGACTTTTTTCACTTTTATATATTTTTTCCATTGCTTGCCTGTTTATTCAGTTCCAATGTTTGACTTGGTCTTTAGAGAAATAAGACTAGGAAGTATAATTAATGACATCACTATGATATGTCGTACAAGCTAAATATAATTTAGAAGAATACTATACCATTTGGCTAAATACAGGTTCCAAATAATATCTTTAGTATTATGCATCATTAGCGGGCTTTCCTTTGGAAAGTATTTGTTTGAATCTGGCTATTTAACCCAGAATTAGATAGACAAGATAGTTTCTGTTTAAAAATTAAAAGAATTTCAGGTGGCATTAAGAACTGAGATCTCATGGTGGAAGGCCAGAAAGCAATCAGAGCACTTTTTGCATAAGCTGTGAAGCTGGAGTGTTAGTGATGGCCACAACTCTTAATAGCTGTGTTTCTGTTTATTTTATCAGATACTGACTGCAACAACCTACTTCCAAGGCCAGGATATCTATCAGATAACTAGAAAACAATTCAGCACTTGAGATAAGTGTCATTGCTGAAAGAGGTAGAAAAGGAGCTTTACATATCTGATGATGCCATGGACTTAAAATGGCATGTGATTCGCTAGCATAGCAGATGAAGAAGCAAGATCAGACCAAGAGGTTGTTGGTACACACTCATTGAAAAGATTTATCTTCCAATATGCTATTTAGGAGAGAGTTTTTCCCCTCCCTTTTAAAAGAATAGGGTAGATCTAATGAAATTTTCATCATACAATTTTATTGCTTTTCTACAGCACTGTAACTTTATAAGAAATATGATGAAAAAAGGATCATATTCTTTGCAGTATACAATACAGAAAGGCTAGATTCTGATCTGACATTTATAAGCAATTACAAGAGCTAGACATGCATGAGAGTGTCAAGATACAAGAAATGTTATGGGAACCTTCTAATCCATAGGCTACACTTATTTCCTGGCACTAGCCAGAAAACAGCAATCACTGTCACAAGCCCATAATAAACTCACAGCCTGAGACAAACCACATTATGAAGGATTATCTGAAAAGAAAACAAAACACATTGTATGTGTCTAGTTTAGACACGTGATAAGAATACTAAAGATGGGAGAGGTAAAGAAATTGTTGTTCTAATTGCTGTTTACTTTTCAAGACTTAGCACATATGATGTAGTTTTAATTGTGTCGTCCCCCCCCCAAAAAAAAAAAAAAAACCAACCAAAAAAAAACCAAAGGAAAGAAAAAGAAAACTGCTACCTAGCTGCCATGGAAGGCAAGCAAAAAAATTGGAATGGCTATGTGTCTGTGTGGATATGTAAAAAAATGTGAAGGAAACTCCTGGTCCATAATTTCAAAAGCTATCAAAAAGACTGGGATTTTAAAATTCTACATAATCAAGCTCAGTAGCAGAACACCACTTTGACTCAGGTCAACAGATTTATTCCCTTTGATGAAGGAAGCAGTGATGGATTTCTTTTTGCTTGGCTGCAACTTACAAAGTTACTTTCTTTTTGAAGAAGCGTGACTAGATAGCCTTGATTTAAACTAAATTAAAAAAAATTAAGTTTTGAAAAATACAGCACTTACTTTCTGTTCCATGTAACCATCAATATTGGTACTCATCTTGATGAGAATAAGACATATGTCCATATGCTGACTCCGTGTAGGAAAACAATAATTTATTGAATAGCCACTGTTCTGAGTAAAGAATTGTCTTAAACATGATCATATTCAATTGGTTCAGCTTTCTCACACACTGGCAAGTTCGGCCACTTTGCATTTGGCTCACATCATATTCTCATCAAGAAAACAACAATGCTGATGTTTGCATGGTACAGAAATTAAGAGCTGTGTCAAGCAAATGTGTTACCAGATTTTGTCCACCAGAGGTAACGTGAGCTCTGCCTTGTAGATCATTTGCTACATGGACAGACTGCTGATGAAAGGTTGCCTTAAGAACAGCCTTCTGGAGCATATAGGCTGGAATTCTCCAAAGTCCACATGAAAGACATGAAAATATCACTAAATACCAGGCTTATACTTTCCAAGACATCTGTTGGCCAGATCTTTCATCTCATCTGGCATAGCCTGTTTGACATTGCACAACAGACACAAAACACTACTGCCATCAATTGCCTCTGAATGTCTTTGGCAATGTACAGGAGCTGATATGAATACAAGAAGATACCAGTAATTGCTGAGGTGAAATGATTACTATTCATGCTATTGTGAGCAAGACAAAGGCCCTTCCTCCAGCTCAATCACATGCAATCCATTTTTCACATGATATGGTGCCAAACTTGTACTAAAAAATATACCGCTGCTGCTTGATGTGCATAAATGAAGTAAACAGAAGATCTTTGGCAAAAACTAGTTTTCCCCATGCTGTTTTGCAGCCTCATCTTTGCCAGAGCACTGGGTACACTGAGTTTATGATGAAGATATTAAACAGTAATTTAATGAAGACTGGTACCTAACGACTTACTGCGTTGTGATATTTGCATTGGTTTAAATAGGTGCTGGCACACCAGTGATTTTGTGGAAAGCTAGATAATAATAAAATCATTATGACTGAAATCTACATAATACTGGTATAAAAAAACCAGTGACTACACCACAAAATAGTGGAATATTCAAAAAACTTTTGGCCAAGATTTAGTACATTTGTATTGGTTTGCAATAAGGAAGGGTTTTTCTGCCCTTCTCTCTCATTTCAGTCACCCTATCCAACAGTGAAATCTGTAGTACAAAATGGTGTCCAGATATTTTTCTCTTCCTTCACACCCTAGCATATGGGATCTCTTAGCCTAGCAATATGTACTCCTCCCTTCACACTTGTTTGAGGCCCTACAGATAGCCACTGATATCATGTGTCATTATTTGGCTCTGCTTCAGCACTTTGCTATAAAACACTGAGGCCAGAAAGGAGGGAATAGGAAGTATAGACTGTTCCAAGCTTCTGCTCCTTGTTTCTGCAGAAGTAGAAAGTCCATGTGATTTGGTATTGTCCAGCTGCAGAGAATGAAACAGCTAAAGACACGTGGAACCAGGCAACTTAGTACTGAGGATGGATAGTCTGGGCTAGGCAAAGCAGAGTATAGGCCTATTACTGTTAAACCACACATTTCTCACAGCCAAACTCTTCTGCACAGAGAAGGTATATGCTTGAAAAAAACCAAACAAAACCAAACAAAAAGAAATTAAAAAAAGGGAAAAATATGACAAATACTGCAGGGTATAATTCTAGTTACAGCCATCAGTCTTGAACACTGAAATACTTGCTCACTGAACAAAGTATATCCTTCATGGGTATATACATTGTAAATTTATCACATACACTGCTCTGTAGAAAATAGACTTCTTATACTTTTCATCACACGATGCTAAGGGCTTGTGTAACTTATTTGACACCAGTCTCCAGTTCAGCCTTTGAGCCTGCTGTGCAAATTAAAATGTCAGCTCATGGTTCTCCTGTCATGATGAGAACCTAAATGCTTTCTCTGAGAATTGCTCCCTAAACCCATGTTTTATTTCTTTCCTAAGAAACACAACAACAATTTGAAAAAAGATGAAGAAATGTGTGACAACACCAAAGGGTGATACAGTGCAAGCCTCTCTGAAATGAGCTGGCCTTTTTTTGCTGCCTTCCCCATTCCTTCCTTTTCTCCCTGGCCTCAGGAGCACCTGCCCAAACGCAATTGCCTTGCTGACAGACAGGTGGAACAAAACTGCCCATGTAGTTTTAAGTTTAGCAATTAAAAAAAAAAAAATTTAAAAAATCACAGGATTATTTGGGCTGAACAGAGTGAAACAAGGACAGCTCAATTGAATTACAGTATATAAGACTCTGGCCTACTGGTTGAATAATTCAAAACAGGGTATTTTCCTTCTTTAATATGAACAGATACTTCCTTCCTGTGTGAAGAAATAAATCCTTCAACTTTCTGCTTTTTATTATTTTAGAAAGAAGCCAGGGATCAGAGAACATCAGCTAATGAGACTGTTCTTTTTTGTATATGTATTTCAAATTAAAATGAAAAAAATCCTAAAATTTAAGCCAGATCTCTGTGTTTACGCATACACATTTCCTGTATGCCAAATGATTCCTGGGACTCCTGCCTCAAACATTTTTCATGCTCTTACAATAAGACAGTAATTCTGAAAATGTATCTTAAAATAGCTGCTGAAAGGAGAAGAAAAAAATAAAATTACTCCAAGTCATCAAGTCATTGGTAATAATTTCACACAAAGCCCAACTATTTTCTAAGGGGAGGGAGGTGGCAAAAGAGGGCTGATGCTCAGATGACCGAAGACTGATCAACAGTAAATCGCAGTGCTCCAACTAACAACTTATTTGGTTTCATAACTATCTATGAGCCATACAAGTATGTGATCATAAATAGAATCTAAACCTGCAGTAGCAAGGCTGTCCCATCAGTCTCCTTTGCAAAATTACAGTGGAATATTGACAAATGGCTCTTGCAAAGATGCAGCAGCTGAATAAGCACATTCAGAGAGAAGGGTTCATGAAAAAAAGCCTCAGTCATATCCTCTCAGGTCTCAAATGGCCACATTGCTATCAGTTTTCTTTTCTTTACCTGAAATGTTTAGGGGAAAGGAAAAAAAAAAAAGCAGCCAACAAATGTGAGCAATTAAGAGAAAGCTGCGCTCCAGACAAATATATAGGTAAGTCATTGACAGCTGCCTTATTACACATACTGAGTCTAGAACTCCCCACATAGCCTGTCTTTTGAGGCTATAAAACATAAAATTGGTTTAAAGATTCTTTTCCTCGCCTACTGAATGACAATATTGGTCCTGTAGACATTTTTATTTTTTACTTAATTATCGCTAAATTCAGCTTTGAATGTGTTGTTATTTTTCAAATTCCTTTGGAGCCTGCTTTTACTTCTTAGAATGGAAAATTCTGAGCCAATTTCAATCGTCTGAATATGAAAGAACATTATCAAATCTACGTAACTTGTAAAAATTACTAGTAGTATTTTCTGGATTTTGTGCATCACAGACCTTCTAAGCATGGGTTTTTTTCTGATTTAACTATACTTCTCTTCATAATTTACTACGGTATTCAGACTTGTGATCTTTTTAGCACTTTACCTATATGACAAAAGAAGAGCTAATAAAACTTCTTCACCTTTGGTTTTGGGTGTGTGTTTTTTTTACTGGAATACTGCTACACTGAATCTCAGCTACAATTTCAGCTACATTATTTTTCTCATTGTATCATGAAAAGGAACAAAATATACACTCAAATGTTGACATTATAATCTGTTACTAAAATACAGAAAAGCTAAACATTTTAGAAGAAAAGTAGCTGTTTTCTTATTCTCATTTGATTGTCCTTTAACTGTAGAAATACATGGGATTCTACAGTGGGTGTGACATTAATAGCACAGTAACTACCAGAGCATCTCAAAGAGCAGGAGGTAATTAATCCATGACCAATGTATTTAAATGAGCTATACGTACCAAACGCTTCTTTATTTCTGGACATTCAACATGATAATTCTAGCCCTGGTAGTCCTTTAAATTTCTTTTATTTCCAACACCTACATAATTGCTTAAGAAAATAATATTTATTTTTTACATGAAGTTTTCATGTTAATGATTGTGCTTACTTTGGAAAATGTGAAATTATCCACATTTATTTCTTCATAGTCATCCTCCACTTCATCACTTTCAACAGCTGCAAGAGCACTGGCCAGTTTCTTTCGCAAAAGAAAACCCTTCCAAAACGCCTAAACAAAAAATTTAAAGCATGTTATACAAAGCCATAGATCAAACCCAAATCCAGATTCTCTATGTTATCCCATTAGGAAGATAAAACATCTTGGGCCGTGGTTTAATAGCTCAATGATCTGTTTTTTGAACTTTATGTGACATTTAAAACTACAAGACAAATTAAATGCCAGCATATGTCTAAAGCTTAGAGTACTCAGGAGGCTCTCCACAAGTAAGCAGAAAGGAATCCTGCAACTCCCTCAACTACAAACCTGGGTCAACTAATTAATTATTTGACAATTCCTTCAGGGACTATTATAAACTGAAAGGAAAGGCTACGTAAGAAAAAGCTGAGTGTCAACTTTCAAATTACTGAGAATAAAAATACACGTGTACTAAATGTCTTATAGCTTACAAGTAGCAATTATTGGAGACATCTTATGCAACTGACCCAGGTCAATTACTCTTTCTTAACTGTCTAAGATCTTTATTTAAAAAAAAATATTACCAGTGGGCATAATCATACCTAAGAAAAAGGAGCACTTTAGGAATTAAGTGCTAGAAAAAGAGGAAGGGTGTTAGGATCACATGCCAAGCCGTAGAATCAGACCTAGGAAAACACTTCAGAGATCAAAATTACATAGATGGAATTACAAAAACTAAATTCAAGACAGCAATTGTCCCCCAAATCAGTGGATCATCATTAGAGTTCAAGATGCCCTAAGCATTTATAACACCATGCAAAAAAATTTTCACTATCCTGAAAGGTGCAGTATTGTCCACATTTAATGGCTTTGCAATAAAGACACTAAAGTAGGAAGGGTGAATCTCATGTTTTGGCTTAAAGTTTAGCTTAATAATTTTTAGGAAATCATTGTCTAGCTGCGTAAATTATTGAAGTGTTACTGGTTTTATACACACAATTCCTGATTGTTATAAAAATGACTAAATGTATTAGAAATGCTTTCCCATAATTTCATTGTTGTTATTTTGCTACAGATGTTCATAACCATCCAGAAGAAATATCTTGATATTATTGAGTGATCCAATGACAAATATATTTCATTCAACAAATAGAATTAGTATTTACAAATGCAAAGGAGAAAAGTAATCCTAATGGTATATACAGAATGACAAACTGTAAGGCAGCTGTTAACACAGATCTATGAAAGCACCAGATCAGTGTTCAGTCATGATCAAAAAGAAAAAATCTATTAGTAGTTTTTAAGAAACAAGATGAAAACTGTCTTACTGTAAAACTTTGTGATACATCTGCCTATGGAATTCAGTTCTAGTCACTTCTTTACAAAAGGTTATGGAATGAGGTAAAGGTTCAGAGAGAGATAAAAGAAGCACAGAGTAATGTAAAAAGAGACTAAATGGACTAAACTTTTATTTACAAAGGAGTGAATATAAGGATGGATATAAGAAAGATCTAAAAATCCATAAAATGCACAGAAGATAAATAGTGAAAGACCATTTTTGTACAAACTTTGGAAATTATCAGGTCTGAATCAAATGAAATGAAGCACATTTTAATCACTATATAAATTTGTGAAACTCATCACTTTAATACATAGTGGAGGTCAAATATATAAGTAAGTTAAAAAATGGATTAAATAAGTTTATTGGGATCAATTGTTAATATACTAGCTACACACTATACTCCAGAAACAAATTTTAGCTCAACATCCCAGATAACTGACTACAGTAATGTCATTCTGTACTTGTCCTTTTTCTTTCTATGCATGTTTACTAAATATTTTGCTACTGCCCATTTGTTGAATAGATACTAATGAACTACTTGGATTTTCAGTCTGAAAACGGAACTTAGGCTCCTAAATTACTTTCGCACTGTTCACATTTTTATAGAAGACTTACAATACCGAATGTTTTGAAGTTAACCTGATCTGAAATCAATACATTGTCCATTTGCTTAAAAATGTAGAAAACCCCATGAACCCTGGCAATGTGGCAGGTAAATACTGTATCTGGTTAGCAAATTAAACAGAGCCAAGGCATGGACTACAATTCTTGCACATAGTAATCCATTCTGTTTAACTGTTAGCTGAGTATCTACCACAAGACAGCCTAGACCATGGTCTTTTCCCAATGGCAGTATGGATGAGGCAATCCTGTTTTGGGGAGAGGGGGAGGGAAGGAAAGAGATGGATAGGCAGAAGAGATGGGAAGAGTAGTTAGTAATATAGATATCAGACATCATGTACCAGTTCTGCAGCGTCTGTCAGTTTAAGAGCACAGCTATACCCCAGTAAGAACATGGGCACAATATGTCTTAAACATACTATTAGAATTAAATCAAGAAAACTAGTTCAGGGAAATACTTGGTCAAAAAAGTGAAAATATCTTTAGGCTTCTACAAAACTTTTTGTAAAGGTGGCTCTCTCTTAAAAACATCAAGCTTATGCTGATTAAATAAAACAAAAAATGTTTAATTATGAAACTATTAATAAATTAATAAACAAAAATAGAGAGAAGATGACAAGTACACAAAATTAGTAAGGTTTTTTCTTATTAAATTTGCAAAGTAAGTAAGGAGAATACTGTAAACCAACCTGGATTAGTGTGGCAGCTTCATGCTTCCGTCTCGAAGCTTCTACAAACTGATGATTCTCTGTTTTGGTGCAGTCAGTTTTCCTCCCGGCATGGTACTGCTGCCAAAAGGACTGGATCACTGATGCTGCCATATGTAGCCTCATAGAGAAATAAACACCTTTATGAATGACATAGCCTCACTAGTACAACTGGATTATCATAGCTGCCAAACTATAACCATAAAACATAGCACTATGCATTGAGACAAATGGAAGGCTCTGCCATTAAACTGTTAATGAATTACAATCCAGATGTGACATGTATGTTCAGAAACACTGGAGGATATTCACATCACATAACTTTGGAAATCCAGTTATCTAAGAGGACTTATCTCTGCTGGGCTCTGTTCCCTGTATATGCACCGGAGAGGAAGAGTCTCCTCAAAGGAAGGATTAGGAGCAGAAGTGGTTTAACAATGACTGAATAAACTGTTGGAGGGCTTCACTTATCTCCACTGTCCATATATTAAAAAAAAAAAAAAAAAAACACCAAAGAGAGGTAAATGCTGAAAACTGCATGAGAAGTATCTCCAACGGAGCAAACAGGAAAAACCAAGAAGTGCGATTTCACCTTTTGCCTACTTTTACCCTTCACTTTAACACCAGTGACCACTGGTTATATTTGTACATTTTCTAATTTGCTCACTGTTTTATAAGCAATGATTACAGACTATTTACATTTTTCAGTGATTGAGCTTTCTAAATATATCAATTAATTTATACTGATGGAGAAAAAGTTTAATGCCAGCTCTGCATTATGACTTTACTATCTTGGAATCCTTTTCTCCACAAAATTCTCATTTCAATTGGACAGTGGGTTTAAGAAAAGACATCTAAACTTCCCCCAAACTCTACATATTTTCTTTCCTTGTGCAGTGCATCTATTTAAATACAGGAGTAATTTTTAGCAAAAAAGCACACTTCAGAGGTTAAGCCAGTATTTTTTTCCCTAAAATGTTTATTAAGTTTACCAGCCCCAAAACATGGTTTATTTACAAGCTTTGCATCCATAAAAAGCAGTAGCTGAGTTAAAAAACCAACCAACCAACCAACCCATTCTAATGGTTTGTATTTTGTATTGTATTCTGTCCAACAACAGACTTATAGGATACATTTACAGACATTAACTAAAAACTCTAAATGAACTATTTGAATAATTTTTTTCAGAAGCGTTCATCTTCCATAATAGACTACCGTACTCTTAATTTCAATTTCCTGAGAGGCAATGATGAATTCTATGGTCTTCCTGAATAATAAATTTTATGCCAAATTATTAGTGTCTTAAGTACCTACTAAGAACTACTGCCCATTTATCTTAAGTCTAAACAGCATGAAGAACACTTTCCGTGCTTAGTCTTCGCAGTGTTCTCAAGACATGTATTTTTGAAACTGAATTCTTATGCAATCATAAAGGTACAAAAATTCAGTTAGGGCAAAAATTACAGCTTCTGTTTTCCCTGACCATATATCCAGAACCATACAAACCAGCAGCAAATGCATTCCCAAGAGGTCATAAACCAGCCTGTTTGATGCAGAATACTCAGGAGCACAGAACAAGTTGAACTGGCCCCTCACCCCTGCCTCCACTTTTAAGAAGCAGGTTGAGGCATGTTGGAGGAGTACCAAGGGCAGGGCAGGCTGTTAGCTCTTCAGTCATCACAACAGCAGGAGTCTGGCCTAAGGTCAAGGGAGTAGGATGGTAGATTTAAGCAACTTCTCCCTCTTGCCTTCTAAACAATACTGACTGTAAACTCTACACAGAGGAATCTTGAATGTATGATGAATAGTATAGCAAAAAAGCTTTACACTAGTTTGTAGTTTAAACTTCCCCCAAATTGCTGCAAACCATCCAGCATTTTCATACCTAACATTGTATGTGTCATTGAATTGGTGTCATAAATTTATTGCAAAACAAGAAGGAAAAGGTAGGAAGCCAAGAGAAAGTTTCCAAATTCTCTTACTATACAGCATTTTTAAATTAAGTACATACATATCTGTATTAATTAATAATAATAAATTAAGTGACAGAATACCAAAAAGGATTGCTGTTAATATGGAAGTCCAGTGTGCATCACCTTAAAATAACTCTTTATTGTCTAATAAGCTTAAAAATATTGTTTTCTTAGTACAAGTTCTGTGCCTCTGTTTTAAACAAGAAATCCTCACTCCTATTGCCTATCTGTATAATCTATTTGAAAGCAATCTGACATCTGTCTTACCTTTCTGTATTATTCTCAAGATGCTGAAGATCTCTTCCTGTATTACTTGCTGCTATCACTGACTGTTGCAATGTAAGTTGGGCTGACATGTTATTGTTGCCTTTGCGCTCCCCACTGTAATTAACACAAGATTCAGTGCTCTTCTGCTTCAGTCTCTGATCTTCTTTATTTTCCTTTTGGTGCACAGGTATGGAGGAGTTAATGAATGTGGCCTGAAGATGGCCAGGAGTAATCCATCTTTCAGAAGGATCCAAAAAGACCTGTTTATTTTCTGTCGCACCCATGATAAAGAGGGTATTTTCCTGTAGGCAGCCAGTGGATGTTTGCTTTAAATGATTTTGCAGTGCTTCTGGTCCATCTCTGTCAGTAATGTTTAGTTCACCATACTCATGTGCATATCGATGTTTAATACTAAGTTTCATCAACTGATTAAAATACCAGCATTGTCCCTGAGCAGAATCAATAGAAGAGGCAATCCTGAAAAAAAGACAAAGATGTTTTTACATGTGTTTCAGACTGTAAAAACGCTTTTTAAAAAATATATTCCTTCTGTTATTTTCTAAACTACCTTGTATTTTCAAGTATCCTT
Source organism: Elanus axillaris (assembly GCA_026212715.1). Taxonomy (NCBI): domain Eukaryota; kingdom Metazoa; phylum Chordata; class Aves; order Accipitriformes; family Accipitridae; genus Elanus; species Elanus axillaris. Next base: position 9,219,258 of record JANZLQ010000065.1, on the reverse strand, counting down.
ACATATTTCCAGATTCTTACAGTAAATAGTAATTACTCTGATTGAAAACCAGTTTCGGTATTTATAAATATTAATTGCACTTTTCTTTTATTGGCAATATTTAAAATATATTCATATATATTAGATTGCTTATTTTACTCTTTTTTTTTAATAAGGTTTCAGTCTGTTTGAAATAGGCACTAGGGCATGCATTTAACTATTAATTTTCTGTGTGGTTAGAGGCATATGAAGCTGAAAATTTTCGAGGATTTGAGGCAATTTTGTTACAAATCCTGTAATAGCCTTAATAATCCAATTTTATCCAGAAACTATGAAAGCTAATATAAAAATAACAGTAATTTTAAAATTTAGATTAGAACTACAGCAACAAAACCCAAACTTTTGATTCAAAACAAAAAACCACAATGCCTACGGACAATTTAGGAAAACAGAAACTTTTAAGTATAGATATTTTTATCAATGTAAGGGAAAGTGCTAGACTGAAGCAACATTAATCTAAGAAGTCTGGCTCTCATTAGTTCTTTGTGTTACACCATATGAATGGCAAGGATGAGTAAGAGCAAATATGAACCAATTGTTACAGATTGAGAAGGCTGGCTGCATTTGGACAGTGTTTGTCCCTTGTATTAGGTAGCAGGTACTTCTGGAACCATGAAAACATTTTCGTTTGATGGCATAGAAATATGCAGAGATCTGTAATCTGGAGGTATTTTCAGAGAAACATGAAGTCAATTCTAGGTCAGCAATCCAAGACAAAAAGTAGAAATAAGATCAATCCTCCTGGGAGTCTGGAAAAATCAGGTCCTAAGATTACCATTTGAGTAACAGGATTTTCCTTCCTGTTCATCATTCATGAAAGGTGAAGCTTTTATAAGGTTTTATTGTGAAAAGACTCTTTACCTATATAAATATTTCCTCTAGTAAAGTTCAACTAAGAACTTTTCAGATTTTGAAGAACATACAGACTCAGAAGTTACAAATGTAAAAAAGATTCCAACTCTTCCTCTCCTAGTGCAGCTTCAGTGCTATTGGACAAAATATGAATTGCTAAATTGGAAGGCAAAACCACACAGCCTAGTTACAGAACTCACTGTGCATTAGCTGTACATTTGATTGCCCATTATATATACAACATTACTGCTACTCCTGTTAATTCCACAAATATGACAAGTCCTAAAAATATTTAAACCAATGCATATATTTGCTTAAGGATCTAACAAATCCTAGCTGTCTCCTACTACACAGTAAGAATAGTAATTTCTTCCATGTGAAATACTTAAAGCATTAGTTACATACTTTAGTTAAATACTTTAAATTAGTTAAATTATTTAAGATGATAAATTTGGTACCAAATAATTACCAAATTTCTGCTAAACATACTATGGTGAGAAGACCAAAAAAGGAAAAAAAAAAATTAATTCCCACTTTTTTTTTTCCCTTTGGTTTGTTTTAGTTTATTTTGTTTGTTTACTTGAGGGTTAAAATATTGTGGAAAAAAACCAGAATGTTTTATATATTGGGCAGAATAAACTTCCGTATGAAAAGTATATCCTGAGTATACTTGTTCATTCTCAAAAAACAGAAACAAAGAAAAATAAAACACCATAACAGCAAATAGAGTAGGATACTTGTGCATCTTCTCCTTTTGACAGCTGCAGGGGCATCGCAAGCAGCTGTTTCACCTTTCCAGTGGTTATGAATGTGGCAAGCAGAAATGGGAGGTTGAAGGCAATTGAAAATTCAGGCAGTGACTGACTGTGTGATCACCAGGGATCATCTGTTACTTTTTTCACAGAAGCTGCTTTTGGGCAGCTTTTCCAAGCAGTGGTTGCAAAATAGTCTTGATGCTGTGGGTATGCACCCTATCCCCCAGCTGAAACGTTCCCTGGCAATCCACAACTATCCTCTGATTTTGTAGGATTTTTAGGCTGCCATTTGTGTACCAGTGGCTTTCCTTTTAGGCAGTCAGATCAGCCTAAGTTTCAAGAAACTACAAAGGAAGCTGTAGTGACATCTCAGAGAATTATGAGCAATGAAGTGGCTTGGTAACCGTATTTGGGGTTCTCCTGCAAAGGTGAAGCTCCAAAGCACAGACAACAAATATAAAGATGGGGACTGAGTACTAGGTGGCAGTCGGCTTGGTGCCTCCCTTCGGTGAACAGGAATTTCAGGCAGCTCTAGAAAAAAAAAGAACTACTCAATAGACTTGGGGTAGAGCTATCCTATCAATGCACTGCAGCTTTCTCAGTGTCTCAAAAGGACTGCATTGTTGATACCAGAGATGTGCTCCTGAAGACTGCCTATTCAAACCACAGGAAGGAAGCTGCTAGAACAGAAAATATGCAGGAGTGATTTACTTCTTTAATAGAAAAAAAAAAAACCTATGAGGAAAGAGAGAAGACAAAGTAAGAAATATGACAGTACTAAAACTTTTGTTACCACAATATTTCCTCTTCAGTTAATGTAAATTGGTTTTTTGGCTTTCAGACCTTTTTTGCATTATAGGTCAAAGAGTATGGTCACACTAACTCTTTTGGAATTGCATCTTGGTTAAGATACAACCAAGGTTTTAAGCATAAATTGGCATCTAGACAAAACAAGAAATGGGATTATCCTGATGGAAGCATCAGTATCCATATTGCTTGGCTGCTTAGTATGTAATGAAATGTAGACAAATGCGGCAGTCTTGCTACAGCAAAATTTTTATGGCTTCCAGCTTTGACCAGCATTTCCCTCATGTTCTATGGCTACCCACAGCTTTATTTTGATCTTCACAAGTGAAAGTAATTTATGCCATACTTAGATTTTAGGATAGCCACAAAGGATGCATTGCTTTTGCAGTGGGAGAAAAGCATAATAAGCCAGAAGAAAAAGGGATGGGTCTTTCACAGCAGTGTACGTATGTGCTAGAATTGCAGTGCCAATAGTACCTGAAAAGCAAGATATTACTTTCACAAACAAATGCTAAGAGCAGAAAGCTACCTTATGTTTCTTAGCAAAAAGATACCTCTCAACTTGTGCTAGGATTTTCCAGGGACTTTGAGGAAAGATCAAAGCATTAGAATCAGATTTTAATCTATTTGGAAATTCAAATCAGGCACTTTTTAATGACTGCTACAACTTCAGTCCTAACAATCGACCAAGAGTATCCATCACTGTCTTCTTGGTAAATTTAGACGAAACCCTGCTCAGTTTCACATGCAGTGTTTGGGGAGGGAAGAGTACAGGTGGGGAGGAGCAAACTCCCACTGACACCACCTATGATGTGTAAGGACCCGTGCACAGGCTGACCTAACATATATGGAAAAGGACAAGTTATTCATCCTTAAAGGTCTTTCAGTGGAGTTTAAATCAGCCAGAATGTTGCCACTTAGAAAGTTTAAGGTGGCAGTGGAAGCCTGTTTACAGAGCTGGCACATTTTGTATAAAGCTTCCTACTGCAATTGCATCTGCAATGACTGCCAGGTTATTCAAAGAGCATTTTTTGAGAATGAGACAGTAAAAATTGTATGGAGAAGTCACCAGAACAAACCTCTCTGAGGCAAAAGGGACAGTGGACAAACAAGATGGTTCTAATCAGCAATGGCAGTTCTTTCCTGGCCATTGCAGCTAAATCATAAATAATATTCTACCCCTTTCTGTGCTAGTTTGTGTGCTAGTTAAAATTTCACTTAATGTCATATTTTTCCCTTTGCAGCTCTCCTGTGATTTTCATAATCACATGATACATGGGCTATTCAAATAGTACACTCCAATTTTATCTAAGCTTTTGTTTGTAATAGTATGGTGAAATCTAATTTGTCTTCAGGGAAACTTCTATAAGCATCATTACTGACGTTCAACTGCAGGTTACAAAAATCCCTTACAAAGAGGTCACTGTTTACATATTCTTTCCCACAATACCAGTTATGAAATTCCTGTCATTTTCACTGTACTATACATACAGTATTTATAAAGTTCAAGTCCCAGTAGCCAGACATCTGCATATCTGATGACTGAAAGCAAATTACTGCAGCCACAGTGTCATATTATTTTTTAATATGATTACTCACTACAAGACATCTAAAGATTATGTGACAGAAAGCATTTATCAGAATAGAGAAATTTAATTTTAAAATATGTTTCAGTCTTAAGCATGCAAGAACAGTGAAGTTTCAGGCAGAAACAGCCCATGCAATTTAATTGGGCAGCAGTGGTTTATGGAACATGGATTAGGGAAGCAAGCAGTGATTACTTTTGGCAGCTTACATACTTGAGGTCACACCTACAGGGGCTCATAACTTAGCAAGACGTGAAACAGACAGAAGTTTACTCTATTGTTGGCCTGTTCTTTAGCAACATCACATTAATTCAGTCAAAGTAATGCAGTACGTACATATAATAGCTATGCTGTTAAGGCTTATATACAAACAAGTTGTTTAGAGTTCCTTTTAAGAACTGCAGTTTTCAATGGTTTTCAAATAATCTATAAATTGTAGTTTAGTAAAAATAAAACATAGATGGTTTTAACACAAAAGAAATTAATTTTAAGACTAAATTTCATATAAGATGCTTCAACCACATCAAAGTTACCAATTTAAAAGATTATGAATGAATTCTCAAAACCTCAAAAAAACCCACAAACCAGCCCCCACCCCCAAACCATACACTCAGGAGAGACATTTACATAACTTCTTCCCACTGTTGTTCTTCTCAAACATCTGCAAGTTCTTTTAACCAAAACTTACACAGAATCATAGAAAAATTCTCAACTGAAGGAACCTCAGGAGCCCTCTAGTCCAACCTCCTGCTTCAAAGCTGGGTTAGCTCCGAGATCAGACCAGGTTGCTCAGAGCTTTATCCAGTCAGGTCTTGAAAACCTCCAAGAATGGAGACTGCACAACCGCTCTGGGCAGCCTGTTGCCACTCATCACTGTCCTACTGTGAAAACGTTTTTTCTTATGTCCAGTTGTACTGGGTCTGGCTGGGATGGAATTAATTCTCATTATAGCTGCCCATATGATGCTGTGTTTTAGATTTGTGACTGCAACTGTATTGATAAAACACTAATGTTTTGCTGAACAGTGCTTGGACAGAGTTGAGGCCTTCTCTGTCCCACTCAGCAGGTTGGCTGGGAGCAGGCAGGAGGCTGGGAAGGGACACAGCTGAGAAAGCTGACCTGAACTGACCAAAACTATATTCCATGCCATATAACATCGTGCTCAACAATAAAACTTGAGAGGGGAGCCTTTCCAAGGTGGCCATTGCTCAGAGAATGGTTGGGCATCAGTCTGCTGGTGGGATGTGGCAAGTGATTGCTTTGCATCACTTGGTTCCTTGCTTTTTTCTTCTTTTTTTCTTCTTCCCCTCCTTCCTTCACTTATTAAACTGTCTTTATCTCAGTCCATGGGTTTTTCTTCCTTCTGGTCTTCTGATTCTCTCTCCTGTCCTGCTGGTGCAGAGGGGAGTAGTGAGCAAGCAGCTGGTAGGTGCTTAGTTACTGTCTGGAATCAACCTACAACACCAGCCTGAATCTCTACTGATTCAGCTTAGGTCCTTGTTGCTCATCCTGTTATGCACCACTGCAAACACCTGGCTCTGTCTTCTTGAGCATGTGCTTGAACTCCTGACCACCTTGGGGGCCATGCACCAAACTTGTTCTAGTTTATCAATGTCTTTTATGTATTGGTGACCCAAAATACAGGGCACAGTATTCTAGATGCGAGCTAATAAGGGCTGAAGAGAGGGAAATAATAACTTTTCTCAACCTATCAGCTACAGCCCAGGATGTTCTTAACTTTCTTTGGTACCAGGGCACACTGCTGGCTCACATTTATTTTCTTATCTATCCAGATCCAAAGGCCCTTTCCAGCAGAGACACTTCTCAGTCACCCAGTCCCAGTCTGTATTGTTGCAAGCGGTCGCTCCTTCCAAGGTAAAGAACTTTGCATTTTTCCATGTTCAATTCACAAGGCTCCTGTTGGCCTGTCTCTCCAGCCTGCCTAGGTCCTTCTGAACAGTAGCCCTGTCCTCAGGCATGTAAACAGTTCCCTTCAAATTGTTCTCACCCTGCAAGCATGGTAAGCATGCACTCCAACTCCTGCTCCTGGTCTTTGATAAAGACTTTAGAAGGACAAGTCAGCCTCCACGAAGTAGCACAAGCCATTAACTATTAATAGTTAATAGATGGTCTGAGCCTGACTACCCAACAAATTTCTTACCTATCTAGCTCTCCATTCATACAGACCATGGTTAAATAAACCATTAAATTCTGGGAATATCATCTTTCTGTCCCATTTTTTACCATCTTGCAGAAATGTATGTGAAGGTTAGGTCCTTAGATTCTACTACAGCTCTCTCACAAGTCATATCCTACTTACAGATTGGCATTTTTTTCTGCAAAGGATACTGATGAAACAGGTCCTAAATCTCAGACATAAGAAAATTTTCTCTACCATAAAGAAGGAGGAGTACTCTTTTTTGCCTCTCCTTTTTTCCTTTTAAGAAAAAGAAAGAACACTTTCTTTCAAAACGGTAAATCGATTAGGAAGTATCAGCTTCCCACCTGCAAACCAGAAGCCAAAAATCCCAGAAGTGGAGAAGACATGAGTTTAATGGAGAAACATATGAGTTCTAGGAGCCACCTAGATGTTACATCTGTCATAGAAAACTGCACTATGTAATTTCTCCCAAACTACTTTCAAACGAATTCTTAATATGAACCTCCTTTCAAATAAATCTGTTTTGTGAGCTATGAAGACTTATTGCAGCTTAGTAACAGCCAATAATACATCAATGTAATAACCTGTTAGGTAGTAGCAAGACACCATGGACAAACAGGCTTACATGCAAATGCAAAACAGCTAGATTCTGAAGAAAACATGGGTACTTTTTCTGAACCAATGAAGTACACAGGGAGAAGTTCAGACTGAAGCATTGTCAAACATCACATGCATCACCCGCTCTGGGATAATGTTCAGTACCTGGCAGGATCACGGAAACTATCTTTCCAAACAGCAGTAGACAAGCTGGATATTAAAAGGACTACAAGGATATTGTGAACCTGCTAGGAAATGAAAAGAAACTAAGAAAGAAGAAAATGTGCAATATTACCAAATGTGAAAACATGAGAAGTTTTAGCTATTTAGATACTGCAAAGCGATGAAAAGATAGCAGGTATAAATGATAAATTACCACTTACAGTGTCTAAGCTGAAGTCACTGAACAACTCACTTACTACCTTTATCATTATTACCATGGCAAGACAAAATCAAAGACCTGTAAACAGAGCCACCTGATCCACTACTTTAAGAGGTCAAATCTTTTGCAGTCATTTACAAGGTGAATAATACAGCCATAGTAAACAAATGCAGGAAAAAAAATAGAGCACATTGCAGCAATAGCCAAAGTAGGTTTGATTAAGCCAAAGCTGGAAATCATGTTGGTATGATTATACCACTTCCAGGATTTAAGCTACTATTCCTGCATATCACTGTACTATGTTGTAAGAATTCATTCAACTACTACTATGTGAAAGTTTTGAACCACCTGCTTTCTCAAACTTAAACAAAGTCAAGGCCCACATATTTGAGTATCTGTTTGAAATACTCTTTGCACTGAAGTCAATGACTAACTGAAGTCTAATCTCTTTCTTAACATAAAACATTTCCAGGCAAAAAGCTAAGTAAAATTTGTAAGACATCAAGAACTACACTAACAATACATGAAAACATATTTCTGAACACAGCTTATATTCACATAAATACCTACCCCAGTTCAGCCACCTTTTTTTTCAGTAGAACATTTTCTTCAATTTGAACTTGACAAAATTCCAGAAAAGTTCTTGATTTTGATCCTGTGATTCTTTCAGTTGTGGGTAAAGCATGGTAGTTTAATATTTCACCATCAAGAAACTGTAAACTAGGGAGGACCTTACACAAGGAAGGCCTGAGAAAAGAAAAAGTCATAAGTAGCTCTAAGAAAAAATCTTAATGCTAAAACTCCCATATTCATATAATGAAAGAGAACATGATAATAGTTCTTTAAGTATTTGTATATATTTCCCCTTACTTCATGTGTTAATATATTAACAAAAACGTTATTCTTAATAAACCACAGAACTTCGCAAGATTTCTTAATACTTTCTTGGTATGAAGACAGCTGCTGAAATACTGACCCCAGGGAGGTCAATGGCAACATTCTCAATTCATTAGAGCTAGCGTTTTACCTACTTAAACAGTAACAGGAAAATTTTACACATTTGTGCAGAGGCACCTGTAATGTATTTGATTAGTAGGCAACACAGCAAACTAAGACATAGTATTAAGATACGGCACTGATTTTGCAGACATGTTGAAAGGTTTAAATTTAAAAACTGCACAGAACACTAAACATTGTAAGTCTTACTCCCTTTACAATTTGCATATACCACATAAAGCAATATGATATTCAGTATGGCTGACAGGAAAAAAAATCCACTTTTGAAATATTGAATTTGGGTCAGTGAAAGGGGTGACAGTAGAGATGACATATCCTTGCTATGAAAAGGACAGATGGGGACACTGATGTAGAAAAAAATATGTGTGAGAAACTTACCTACCAATTTAAAAAAAAATGGTATCATCAATGCTCTCTTAGGTTACTGTGAATTATAAATTAGAACTACAACATTGTTTCACATATTTCTTATACCAGACCAAATTTCCTGAAAGTTAAAAGACTGCAAAAATTATTCAAATCAATACATCAACACTCAATATTTTCATTAAGTTAGTTTTAAGTAATACTTAGAAACTCTTGAAATAATACTTATTGTAGGCTGTAAGTCACTTTATTATTCAAAAAGATAATACTGTTTTCAAAATTTTAGAACTCCCTGGTTGTTCCCTGTGAAGGTAAAGGACTATTACTCAAGATCAGACAGTACACACCAAGTTTAAAAACAGAGAAAGTTTCTATGACTGAGTTAGAATATCTCCAAATGTAGCTCAACAGAATAGAATATTAGGTTTTGCAAATATAAAACTTTCCTTCTCTACTGCCCATTAATGTAAGAGTAACACTGTCTGAAATATATTTGGAATAAAACAATAGGTTTAGACAGACAATCCCTGAACACATAGATAGAAATTACCAAAGCTGATGCTGAATAGTGATACATCAAAAAAGTGCCGTATCAAAGTTGATTGATGCTGGAAGTATTGTGTCTTAGAGCTATGGGATCTCAACACCAGTTTTTCCAGCTGGTTTTCTCCTGGTGAAGGGCTGAGTCAATATTTCATTTAGTGAAAACTTCCTGGTGAATATTCTGTCACTTAAGAGGCTCTATTAATCATTACAGCATTGAAACACAGTCCCCTAGGAGTGCTCCAACTGATCCCAGGGTTTAATTTTTAAAAAGCAATTTCTTACTACTTCACTTTTGTTGGTGTTATCGCTGGCTGGACATGAAAGTACAAAACCGATTGGGAAATTTTACAACTAATTCCTTTGTTGGTATCAAGGGGTTATGTAAAGTTCACTGGAACATATTGCCTGAAGTTATGGTCAATGCTGTATTCAGCAAATCCATATTTTATAGTATCCCATACTTTAAATCCTTTAGACAAATGAATCTCTTGTCTAATCACAAAAGCTCTATTGGGTCAAGCAATCTAAAGTGTCAGTTCTTATAGTTAAACTGGAATTCAGAAAGCTTTTCTCCTCCAGGTTACAAGTGAAATAACAGTTCTGTAAAATAGTGGGAATTAAAACAATGCAAATGGGAGTTTAAAATGTTGTCACAGTCACTGAATTTTATTCACAGAATTACCTGTAGGAACCATGGGAGTGCAAATAAGTCTGTTCATTAAAAAACAAACCAACTGAGAATACAAACAAAGTACAGCTATCTTTTAAACTACTCAAGCATTTCCAACTAAAAGTTTCAAATATTTTTTTTTCCACTGGAATACTAATCAGAAATTTGTAAAGAATCTTCTAATGGAAGATATATATGTAAGGGTGGTTTTGTTTTTGTTTCTTCTCTTAATACAACACATAGTCCAAAACACACATACCCCTAACTTTGCTATTGTTATACTAGGCAATCTAATACAACAAATGTGAACACAATTTATCTAAACACATTCTTGTGTAACACCGCAGCGTAAAACCTTGGCTTTAACTGACTTGAAATTATACAAGGAACCATTTTGGTCATTCTTCAAAATTGCTATGCTCAAAAAAATAAATATCATATTTTTCTAATAAAAAAATCTCAGTCAGCTGTTTTAATTATACCCAAAATGAAAGTCCAACTGTTGTGTCTCATCTCATTTCCTTAGACATTGTATTATGTCAACACTTTCCTAGGTAAATACTTGATTAGCTTACCTGAAAGAATTGGTAACAATTCAAATTCTTACTGATTAAATGCTTCTTTGTATATTTAATGGAATTATAGTAAGAGTTCACTAAAAGACACGCTACCATTTCAGCACATGTATTCTGGAACATCACCTAAAAATCTAAAATTGCATTTCCAACTTGTCACTCTGCTCTTGAAGGTCTGCAGACTAGATGGTATTAATTGTAAGGAAGATGAAAGAACACTTCACATGAAATTAACGGCACTACTGTACTTTTGCCGAGTAATTCTCTCAGACATCTTTAAGTCTTGATGGCATTGGCCCACATATGGGGTTTCAGACCACAGAATTCTCAAGAAACTGAGAGACTTCTACTAAAATACAAAAAAATATAGAAAAAACCTATCCACGTACAATTTTATTCATATGGCTTACAAATACAATCCTATCACAGCTACTCATTTCAGGGATCCTGGTGACTGCATCTCGTTTCATCTGTCAAGATTCCTTTCTACCCTATCCGTTTTTTACATATACACATATAATAGTCTCTAGGATCAACTCTTTAATTTTTTTTCAGGTCATTATTTCAGTATTATATATCACTGGAGGGCAAAGAATAGCATTATTTTCACATCTGTGCTCTTTCATAATCATAAGAGCTATTATTTTTTGGTGTAACGATAAGGAATTCTCAGAACAAGAAAAAGTCTAAGCTTCAACTACTATGGAAAAATCAACCCTTCATTCCAACTTTTTCTTCTAAATTTTTTTCCTTAAAAGATGCTAAGCCAAGGATTCCTTGAAACATTTATTATAGACACCACCCTTTCTCTAGCTATGTGCAGTGTGAACCTGTCACAGCAGCAAGACTGATAAGCAGTGAATGGATGAAATGATGGAAGGGAGTAAATAAGAAAAAAGACAGCAAAACAGAAAGAGAAATATTCTAAGAGGCTGTGTGATAGACAGTCAGAAAGTGGTGGTTCTGAGCAGGACAAGTAAGCAGTGTAAGAACATTAATAACCAGAGGAAAAAAAAAAAAAAGGACTTAAACTTCAGATGAAAGAGAAGGAGAAAAAGGTTGACTGGATGGTTATGTCTTTATGCAAAGTTTTAATGAAATGTAAAATAGGGTAATAAAGGTCATACAAAACCTCAGTCAGAAAGTTAAACTTGTCAGTAAAGAGGAACAACCAGAATTCATGCTGAAAAAGAAGATACCGTGATCAATGGACAAAGAAGCAGTTACAAATAAACAGCACAAAGAAGGCCTATATCATCTTTATAATTTCTGCATTTGCCTAAATAAATTGTCATAAAGAAAAATACTCATTTAGGATAATGGCTAAACAGCATAAAGAGACACCACTGTCAAGTTTTAGCACACAGTGCCCTTATTAAGTTTCCAAATATTAGGTCAAACATCAAGATTTCTGTTTAATCAAAACTACAACTGGAATTCTTAGAAAATAAAGATCACAGAATTGAATTTTATTTTTTATTTTCCTATAGTTTTCTTCCAATTTGTCGTAGTGTTCATACTTACCTCATTTCTACTGTTTAACTAATGTACGTACACCAAGTTTTTTGGCTGATTTTGATTGATAAGATGTATATACACCTAATTTTTGGCTGATTTTGATTTTTTGAATTAGCAAATTAATTTATTTTCTTACCTCCAATTCCTCTCTTGGAGAAAAGGATTTCCACTGAGTGACAACTCTCTTAGTTTATGACAGTCACTTAGCCATGTAATGACACCTTTAAGGTCTGTATTGTGGTAGAAAAGAAAACAAAATATACATCTGAATGCAGGACCATATTATTTCTCATAAAATATTACATGAAAGTGAAATGTACCAAAATCATGAAGTACTACAAGCAACTCTGCTACCTACACAGTATAGTTGTAATACTAATATCTGTAACATCCTTGTTTGGAAAATATTTATATGTTCTCTGTATAAATGTCTCATAAATAAATAGGAACAAATCAAATTCAAATAAGTTTGTAGTTTAACTGAGAAGTTTTTGTTTGGATGGGTGTTTATATTTTTTATACAACTCACCTGACAAGCAGTTATTTTTGATATCTAGCTTTTCCAAAGATACAAATGACTTTAAAGGCACGAGCTCCGTTAATCTAAGAACAAAACAGAAAAAGTTTTTTTTCAATTAGATAAAACAGGAGTTTAACAGAAAGGCACCAGAATTTTTTATAGTTATGACAATTTACTTATTTAAATAAGAAAATACCAATTTAGCTATCCAAGGTGCTAGAACTAATTGCTGAAATTTTAACTTGAAGTAATTTCTTAATCTTCTCCGTAGCTCAGTTTTATATATTTACTCATTAATGTTTTGTTTTACGTGGTACATATTTCATTCTGTTTCTTGCCTTTAGTGCAGAGGATCTGAAATCTTGTAAAATTTACACAGCTCAATTGGCTTTCTTTTAGGCACCATAACTATAATGAAACTAGCAGAAAGCCCTGATTCTGGAGAAGAAAGAAAATCTGCTTTTCCTCTTTCCTCTTCCTTCATTTCTCATTGCTCAAACTTCTTGTCAGTTTGTTTCTCTTCTCTATTCAGCACATTACTTCCTAGATCCTAAAACTAACATAATCATTGTCACAGTCCCATTTCTTAACAGGTCAAGGCTACACTGTCCTGTAATATATTTTTAGTGCTTCCTCTGCCTTTCTACTTCTGTAAGACAGTGTCAAATGGGTGCCTATTATACAGACACTTACGGAATTGCTGTTCTTGCATATCAGAGTTTTTCTTGTTCAATAAAGCAGCAAAGCTGTAGTAAAGCCATGACAAATCTTATTTGTAGTACTGAAGAGTAAATGTAATGAAACTGAGCTGACATTCATCTGTACAAAGGATATTGGACTGGTGTATAATGGTCTATAATGACTACTATTAAAACATTAGCGTCCAGTGTTATTCAAGTTTCTTTACTTACAAACTTGCTTTGGTGCAACTAAGAATGAATGTTGAATGGTTCGGTCAGCTGCCAGGCTATTTCCAAATATTACCTTTCAGATTAAACAGTTTATTTTGGTTTATGTTAAATATGAAAGAGGGAGGAAAAAATAAAATCAAGATGCAAAACCCCTCAGTCTTCAAATTAAACTAGAATGTTTATGTATAAGGATGTACTAAATTAACTATCTTTTTTAAAAAAATACACATTTAGGTAACTTGTTTCATCCCTCTAAGGACAAGGCCTAAGCACAATGAGAGAATTTTTACACCAACCGTGATGTGTGTGGTCACTTTGTGAATGCTAACTTACACGGAAAGCAGTATTTTCTGATGGTTATAGTGCCTTTGAAAACTATAAATTAGAATTCTTATAGTTAGAAACAGGATCATGCAAAAAACCAAAACCCACTCACTCTACAAACTTAAAACTGGTCAGAGCCAAAAATGTATATTTGTTGCTATGTGAATGTGTTGTGTTTCCAGCACAGACACTACAACTGAAATACAGAGCTGGCTTTAACTCTGGTGCAAAAATTCTGGACCAAATGTTGGTTGTAGATTCTTTAATCTTACTGAAAATTTGACCATATGCAAAACAGATAAAAAAAATCATTTCCACATTCAGTTGACAAGTATTTCTATATGACAACATAATTTTTAATAGTAAATTCAGAGAAACAGATAAAAAGCCAACTGAGTTTGTGTCATTGTACTTCCATTTCTTTCCCAAACCATACATAAATCTCTCCTGATTCTAGTCCTGTTTAGTTCTATTACCTCCCTGCCGGTTTCTGTGGAATCAAATAAATAGGAAAAAGTATTAACTCTAAAAAGCATTATGCCTTATATCTAGATCTGAACACAGTACTACAAATATCAGCATTTTAGGTTCTCATGACCTGTCAGTAGTACATAAATATATTTAATATTTGTAACAAATATCATCATAGATATTAGTGGCTAACAGTATGTCTGCAAAGACTGAAAATCCATGATTAAGATTATAGATTCATATATTCAGAAATATCTAGGAAAATAAATGTTGTACTTTCCACAAGGGACAAAAAATAATACAGTATTTTTTTAATTATAATGAGTGAGTTCTCTGGATCTTTATCAGTATATGCTGTGGTGAATTAGAAATTGTCTACTGCACTACCTTTGCCTGCCGTTGGCATTATGAGAGTTAAAACATTTCCCCGTCATTCTATAGCTTTCCCTTTACTGACATTCTTTGTTAATTTTTTTCCTAAGAAAATTCAAACCAGAAAGACAAAGGACATTACTGAAAACTTAATACTACTTGACCTTGTCACATTAGCCCTGGGCATAAGAGAGATATAAATTACAAAGAAGACACAAAAGTAAAAGATATTCACAAAAAAGCAAGCTATAGCTTCCTCTTTCTGCTCCTATTTAAGGCTGTAGCAGGACAGGACACAGATAACCACAGAAACTCTATGTCAGAAAATAAGATTTAAGAGACTAGAATAGTTGCAAGTATGCATCAGAGAAAATAAAGAATGCTTTTCTGAACATGAATAGCAGTTACTGCTCAGGATGGTCCAAACCCTGCTGTCCATCTGCTTTTCCCCAGAAAAATTATCATTGTTGTTAACAAGAGGTTAGTAGGAAGGAGGGCAAAATAATTCAAAATAATGTATATCAATCTGGATCTTTAAGTAAAGCCCATATTTCTTTATCATTCTAAGTAGTAATCAAATATAATGTAGGAAATCTGTCAGCCACTTGTTTCTTGAATACTCTAGTAGACAGTACTTTAACTATCTTGCCCATGATGCCACATACTCAGAGATAAACTTATTACCAGCAAAGAATTAGTGGAAGTGATCAAAATAATATTGACTGGTAAGGATAGGATGGGGAAAAATACTATACATCAGTATAGCTTTTTCATGACTGACTTATTTCAACATCCAGTGACATTTAAATTTATTATGACGACTCTGGAAAAGTGGTCAAATTCTCAAAATGTGATGGCTTGCAATGACAGTGAATTCAATTCTTACATCTGAGAAATTAGGTTAAAAATACAGATACCATATATATTTAAGGAGGGAGAACAATATGTACTAAAAAAGCATTGAGCTGACTTTTTAGCATTTCTATTATAAGCCTTTTAGGAATAGCATGCATCTAGTTGCAAAAAACAAAAAACACAAAGGAGCAACATGTCCACAAAGAATTTGATTCTGACCAAACCAGTTTCCTAAAAAAAAAAAAAAAAATAAAAAAAATTAATTTTAT
>JANZLQ010000065.1:9182040-9194299 GCA_026212715.1 Elanus axillaris | reverse complement strand
TTGCTCATATCTTGCTTACTATAATTAATAAAATTTCAATTGATCATTATGGTTGAAAGACTCAATTTATAACAGTATGGTTCACAAACTCAGACAGACAATACAATTTCTATGTAACTACTTACTGTGACAGTCAGGAACACACTGGAATTCTCTGCAACTGCGAAGTTAGGCTTTATATTAATTTTATTTCTGTAGATAAACTGAACTCAGGCTACTCACATATGCCAATTGATTTAGTGCAGGTAGTATTAGGGGCCTTTCTCTTTGGCTGACAGTAGTTATGTGACCTGGCAGATGGAATACATGGCAGCAGCTAAGTTGTACTACAAATAAATGTGAAGTTGAGTATGTTTTAGAATGCAGGTCTGTGCTAAGTCTGCTTCCTCATTCTCCTTGGGCTTAGCAGCTGGCTGGCCCTGAATGCAAGGGAAGTAAATTCTGAATATAAACAGCACAAATATTGTTATACAAATTGGAATAATTTTTTGTTAATTTTCTTACCAATTCGAGTGATTCTATTGTAGGAAAGTTCAAGATTTTGAAGATTTATGCAGCCATCTAAGCCACAAACTGATGAAAGATGGTTCTTATTCAGAATCAGAATACAGAGTTTTTCTAGATTTTCACAGTCAATCGTCTGAATGTGGTTTTCCTGTAATAAAGGAAAATGAGTATTAAATAGCTTATAAAGTGAAATAGCAGAATTAAGTATAAAAATATGGTAGGTTGTCATCATTGCTTATTTTTATCCTAGACTTCTAGCTAGGAGTAAGGGCATCTCTTATTTTTTTCCATTAGGAAAATAAATTGATGAGTTGTAGAAACTGCCTTTTGTGTCCTGCTGCGATAGAACAAAAATACATCTCAAACTTCACTGTGGCTCTGAAAACATGCAGAAGTTGAAACAAAAAGCATAAGGATAAGTTAAGGACAGAGTTGTCTTTTCCATATACATTTTCCTGGTTTCCCAAATCCTGGGAGACTGAACTAAAAACTACACAGAAACCATCGAATTTACCAGACACTAATGAAGACAGCTATGACTTTGCTGGAATCCTATTTACTAATAGTGAAAATCTGCATTTAGAGGTGTTTTGGTCACAAATATTAAGACTGTTCTCAGCTAATGTTCTTCCCCCAAGAGATCTTGCTCTTTTAACATCCCCCTGCCCAGGCCATTTTAAGAATGCTTCCTTGGATTTTTATTTCACTATTTACCGCCCTTGCTGTTTTCTTATGTTTTTCACCTGCAGATGCTCAAACAAAGAAAACTTAAATTCCCTGCCTTTGTAACAAAGCAATTAAGCCAAAGAGCCTAATTCCTATTCCAGAATTAACATGCTGACTAAATTTAGGTGCTACCTTCAGATGCAGGCGGAGATGTGTAGTGGTTTCCTTTGGAAGCCGTAACGCTGATTCCTGCCCTTGAACAGCTCCTTCAGTTGCACCAGTAAGTTAAAGCAAAGAACTGATATCACTTAAACGTTAGCTTTTGTATCAACAGAAATGAGGGGCAATATCAAGCAGAAATGAGCGTCCAACAGAAACAGTGGCAGCTACTTTAGCTATGTGAGAAATACCCATGCAACAACATGGGACTGTTTCAATTGTCAGAAAAGAGGTTGTTTCTTCATTAAGGTTAGCCACATTAGCTGGCACAGCAAAAGCATAAAGTATTATTATTAACAATATATTTAATTATTAAGTTATTAATAAAGCATACTTAAAAGTATATCTAAAAGTCTTCTCCTTAACTAAGTTATCCTGACATATTGAAGTGAGGCAATCCTGTATATTATTTAAAGCCTAACATTTTAAAATAAAAGAACCACAAAACCAAAAAAAACACATGAAATAAAAAATGTGAACAGAGTTGTTTCATATAAATCGTCAAGTTCTGGAACTAAGATGCATCACAGAGCAAAACATTTTCTTTAGTCATTAAATTTACAAGGCCATGTAGACATTGCAGAGTAGCAAGTACCTAGACGTTATGCCTCTAGTGTAACTCACTATACGGCTCCTTGAACATATATGTGAGTAATTTTAACTAATATTCAAGGAGTTTATGGCAAAGGACTCTTCCTTCTACCTATTTCTGCTTAAGCTGAGCACCTGCTATGGTGAACAGCATCTGCCCACTCATGAGACAGAAAGAGTGAGCTAACGAAGATCTATCCCCATGCTATACTAACGCTAACCCTAGACTGATACTATCATGCACTTTTCTTTAGTATAGCTTGATTAATTTGCAGGATGTTGCTTTAGTACAATGGAAACTGTTATCTGCAACGCAAATCTGCTAGTATAAGTGTTATCTGCAACGCAAATCTGCTAGTATAAGTTTGTTCACATATAGCAGTATTTTGTTGATATTCCTGTGCTCTTAAGGCACTGAAATGCCTGAAAATATGTTCAGGTGGATGCAACTGCATAACCACCTAAGCAGCAAAACTGGCAGCTCTCCCCAGGTTATAATATGTGTATATATATATATGAGTCAAATATGCTTAGTACCTCCACATTGATATACTTCAGGTCTTTGCAGTTACTTAGTCCTTCCAGTGCAACTAGTCCACAGTGCCTCAGAGTCAAAAATTGAAGATTTGAGCACTCGGATAATGTTGAGAGGCTACAAGCTGGCAAGTCTTCAAGTGTAAGTGTTGTGACCTACGTACATTTATTGATAAATAAAATTAATTTTATATTGAACATTCATTATACAATGTCACATTATGGTTATTTTCTTTAAAGAGAAACCAAAACTATATTAACACTTTAGAAAATGCAAGCAACTAATGTTAATCCTTTCATATAGAAAAGGATGGCTATGATGGGTTTGATCTGTTAAATGGGAGAAGTTATTATGAAAACAGTCTCATTTTAACATCCACCTTAAAATAAATAAAACGGATGCTTTGCTAATGACATTGCATTTGAATGGACGGAAGATTAACACTAAGCAAAGCAATTAATAGTGTGAATTGTTTCCCATCACACTATCATAAATAATGAGTGAGTGCACAAGAATAGACAAAAATAATTGTGCATGTAGTCAAGTATGTCATCTCAGAGAGGATACCAAAACAAGAGCACAGAGCAAGCATACAGTGATAAGTTAGGAAGTGGTAAGAAAAGCAAGTCCTGGGAACCAAGAGATGTTTTTTTACAGCAAACAGCATCTATAAGCTGATCAGCAATGTCTTGCTTCTGGAAGAGACTAGTCTTCTCAAAACTCTGAAGGGGCTAGATGAGCAGGAGCTCATGGACCCTCATACAAAGGCAAAACCATATCAATTTAGCAGAAAATAGGAGCTAGAAGCTCCTGACTTTTACAGGCTTAAGTTACTATCAATTATCTGAAGACTAATACCACACCAGTCTGCTCCACAATGCTCACAGGAATTCAAAAGTCATTCTCATTGCCCTTATTCTGAACTTGTGCAGAGGAACTCTCACTGAGATCTATCTCCTCCTCTTCCAAAACAGCATCCCGCTGACATACCAACTAAAAAAAAAAGTGATGGTACACCTTCCCATTTCATTCTAAATCTTCTGTATAGTTACCTGCTGCAGAGTACTCCAAGGGCCACTATGAATTATCTTTTGTGTACTTAATGGAGGCAGCTTGCTAACTGAACTTTTCCTTGGTCGTTTTTTTATAGTTGCTTGCTTTCTGTGGTTTTCTTCATATATTTTAGACCAAGATTTACATGTGTTCATCCAGTTTATTCTCTTCTTTTCAATATCACCAGGAAGAATTAGGCCACTGGAACACTCAGATATATCTTGGATTCTGTCCCAGGTTTCTCTGACTTCCTCATTAGCATCTTTCATTAGAAACACAGTTTTCTTCATTGTTTCAGACTGAGAAAATTGATCTGCAACTGCTCTATTACTATCATTTGGCTGGACATTTGGTGGACTGCTGCATATATTGTTTGCCTTATTTTCTACCATATCATTACCTCCAAATTTAACAGATTCATCCTTTGAAGTATGACTATTTGGAGCTTCATTAAGATTTCTGGTTTGTGAGTAATTTTCTTCTACATGTGTTACTGAATTCATGTATACGTTCTCATTATTTACATGAGAAGAGTATTCCTTCTCAGGGCCTAGCATATTTGGTGTTGGTGTCAAATTTCTTTCTGCTGGAATTATCCAATTAGTTGTTTCATCCATCATTTCAGTCTGTTTTTCTTTTTGTTCCTCTGCTTGCTTATTTAGTTCCTTCTTCTGTTCACTTATTACTTTTGTATTTTCTGTCTGCTTATCATCTTTTATGTTTTCTTTGTTGTTTTCTCTACTTTCACTCATCACAGTTTTTACTTTTTTTTCTCCTTGTTTTCTCTGTTCTTCTCTTCTTATTTGCAGCTGTTTTCCTCTTTCAAGTTTCAGGCTTTCTTTCTTTCTCTCATATTCCTCACGCCTCCTCACCTGTTCCAAATATTCTTGTCTTTCAAGTTCTTTTTGTCTCTTTCTTCCCTCTTCTTTCTTTTGCCTATTTTCTTCCATTTGCCTCTTCATTTTTTCCTCTTTTTCTTTCATTTCTCTCTCTATTTCTTCTAGTATTTTCTGCTTCTTTTTTATTTCATCTTTCCATTCTTTTAAGATGGGACCATATTTTTTATGGACTAAAAATGACCTAAATCTAGCTTGGATTTTCACAGCTGCTGTATTCTGTTGTTCTGCCAGGTGTTGTCTTTCTTCTGCTTTCTGCTCCTCCAAGGCCTTTTTCTCCTCTTCCATTTGCAACTGCAGCTTCATGATCAATTCCTAGGCCAAAACAATTAAGATAGACTTCAACCACTTTTAAAATAGGGCAGGTGTTGGCACATATTTATCATTAATAAACAGAATCTGGTGTATTAACTGTTCCAGAATAACTTTTATTCTCAAATATATGATAGTAACCTCACAGTCTTTTGACAAAAGCTCATTGTACAACCTTACCTCATGTTGTATCATTTTGTCTCTCCAAGCTCTCTTTTCTTTCTGTAACTCATCTTCCATTGCAGTTTGTTTCTGCACAACAAATTAACCTAAGTGAATATTGTACAAAACCTGGAATATCACAAAACATGCTCTCTCCAACCTCCCCCACCCTCTTGACTTTCCAGCAGTCTACTTTTGCCAATACATGAATCAAAACGAGAAACTCAGCTGTGTGAGGATCAAAATAAACAAGTAGACACTTGCATTGGTAATGCAGATTTGGTCAAGTACTGAAAGATGCGTGCCTTTAGAGAGTCAGCATCTTGGTACTGACCCAAACGACTCCCACCTTCCTCTCCAAATTCTGTACTACTATTGAAGATGAGACCCACATTTATGAAATAACCATTCAAAGTACAAGTAGACAATAGAAACATAACAGAAACAAACACTCAGAAAGGAACATGAACAGTCCCACTTTAATTGCACTGGTATGTTACTGATAATGTTAAAATCTTTCAAACAGGAATTTTGGTCAGTAAAGCTAAAGAATTTTTTTTCACTTAAATTGTTTCCCAATGGAAAATAAAAGTTTAAGTCTATTTTCTCAATATTTGAAAATAAATAGTATTTCCCTCCTTGTCCAATATATTATTAATCAAAAAAAAAAAACAAAAATCCAAACTATCTGGAATTACATCTGACTGAAAATTAGCAGACAGTAAGTTCCTAAAAAACAGAGGGTGATCCAGAAACACATAACTCCTAGTGGACCCAAGATAAACCAGTATCAGCCAAATCAAACATACAGGATATGAAAGAACCAGTATAAAGAAAGTAGTACTTCCAACTTGGGAGCATAAAGCCTCCCAGGTGCCTAAGCACTGTTTTTCATGCATGCTCAGAAGCATGCTATTCAGACAATAGGAGACTAGATGTCTAGATCCTTCTGTAATGAGGAAGTTAGCCTCCATCTCTCACCTCCAATAAGAGTGCACTAACGACAGTACTACCAAAGTATCTAAATGGGGACATGCCCCACCTTGTCTAGAGAAAGCAAGCCATTCTACATCCAAAAATGATTCGTGACATCAAAGAGCAGAGGAAGCCTAATCAATTTTGTGGCCTGTTGAAAAGGGAGCTATATCAGACACTGAGGTGGCCTTCAGAAATCAAAGGTCTTTTCCCTTCCTTAATTTTGGTGACTTGAATTACCTTGCTGGGACCAAGATGCTCTTGGTCCTCTTCAGAAAGCTACAAATCAGTTAACTGAAAATACGGTGTTAATGTGTCTCTCAAAACACATATATTTAGGCTAAATAATAAAATATCATGGCTCCACAAGTATGATGTCTGAGGGTTACATTTCCTCACATTCTTATGCTCTTTCGTGAAGAGCTATCAAATGTTACCCTTCAGTATGCACCCCACACTATAGCAAACCACGGCTAAATACTCTGAGAATGCAACCAGTCAACATGTGGAGTCATGTTCTGTTGTGGCAGAACTCAGTAGATGAAGCCTGACTCAGTTTCCCAGATACAGACAAGAAAAGGGAGCATCGTAACTTTTACATATATGAAGCACAGCACCAGCATTTCTGAACTGAATGATTTTGGTCCAGGTTACTTCGCTATGATTTTTCATCTAATGTGAAATTGGGGTGTAAGGTCCAAAGTACGTAAGTATTTTCTGTTAAGGCACAGTGACCATTTTTCATTTGTGAGCAATTTAGCATAACTCTCATTTCCAGTACTTTGGCTGGTGTCATAATATAAAAACTTAGTAAGGGCAAAGCCTAAAGAAAAATTTAACATTTAGCATAGTAAATTCATTCACTGTTGATCAAAGCAGCAAATGCATAAAAGCCAGTGGATCATACTTAAATGTGTCTTACATCTCACTTCGGTACAAGTAGACAAGAGTTTAGGACAGTCACACAGTTTGGGATAGTACTCTATTTTTCACATTAGATCTTGAATACAGATAGTCTAGATGGGAACAGATTTGCTTCAATATTATTAATTACCTTATGAAGAAGCTCTAACTTTATTCTTTCAGCCTCAAATTCCTCCAGGTGCTGCACCCTTCTTGCATGCTCCTCTTCATTTTGTTTTTCCTGTGCTTCCCTCTCAGCTTTCCACTTTTTCCTCGTCTCATCTTCAAGCTCCTTTTGTCTTTTTTCCCACTGGTCAAATTCTTGTCTACACTTTTCTTCTACTTCATGATGAGTAAGCTTTATGCTCATTTCAACATCAGCTACAAATTTGTAATCAACCAAGCAAACCTTTTATTTAATTTCCTCATAATTATTGGGGGATATTAAACAATCTTAAAGTACTGACAAGAAAAGGGATTCTGTGCTGACACAGACAGCAATATATATCCCCAAGGAAATCAGAACTACAACGTGAGTCTTTTCTGTCAGAAACATTATTATCATGATGCACACTTACTGACTCTGCTACAATCATGCTTATTCTATCAATGTGTATTTCAGGATTACACTTTGGTTTCAGGATGATTGTCTTCTGTGGCTATTGGCAAGGGTTTTATAACTGATGGACTCCACCCCAAAATATGCAAAGGCCATGGCGAAGGGAAATGTTCCCAGCCAAAGTGACTATAAAAAAAATTAAAAGAAGTGGCCAAAGTACAACCTGCTTAGTGCCTCCAATCTGTCTTCCATTTGTATTCATAATAATTTAAACCATTTTTGGGTAGTATTTTTTGGAACAACTTTCTATCAAGACATTAAAGACTAGGATAATTTTGTGATTCTGAAATGCGATAAAAACACAGGCATTTGCTCATGTCCAATTCACGATGTATCAAAAGCTATTGCATACTGTAACATGTAATTCTTTAGAATGTCATGATACTCATGAAAACAGAAAAGCAGAAAACAGTGAAATGACACTAAAGATCAACTCAACCAAATGACTAATGCATTTGCTTACCTGTAACAAAATGGTCATCTGTTACCACTTCATCACTGGTGGACTGACTGTTGTAACTATGTGTTGTAGCAATTTGCAAGTCTTCATTTTCAACTTCAAATAGTACCTGATATAGTTTATTATTGTCATTAAGAAACAAGAAACAAAATTTAAAAGAAGAACCTTGTAAAAATCTTCTAGAACATGGGTAAGCTTTTCATCACATGACAAGTACAATAACATGAAACTTACTGACTGGAATACTTAGACATTGAATAATGCAAACATACCAGTCAAAATACTTTCTTCTAGAGTAATAAATATTGGAGTATTTTCCAAAATATGTAATATTTCTGTGTGGTTTTTTAATATATTTTACATTCTGACTTGGAAAATAAATGTTTTGTATTTGGGATTTGTTTTACTGTGGAACTAAGCACTATATGTATGCATTAATACTATTATACACATGGGGAAGAACTAGTTACAAAGTAAATTCTTAAGAAGTCTATTTAAAAATAATGCTATGGGCACAAAGATTGCTGTATTTCTTTCATTGTTCTTTATTGGCAAGAAGTAATATATTCCAGCTCATTTATCATCTGTTCATCACATGCTTGGGGCATATATTAATATTTGTAATGCAGCTGAAGTCACAAAGTAATTGTGCTGTTCTAAACAATGGTCTTCTGAGAACAAAAAATCATGTTTGCAAAAGTGCTCACTAATAAAAGCCAGGTGACAAATTAAACATGATTAAATTAAATACAGGTTTATGTTTTTCGAAGAACTTCAGCAAGCTATTCTGTCAAATCCTTCGAAAATATAAAAGAACCCAGTTTCATAACTCTTGATTTGTCTTTGAAAGTTAGAGATGTTATTATGTTTACATTTTCTATAATAATGGAATAGATTAGGAGCAAGATTAATAGTAGCACATACTCCCGATCATCATAAAAAGTTTAAGATTAGAGAAGTTTAAAAGTGTTAGCATTCTATTGAGATTATATTCTGCAAATAATTAACAATAAAGGATTATTCGGTTTTGTTTAATTTTGTTGATTTTTGTGCTCAGCATCTCAACTACTGATACAGAGAATTTACTCCAAATTTTAAAACTTATAGACATGGTGTATTACAACTGATGTCCCAGTTCTAAAGAACAGCACACACAAATTCATCCTGATACCTAATGGATAGTCTGACATAAACAAAACTGAACGTATCTATAGGTCTCCTTAGGAGGCCAACAAAGTGTAAGTTATCTAGATTGCTTAATAAAATTTTGTTTTCTATAAATATTGTTTAAAAAGAGAATACCCTTTTTTTAAATTGTTCTGGATCTTCATTATATTCAGAAGCCAACTCTGCCAAGTAATCTGAAGTATGGCAAGAAGCTACTCCATAAATGTTACCTAAAGAAGAAATAAATATGTAATTTAGTACACAGAGAGAAAACCCCTTACCAGTACTCAGTTCTCCTCTATAATGCTTAGCTACTATATTTCTTTAAACTAAAATAAAGCATTTTCTTCCTTCAAAACTCGTACCCTACCCAAATTTACTGAAATCTATAGGAATCATTTATCTATATTAAAAGCAGCAAGTATGTGTAACTGGAACACACACAATGATATTTTAAATATCCAATGACAGCAAATATGAAAGAGAAACCCACAACATAGAACACAGCAGAACATTTTCTGTGCAGAAAAATACTGTAGAACTTCTATCACATAGGTCAAGAACTAACAAAGAACTACATAAAAATAATGAAAAAGAGCAAGTGTCCATTACAAAAAAAAAAGGATAAAAAGAAACCTTCCTCGAATGTAAAAATGTATAGATAATTTGTGAATTATCTATATATATCTATATGTCTTTGTGAACTTTAGTTCACAAAGATGATTACAATAAATGAGTGTGAAACCCAAGATGATGTGAAAAACTAGAATGGAACAGACAATGCCAGTTCTCTGGCATATAAACTATGAGCTTGGCTTCAGTAACATAGCTGACACAGCAATATTGTTCCCAATTACAAGGTAATTTCATTTAATGCTAGCTTGGATATCTCTAAAGACAGACTTTAAACATATCCTATGGGGTTCGGCTGTATCTGACTCTTAGCTTCGGCTCCCAGTGACTTTGGTTTAGATTCTTATGAAGAGTCTGGCCCAGGTCTTGTCTCAGAGAATGAACCTGCAACTTGCCTCGATTTTCTATGGTTTAGCATCAGAAGAATTTTTAGAAAAATTCAATTCATACTCAGATGTTAATCCTAGAAGACAGCATTGCATGGTTTTATTCCTAGAGATTTTCAGCATGCATTCAGAAGTTGATGCAGTAGGTTTCACTGCTTGCTCTACTTAAAAGTTTGCATTTTTTTACTCATGATTGTTAGTCTAACTTCCACTGGCCATACAAGGTACATAAACATTGTAACTGTGATCCCTGCTTACTTGTAGTTTCTTCATCTTCTAAGTCATGCAGTATAAGCTTTTCAGCTTCTTGATTTCTGCTTTTTATAAAGTTTAAATAGCAGACAACTGATTCTGGCAAGTCATCTGAAATCTAGAAAAACAAGACATTTGACATAAATTCTACGTTTTCATCTCACAGCCATGACCAAAGGTAAACACTTGACATGCAAGAATACTCATTTTGGCTTCACCTATAAAGCACTGATGGAGATTCAGTGATTGGAGATTGGATGGAGTTTGGAACACATTTTAGTAACTTATCTTCTACTTTCTTCAGAAACGTTTCAATTAATATTTTCTTTATAATTGTGTTGGACCAAGAAATTAAGTAAAAGATTAAAACAAAAACTAATAGCTACAAGGCACAGCATTTTTTTCTTAAAAATGTTCTGACTCTTTAAAAAATAAACTAATTTAAAATTTTCTAATGTTTAAAGTATGCATGTAAATCAGATGCTTCAACTTTCTATTCAAAAGACTGTCTTTGATGAAAGGATTTGGGAAAATGGACTGCCTTCTCTCAGATGTGTAAATTGCAGTAAACATTGCTGGCATTCAGCATGTGAGTGCATAAATAACTATGACTGATGCCTTTGCCTATCTTTATGTCATATCAAAAATAAAATTTATGGTCAGATATGACAAACGTCATCTACCTTAATATCCTGTAGTCCGATCCTTTTGCTAAGAGTCTGAAAGATTAAAATAACTGAAAAGAACCCAAATAGCTGATTGGATTTCAGAGGAAAATCTTTCACCAAAATAATAAGTCATCCGAAAAAGAGGACATGAAGCACCAATTTATATGAATTAATTATTAGGAAGTCTTCAAACATAAGATGGTATCTTGTAAGATTTAAATATAGATTTAAAAGAAAAATCATTGGCTTATTCATCCAGGTTTAATCTACCTCATTAGGTTTAATAAAATCTTCCAGCTTCAGAGGATTCTAAACCAAATAATTACCTACCTACAAGTCCCATTTTCTCACTTAAACAGAATGCTGATATTCTTCTCTTTTATTGTCTTGTTACCATTGGAGGCTGCATTTTTCATGAAGCAATACTACTGAGACTACTTTTCAGAAGAAATCCTCAGATTAGGTATGTCAGGAAAAAGTTCATTCATCAGATAGGCTTTCCAATGGCTATACTACTTTCAATCAGAAATAGAAGCAGTTTTAGCCCACTGAATACTTACTGTCTCACTGTCACTCAAAGCTTCATCTGATACGTCTGTGTCAGGATCACCCACTTCAAAGGAAGAAACACTGATTCTGCTTAATTCAATTTCTATTTCTTTTTCAATTTCTTCAATGTTTTCTGACATTCTGCTTTCCACAGCGTCTTATCTGTTTTCAAAGCTACACAAAGAAAATATTAACTGTCAGCACCTCACGAACCTAAATAAACAGGGTGCTCATTTAGCATAAATTTATTCAGATGTAGTGGCTTAAACCATGAAAAGGAACAGCAGAAGTTTGTTCCAAACACCTCTCTCCATATCAACAAGAAAAAATAAGGAAAGCATTAGTTTGTAATAATAGACCCCTCCTTCAGCCTACCCTTCTAAATTCTGCAATTGTTACCAAATTTCAGTATTAAAAACTTCTGCCTGCTCTCTACTCCTTGTGGGCAGTATCAGTGCTATGACATAAGCCTGGCATGGGTTTTTTTACAGCCCTAAGAACCTCAAAGAAAAAAAAGAAAATCTTCAAACAATAAATAAATATTAACAATCACAAAATAAGACTAAGAATCCAGAAAGCACCCGATGAAGTTGTAAGATACAGAGAAAGCCATGAGAAATGGCCTAACCCACAGAAGTACAAGACTTGTACACGGACCCAGGCAGGAGGGGAAGGGGTCCCTCGCCATCCCCCCCTTCCCTCCCCA
>JANZLQ010000065.1:9104188-9181940 GCA_026212715.1 Elanus axillaris | reverse complement strand
CCCCACCCCCCATCCCTCTCCTCACCCTTAGCCCCAATTAGGGGACAGGGGAGGCGGCCCAGACCCGCTCAGTCAGAGGCAGCGAGCAGCTCCTCGTCCCTCGCCGGCTCCTGGAGCAGTAGAAGCGATAGGCTGAGCGCATCTCAGCCGCCAAGGCGCGAAGCGGCTCCTCGCTGAGAGAAACTACACCTCCCAGAAGGCCTCGCGGTAGAGAGGCTGCCGCCATTTCCCCGGAAAACCGCGATGCCGCCCCGTTGCATGCTGGGAGCTGTAGTTCACCCCCTCAGGGCACCCACAGCCGCGGCGCTCCGCGATCTACCCCGGCTGGCTACTCACTTCTCGTTCAGCCGAGCTCCTACCGCAGCCTCCGCCTTCCTGGCCGCCCGCCCCTCCGCTCTGAAATCCCGCAGCCTCCAACTGCCCCCCCGGTGATGCCCTCCGTTGGGAGAACGAGAACCCCGCCAACAGCCCTGTTATAACCCAGGAGCGTCACCACGGCAACGGGAAACAGCGGCTGGGAAGGCGAGCGGGAGGACCCAAACTTTGCCAGCAGTGGGCGATTCGCGCCGGTGGGGCGGGCGGCCCCCCCCCCTCCCCCCGCAAGGGACGAAATACCTGGCAGCCCTCTCTGTTCGTGGTTTATTTTATTTTGTTTGTTTGTTTTAAGTAATGGAGTAGAGTTCAGTGTTCAGAAGAAATTGGAACCGGCAATTAATCGGGGGAAAAAAATAAAATAAAAGCAGACCAAAGACAAAGTGTAGTAAAGGTGGATTAAAATACCGTGGGTTTGCGTGCTGCTTGCCAGGAGAACGCCAGAGGCAAGAAAAATGGGAAGCCGCCAGACATCCATTCTGCGTTCCGCCCGATGGGGCTTCCTCACGGCCTGGGAGGGCCGGTGCTCGGCCTGGCCAGGCCCGAGGGGTACGGGGGGGACGGCGCCTGCGTCGTGGGCGGGCAACAAAAAAATAATAGTTCAAAAATAAAAAAAGATCGGGGAAAGGCACGTGCGAATTATTTGAGAGCTGGAGAAAATGCCCAGTTGGGGAGTCAAAGGCTCCACACAGTTCAGCCTAGCGACAGTGATACAGGACGGGGGCGGGGAAGGCAATAGCATTACAGTAGTGTGTAACGGTATTTATAGGGAATGCATCTGTCCCTAAAGTCTGGTTAGGAACGCCAAGGTGCAAAGACAGGGATAACAGAAAAATAAGAGCTGAAAGGTAAAGACAGGATTTACATAGAAAGGGAGCACTTCTGTGAGCAATGGGGAGGATCTGCCAAGGGTAGTAGAGGGTTTTCCCACTCAGGTACCTTTCTGAAAGACTTACGGATGTTAACCATAAAATACCAGATTGAAGCACAACCATCAACCATTTTCTCACTGGTGTTATGGATGGGTAAGACATTTAAATCTTAACGGGAACTCATCCATTTGAAATCCACCCTGTGATGTCTCGGACTTTTCAGAATCATGTAACCGGTGAACTTTTCAATGGAGTCAAGTCTTCCAGCACGGAGCTGAATCTGCACTTCATACTTGTTTTGTAATACGGGTTGCTCTGCTATCATGGTGACTGAAGACCACGGGCACCGTGCCATGCATTTAGCAAACGACTTCGCCAATTAAAAAAGGCATTTCTGTAGGCCCGTATTCTGTAACCAGGAAGTCAGGGGGATCAACAGAAAAGAACCTCTCTTGTGAGGATGTGGTTAGGTTGGACTTCAGGAAGAAACATATTGTGAGACTGTCCTCTTTAAGGTAGGATGGAAATATTCAGAGCTGGTGAGGATTTTCTTGTGAGGTAACAATGTAAGGTAAAATCTACATCATTTTATAAAGATAATGTTTCTGGTTTTCAGCTAAAGAATTTAAGATAAATGGAATTATTATCATTATTAAAATGGCTCAAAATAAAGCATTGAAACAGTGTAGTTATTACAACAGAACTATTGCAGATGCCAGTTTTCAAGTGAAATATGTAGCTGTTTAGGGTTTTTTACTAAAACGATGCATTACACCAATTTTTTAATACATTCTGGGTTTGAAAATTCTGATGAAATTTAATTACTCTTAAAAGTAGTGGATCTTCTTCAGGGGAGGTGGAAAACCAGTTATCTAATACAGTCTGTAAGTTTACATGGTGCATTATTGACCCAAATCCACTGTGGAGCTAGTTTGAGAAGCTTATAGCTTTCTTCATTCTGCGATTCAGCCACAGAAGTTTCATAATCCAGGCAATAAGGATCTTGGCAGGGCAGGCAAAGCTTGTGTTTGCAGCATCTTTTCTTCTGATCAACAAATTTGATACATATGTAACATATGTTTTGTATGTAAAATAAGTTAACGCAAGATATTTTTGACCGCAGAAGCTTCATCTTTGTCATTTTTTTTTCTGTGTTACAAGTAACAGCAGACATAACTTCTCATTGTAATCAATCTGTAGTAATTCTGACAGAAGACAAGAACAATTCCTTTCAAACAAATCTCTCTGCATTAGAAAATACTTTCTGAAGGGTATGCCTATGCTGGTTATGTTCACACGTCTGTGCATGTTTGTGCGCCTGCCTGCTTTATACAAGGGAAGTGTAGGACAACCGCAGTCGGCTGCCATTGCAGAATCCATTTTCTAGCACTGCTGTACTTGGATTCCTCTCAACTTGTACCACAAAGTCAGGCAGACCAAAATGCTGGAGTATGTTTACAGAAGAGGCAAGACAGGTGAAAGGGAACATGAGGTGGGGGACAAATGTATGAATTTCACTCTCTGTGCAAAAATCTTGATAGGCCCGGAAGATATGGTATCCAAAAGTGATAATAATAATGATACATAAAAAAAGAAGTCCTGAATCAGAGAGTTTACAGTGCTAG
This sequence comes from Elanus axillaris, assembly GCA_026212715.1. NCBI lineage: Eukaryota > Metazoa > Chordata > Aves > Accipitriformes > Accipitridae > Elanus > Elanus axillaris. The sequence continues at coordinate 9,179,071 of JANZLQ010000065.1, read as the reverse complement.
GGGTCTTTCCTGCTGAACTACGCTCAGTATGTGAATGCCTGTGTGACTTCACTGAGGTCCTGTCAACATTTGCAAGTATTTACAAAGGCAAGACAGTTGGTACTTGGGTTCTAATGTCCATTTTACATGTATTTCAGGGGCAGTTGCTATGGGTAGGGTGTCTACTTGCCCTCCCATTGACCAAGCACCTAACTGCTGTTGATGACAGAAGTGCATTTCTTGATTTTGTTTCATTTCAAAGGAATTCAACTTTTCACATCCTGTTACATTCCACAACAAAAAACAGAGGAAAAAAGTAAGTGGGGGTGACTGGGAGGTTCAGTTCGAAAGTGTAAAGCATACTCTGGAGTTTAGTACAAAACAGTTGGTAACACCATTTAATAGCTCTCATGGCTTTGCTAGAACTGTGTGCTGGATCGCACTGAAATCATTAAGCTGTATCTCCTGTTTTCAAGAAAAATTGAATTGGATCGCATAGGTAAAGGAGAGCTTACATCTTTACTATGGTTCTCCCTCTTCATTTCAGCTGATATCCTTAATAATTAGTAAACTAAGTATATTCAAGAATAAAAGGACAAGTGTATGCCAGGCTATGTAACTCTTGCCATATCTGCTCTATAAATCTTCCTACATACATGCTGCCTCCAAATGTAGCAGTTAAGAGAAAAAATTATAAAAAAAGAAATACATGTGTACAATATAACATTAGAGGCAATTGAGACCAGACATCATCTTGCTCCTTCTACTGTTGCTACTATTTTTTTTTCAATCTATCAGGTGACTGTTTCAATTTATAAAACTTTATCTGAAGAAAATAAATCCCATCGTCACTGAAAGGCTCAGTTATATCTGTTTCATATTGAACTGAATAAATTATTATATTTTCAGCTGTGATTCAAAACTGAAAAGAGAATAATGAAAATAATAGATAAAATGCTAATACAGAAGTAATACTTAAATGTCTTCCATGGAATTTTCTTGGTAAAAATTCTGTTTTCTTTTTCTTACTTTAGCAGCTTCAAATTAATTTTTTTAAAAAATGTGTTGAATTAAAAAAATAATCCTCCTTTTTTTCCATACTCTAGGTCTTATGCTTTTGACATTTGGCCTGTGCTTTTATTTGACAGAAACAATTTATTCAGTGAGTTATGTGAGTATAAATATAATTTTGCTTTAAATGATTGCAGGATAAATCAGCAGAAAGCGTGATGGATTTTTCCCCCACTAGGTGGCAGTATTGGATTGAAATGCATAGGTGTTTTTCCTATTGTGTATATATTCCATCATTAGACAGCATGGTTATCAAAATAGGGGAAAATATATATCAGTATATCTACAATTTATATATGATTATAATTTATACAATTTATTTATTTCTCTTGGTGTACAGCTTGTAGATGAATCACTGGGATACAAATCAGCTCTGCTGATCCTTTCTTTATATAATTTACCAGACTGCATTTGGCCTGCATTTGATAAGATTGTAGATGCTTTAGGTGGATATTTGGGTGGAATGAAAACAAGTTGGAGCTTGAGCCTCTCCATACAGATATTCTTTTTTTCCCAGAGTATCTATCAAATTCTTTCACAGAGAAGTAAAGTTTTGGGTAACATAACAACAGCTGTGCTCTTAAAGAGTTGTCTACCTTGGCTATGCCATGGAGCATCAGTTACCAGCTGATGGGATGGGAACCATGCACTACAGAAATTCTGGGATGAAGCATTGGAGATGGAAGTAATGAAAACCCCTGCTACTTCCCATATCTATGGAAAAATGGTTAAAGTGGAAAGGGAAAAGCGGCCAGTCACAAAAGAAGATAGCATTGAATCTGAGTATGGATTTAATGAGAACAATATCTATGTCCACATCAGATTTGTACATGTGCTACTAATTTTTAGCAAATAGAAAAAATCTGTAAACTTGTAATTGTCCTCTGATTTCATTATGAGTGGTTCACATTGTTCAACTGAGTATGTTCTGTTTCCATCTCATATGTTGTTACCATCCTCTACATCTTTTTCTTCCTGTGGCTGTAGATAGCATGAGTAATAATAATACCCTTTTATCATTCTGCTATTTCCATCCTTTCAGTAATGATATTGCAAAGATTTTATTGTTTTTCTGGAATAAGTTTTGTAAGTGGAAGTCTCAGAAAAAGATAAGTGACAATATGAATGCACTGTATTACATTTTTTTCAGGCAAAAACCAGCTAGTGGCATATATTTCTTGTATATTACTTGGAATTGGATCTGTTATTACTTTTACTTCAGCCATGGGATTCCTTGGAAATGTTACGGAAAACAAATGTCTACAAGTTACGGTAAGTGTAAAACAGACTCCAACTTTTTTTGTAAAATGAAAAGGAGTTTTGTGTGCATGAAAACTGTGATCCTGTCTTGATGTCGTGATTTCCACATACAGTGCTTAACAAGTCTGCTGATAGAAAGCAGATAGATAAAGTCCTGGCTCAAATGAAATCTGAACAAAACTGAAGAGTCTTCCATATCTCTACCTAAATATTTTCAATGCCAAAACACTTGCAGTTTGATGCAGCAAAGATTTTAACCACTGTATTTATTAACTTTGAGATTTAAAAATTAATTTAGTATTGAAGTTATGCAGAGTAACTCTACCTCAGTATGTGCTCACATGCTTAGTATGTGCTGAAGAAATAAAGAAAACCTACCCCAAAATATTGCAGGTTGAAGGCACAGGTAGCTAACAGTATGGCTACAATATTGACATGGAGAGTATGGTTAAAAAGCTCTTACCTATGTAGACATACCTGGATACTCCCTATTTATATAAAATTCCTGCTTTGTAAGGGAAGAACACTTTGATTTCTGAAAAAGTACACTGTAACTATACATTCTTATGATCCCTTTGATCACATTTTTTCTTTTGTCTTTTGTTTATTGTCACCCTTTTTGCATGATCTGTTTTAGACTATGTGAAGGCTGAAGCAGAGAACTGTTCTGCTGGTTCATTTGTTAAGCACTACTAATGTCAATTGGCACAGGAGTGAGAGGAGTCCAGGTGCTATAACCAGGAATCTTCTTTCTCCTTCCTGCTACTGCCCTAGGCATGTAATGTTTGCCTCACAATTTATTAGATGATGAAAGAGAAAGAGGTATCTCATTTCCAACTTCCATGGAAGTATCTAGTATCACAATATCTAGATACTATGAGTGAAAATTTGGTCTTGCTGAAAATGAACAAAATGAACTATCTTTTTGTTTTGTTTCTGTGTCTTATAGCTCAAAGGACTCCTTGACTAGGCATGAGATGTACCTTGATAATTCAAATGGGAAATAATGAAATAAGAGTTTTCTTCAGTGGAGCACAGCTGCTTAACAGCAGCTTTTGTGCCTCACTTCCAAGAAAGTTATGGCTTTGCCAGTGAGTTGTGCTTTGCCTGAAGCCTGTCTTTTAAACTATGATGTCACTTTCTGAGGATTTCCAGGAAAAAATATTTCTTACTTTTGTTGGAATTACTCTAAATAATAGTAATGAAGAATTATACATGAGCTTCTGGATTTTTTTATTGCATTGCTCACTTGTTCAATATTATGTTTAGACATAATTTGGGGGTTTTTTTTGGTATATGAGTTTTCAAATCCTGGTGTTTGTTACCCAGATGGCAGCATCAGTGCTGATATTCATGAAGAAAGAAGAGGTATGTAAATAAATTATTTGAGACTGCTGATAATTTCAAAATAGTTTCTTGCAATTAATGAAAAAAATTCTAATAGTTCTCACTGTATACTGCATCACCATTTGTTTGAACTTGAGTACTCTACATGTCAAGGTATAGCAGGTATGGAAAACTTAATTTGAGGAATTCAATAGTTGTAAAGGGGAGTGCATTGAAATATATTTCCAGTTTCTCATCTGCAACAAAACATACTCTTCCTGTTCAGGAATGTGGAAGCAACAGTGTAAGGGACAGTTTTATTCCTTTTTCAGGGATGACCCAGAAAGTCCCTCTTTCCTGAACATCAGCAGAGGTAGGAGAAAGCATTAGATGCTAACCTGTGTCTGCTAGCAGGTGATAATAGTAGTACACTGTGCAAGTGATAGTAGGAGTCATTGGTATCATGGCATGCAAAGTATACTAATGAATTACTAATTTTATTGCTTGAGCCTGTGTTTTAGGTCCAAGTAGAGATCTAATATAAAGAATATGTATCTTTGCTCTTAACAACAGAAACAACAATAAATACCTACATAGCTGTTGTCACAGGTAACTATACTGCTTTGAAGCTTTATTCAGTATTTATTTTTCTACACATAGCAACTCCAATACTTTGAGCATTCCTCACAGTATTATATGGAAGGTGATCTGTACTGAATCCATACTAGTCTGTCTGCTTTCCTACTCCATAATTCCAAAATCTATGCATAATTTGAAAAAAAACTCCCATGACACTGGTCTCATAAGGTTCATACAGTTCTCCAAATCCTGCTGCTATTCAGGCAGGGTACAGCACAAATAAATCAGTTTTACTCCATCAAAGTGAATATGTATCATCAAGATTTCTTCTTTAAATGTTCATTTATAATGATGGAGTCATCCCTGTTTTATATGATGGTTTTACATATTGAAAGATTTGAACTGAACTGTCAGGCATGATGCATTCTGGAGTCAGCTATTTGTGCTAGGAAAATTGGCTGAAAGATTGCAGTTAAATTTATTTTATGTCAACTGTAATTGCACTTGATCTCAACCTTAATTAAGTGTTGCTGAAGTATAATAAATGATGGTAACATCATCATTCACTGTGCAAGCTTCTGAATTTTGTTTTTAGGATGGCTGTAGCAAGGGGAATGAGTTGGAGAAGCCTCATTATTTTCTTGTTTTGTAATGAAACCTTTCAATGACCTAGGATATCTCTTCTGCATGTATTCCCTGCTACATTCTCTATAACCACACTCTTTGTGATCAGCTTGTCCACTTCAATTACTGTTGAAGATGTATTTTAACAGTCTTTGCAAAGACACCTTATCTAGGGCCAACATGAGCTACTAACTCCCCTAGACCAAAGCAATACATGCCCTGGCCAGATTGTATGATGCTCACACAAGTTTGTATCACCGTAGATGTAGAATCAGTTTTGGTTTTGTGCTTATTATTATATGGAACTGTGCTTATTAAAACTAAGTACGAGAGGTAGGATTTAGTATTTCAGGACAGATCAGGTGCATCTAAACTATGTTCCCTGGCTCTTCTGGCTCCATTTGGACTAATCACCTTGTATCTGCCTGTGCTGCATATGTGATTTGGGTCACTTTATTATCTTCCCCTTTTGCTTTCAACCTTTCCTTTAGTGCAATGGCTATGACGTGTCTTAGATCATATTTGGCAAATCGATTAGAATGCTGCAGCTTGCAAATAACCCTTGAAGAAACCTGAAGATCAATAAAAGATCAAGGATTGTACTATCCATGCACACTCTTATCCATATGCATATATCAAATCTATAAATATTTATGAACAGGTCCACAATCAGTGGAACAACAGAGTTGAGGAAGTTATTTCTGAGTACGGGAATGAGAGTCTGGCTGAGCAGGAACCTGTGTGGAACATTCTGAATGCTGTGCAGCACAATATAAGGAAAAAAACCCACAAAATGTCGCCACCAAAAATACTGCATCAATCAAAAATGTGTATACCAATCAGAATTTACTTTAAAGAAACAACTCCTTTAGTAAAGGATTAATTTTTCAAGATCCACTGCTAATATCTGATGTGGGCAGGCAGATTCCTTGCTGTTTCATGGAGTATTATGTGTAAGGTTAGCTTTTTGAAGTAATTGTCAATGTATGTTGGAGCAGACAGTTCTGGTCACTGAAGTTTACTGCAGCTGAAAAAAACGGTGGGTTTCCTAATATCTTTGGCAGTGCTAGATATCATAAAACACTTGGTCTGCTTAGGTCTCCAGACTGACCTGAACCATGGACAGGCGGAGATGTTGTGAGGTCAAACCAGAGCTCCTAATGTGAGAACATTTGAATAGGTATTGCACTGAGACTCTCTCAGAAATAATGCTTAAAGCCTCAAATGAGCTTGCAAATCAATACTTTCAGCACACATACTTAATCATAAATTTTTTTGTGGCCTGGCAGGATGTAATTTGTTTACTTTTTCAGAAAAGTCCTTTAAAGCATTTCTATGGGATCAATTATTTGGAAGTTGTTAGCAATGTTTTTGACCAGTGGCCTACTATCCACCCTCCAAATTAATTATTCATCATGAGCTTTTAATTACAAACACTATAGCTGAACAGTTTAATATGGTTTAATATGCTTCTATAGACGAGCTGCGAGTCCCTTAATATGACTTCTTGCAGAGGTGAGTCACATAGTCTTGGCAAACATTGAAGATAATTTATGATTCCAGATAACTCATGAGCATATATGTCTAGACTCAAGATTACAAATGCATTTGTAATGTATATTTAAAATCTGTTCTTTGAAAAGCTAGTCTTCTCTCATTGCATTCATGATTTCTCTAGTGATTAATGGTGACCCCATTATGTCAATGGTGCAGCTAGACTATGTGCTGGTATACTTGAGCTCAGTTTTATTGAACTGAGCACAGATTTCAGGAAAGCTAGCTACTCACCACATACCCTGGTGGGCATGTTTAAATTGTGGCAGATCTCAAAGTCTTGTGGATATTTTGCTGTTGGAATCTAAGCCAGATAATATATCAGATCTGCCAAGGTGAACTGTAATCACACTTTTGAATGAAACACTGCCATCCCCAAGTCTTGTGTTACATGCTTCCAGCTCTTTACAATATCATTGGCATCTGCCATGAGAAAAATAAAAAGCCTAAGATCATGAATAGTATCAGAGAAGAACGGTATTTTTATATATCTTTGGTAATATTTAGTGTACAGCTTGAAGCTGGTGTTATTTTTAACTGAACTTACGGAGTTGTGGACATTGAATGTTTTACAGAGAAAGGACACTTTTGGCTAAGTTATCTATTTTTTCAAAATTTAGAAGCAGTATTTCTTGGATTGACTTCAGAACACAAAATAACATGCTTTTGTTTAGCACCTCTGAGCTAAAATATGATAGACTTTTCATCCCACAAAACAATTCAAATATTTCTGAAGTTTCATCCTGATTCAAAAAGAGAAACTTGGAATTTCCTGCATTACAAGAATTCCATTCTCCAAGCTGATGGTTTGGTTTGGTTTGGTTTTGTGTTACTGGTATTGAAATAGATTATAGGGAGGAGCTAGCTGATAAGTCATTTGAACAGGGCACAGTATTTGCTTTGTGCTTCAAGTTTGAGCTGTGTGTTCACTAGAGATCAGTTGCTGCTAAAACACAAATTGAAAAAGGGAGACTTTCTAAAGATCCCTTGCTAGGAGTGGAGAATTTTTGCAAATATGACATTAGAATTGACAAAGGAGTAACTGAAAGTTTTCAAAATCTAGTTCTTATTTAAGTTTCTAGATCAGAGTAAAACAGAGTATCTGTGTTTTTATTTATTAAAATATGTTTTATAAAATCTGTCCCCATTTATTGTATTCATTATGAAACAACATTCTTTATGTTTTTTCCAATAATGTATAGTTTTCTTTCTTCTTTTTGATGTACTTCACAGTGGGCACATCCTTAATATAGCTTATTGCTTACACACAATTTCTACATTGAAATTACTTTGGAAGTTTAAGGGTGATAGTCAAAAAGCTCTACTTTAATCTGGGTTTGTAATTTTTTCTTTTTTCTATTTACATGTGTTCTAGAATAATTTAGAGACTAAAAGAAAGTTCCTTTCGAAAGTATATTTTAAGATCATATTGTTCTTAAGTCTGTACTATCCAGTGCATATCATGGGAAATGATACATACACAAGCATGAATGATCCCCTGCAGCAACCTCTCTCAACCTCTCTCTACTGTATACAGAGGGAAACTATCTAGCTAATTTAATCAACTAGCACATCTTGGGGTAAGTATTCCTCTGTGTGACAGCCTTTAGAGTTACCGAGTTGCAGGATTTCTATCCTAGATGGAATGCTGTGGAAGATACAATGTGACACAGTGGGAAAGGAATAAAACCAAGGAAAACAGTACTCAAATCCCATGTTCATGAACAAAATCCAGTCTGAAGAAATGGGTTTGTGATGTCCCGAGGGATTCAACATACAGTATAATAAGAAAAAACCTGTCTTGAAGAATGTAACTTTTGCTACTAAATGTACTTTGGAAAAAAAATATACAAAATATGTTTTCCACCAAGACTTGGCTTACAAATGCCAAAGTATTAATAGTATTCATTGTTGTGTCTTTGGTCACTCTGAAGCCTTGGTTTTTATTTATTAGGTGTCAATCACATAGGCAGTTGTAAATTAAGGATACTTCCAGAAAGCAGGAGTTGTGCCTGATCAGTATCACAGGGACATTTAGTAGTGGTTTAGAAAATAGTAAGCATCTTGGCATTCAGAAATCCATGCTGTGCAAATCAATGATGACAATGGAAAATGACAGTATATAAAAAGTATACAGTGCATTTCTCACTTGTAAGTACTGTTCATTACTTAAAAGAATGTCAGCAATGTCTCCACCTGTTTGTATTATCTGTTTCCAGAGATCTCCAATACTCTACAGTATAAGAGGAATGAGCAAGGCATTTAAATGTGAGATATGTTTCCTGAGCCCAGTTCATTTATATGTCTTAATATCAAGGGACTGTTTGCATAGGACTATCAAATATCATCACCTGAGCTGGAGCAAAGTTATAGATATTTCCATAAACCCTCCAGTGTTAATAGGACTATCCAGTGAGAACAAAAATTCAATGGGCAAAGGTTGTTTCTTGACAATGCAGGACAGTAAATAATAGGAAGGAAGTTGTCAAATGACATCTAGTATTGTCTTCCTTTACTCATTAGTTTGGAATTGTTCCCTGTTTCTACAAACCCTTGTCATTATTAAAAAATCACTTCAAAGCTTAGAAAGCATTTATTTATATGTTTTATTATATTTATAGCTATTTTAAGCTATGTAATAGTTTATAATTTTTTTTAAAAGCAATATAATAAGCACAGACTGTAATCTGGAAAATATGCACATCCATTTCAGTATGCATAATGCATGAGAATCAGTGAAAACTTGAAAATATTCTTTTAAGCATTTACTTGTAAGGTAATCTCTCAGTTATGCTCACACAAAAGCAAATTCCCTTTTGATTAAGTCACAAGCTCTGGAACACTTCCAACAAAAATATCAGATTTACTTAAGAACAATCTGGTTAGTTCAGATAATTTTAAAAATGTTATAGCTAACTCTATACAGTACACAGTACTGATGTATTTGCTTTCTGGCAAGTAAATATCAGAACCATCATAACATGCAGAAAGTTTTATATATTTTAAAAGTATGCTCTTATACAGATGCAATATGAATTCAAAAGTTGAAATTATTTTTCTTGAAATATGTTAATCTGTACTTGCTTAGGGATGTGAAGAATATTTAAATACATGGTTTGAAAACAACGTTTTGATTTTAACTGCAGTTACTATCAGCCTACTAATTACACAGGTAAGAGTACTTTTCAGCAAAATACCACAAAATATTGATATTCTGCTGGGGGTGAAAATCAATTCAGTGCCATTTGGCTTCAGCACACTCTCCAAAATTTTGCAAAGTTTTCCATCGATTTTAAGTCAAGCACTGTTTACCAACAAACTCCCATATATTCAAGCATCATCACAATGTTGGTGTCCAAAGTTTGTTGAACGAAATGTTTGACCTGACTTGTGAAAGCAAACAGCATTGCAAAGATGGGAAGCAGCTAAAGAGAATGTAAAATCTGTGGAACAAACCACCTCTTTTGTCCTCTATTTGTACAGAACCTAATCCATGAATATGCTAAATCAAAAAATAGAAAGTCATGAAACCCCTTCTCCCACATATCTATGAAAAAAAATTATTGGGAAACATGGAATAAAGCTTTCAATATCAAAACAAAATCATATGAATAATGGCAACAATAATTGGTTGGTCACTCCACAGACACCTTGAAGGTTGAGTACCATCAAGCAGGCAGAAGGATTTTTAATAATATCTAGAATGGTGAGGTTAAAATGAAATTAGTTCATTTTTACTCAGAGAATTAAAAGTGCAACCTATTTTACCTCTTCCATACGTGGTACCTTCCCATAGACGTATGTAGTAAAAAAAGTCCAGCTATGGAGTGGGCCAGTTCAGTAATGAAAATGTTTCTTATTCATACTCACCTAATCCTCACTAGTGCAGTACATGAGTGTATCATGATCTTCAACGTACTGTCATTGCCACCTTCTTATCAGATGGGAAAAAGCTGTTATCCTCATTCAAGAGGTTAAGACCAAGAATCATAGAATCATTTAGGTTGGAAAAGACTTTTAAAATCATCAGGTCCAACTGGTTTTGGATTCACAGGGCACTGAAACACTTAACACTTAGCTGAATTATGTGCCACTTGAAATAGATTTCAAGATACTTCTGTGGTTGTGGGCCCAAGTGACTTGCTGGAGGTCACACAGCAAGCCTGTACCAGAGCAGAGAATTCAGCTTGTGTATTCAGGCACATGTCCTGATCATTCTCCTTTGTATCCTTCTGCACTTCCATTCATAGGAGCCGGGTTAACAGTCAGATTGACTCAGTCATGAGTGAGTATCAACACTTTCTTTGTTGTTTTTAACACACCCTTTTTCCTTTCTCATATTTTTGATCACACTGACTGGTCAGCTATTTAAAGACATCAGAAAGAATAATATTTGGCCAAATGAATCATGAACTCTTCTGAGCATTGCTATGGTGCAAGAATTATCTGATCCATGCCTGTGACAGTCAACGATATTACTTCCACTAAAATTTGGTTCGGGCTCAATGTATTGTAATCACTAGGATATTAACATGTGCGCTTTAATATGTTTGTTGTTCGTGGCTATGGATATGATAGCATGCTACAAAATTATGTATGTTAAAGTCTGAAGTACTATACCATTTACTAGCTGGCTAATAAAGCTTCCTGGTAAGCTGAATATTAGTCTCCTGAGTCTTCAGAACAATTTGTTCTGAGTGTTGTAAATAGTAATGTATAGTATACTGCACTTTGAAACAGAAGGAACCCTTTATCAGGTCCAGTAGACAAAAAACATTTACAAAACACTGCTGATACTTTAGGCCTTTACCTTTCCTACCAGTCCTTTTCTGTTTTGTCCTCGTCTTTTGTGTGATTTAATCTCCAAAAATTTCACTGAGTCTTAGAAATATTGGACTCTTGTCAGCTGTTTTCCAAGAAGTGTTTCCCAGCATCTTTCATTCTTGCTGAATGGCTCTTCCCATTCATTTAATCAAATGACTTCAGTGGTTTATGTGGAGCAAGCTTGAAACCCTAAAACATTCTCTATCCTCTGAGCAGTGAGGTGACCTGGAATATCTTGAGGAAAAAATAAACACTAAGGAAGGTGTGGTATTCCAAGTGTAGGTGGTAGCATTGTTAATTATTTTTTGTCTAAAGCTTCCCATTTCAGTAATCCATTTTCTGATGCTTATAAATTTGGTAACTTCTTTTTATTTAGGCTAAAATAATCCATTTCAAGTGCCTTCCACAGGCTGATTTTCATACTTTGAGAACTTCAAATAAAAGAAATGTGTCAATTCAGAGGGGAATGGTGTGCTTGGAACAGAATCTGAATTCCAAACTTGTATTTTTTGTTCTGCCGCCAGCAAAAATCTAAGGAACACAGTGATGAAGTCTCTCATCCCACTCAAAGGTTTGTCTGCATTAAGAATGGCAGATACCTGTTACCTTGATGTCTGTGATGGTTTAAGAGGTTTTAATCTTGTTATTGATGTAATTCAGTCTGAGAATATAATCTGAGAAGGATATTAAATAATAATAAATAAATTAACAATAGCTTTTTCAGTAATCTTCATTTTGCAGTTTACAGAGTACTTCAGAAAATTTAGATCAAGAATCTGAATTTTAGTTCATAAGTATAATACTAAAATATAAAGATAACCTAACTGCACTGTAACAAACATTACGTTTAAAAATCCCAACAATCTGGTAAAATAACAGAGCTACTTTTTCATTAGAAAGCAGATCCATTTCATTGAGCAGGTCTGTGATACAGAGCAGGATATAATGAGTATTTTTCACTTATTTTTTCCATTTATCTAATATTCAACATGGAAACTAAAACCATCCCATCTACTTGCATAAGCTTTTCTTGTCACCATTCACATCCTGCGATAGTTTCAACTCCAGCTGAGCACTGGCCTTCCTGCACCCATCCCTGCATGCTTGGGCAGTGCCTCTCTTCTCCTCCTGGGTAGCCCATTGCCATTTCCACCTTCTGTATGCTTTCTTTTTCTGTTTGAGACCAGTACCCAGTTATCCCAGTTTTGTGTTTGAGACCAGTTGACCGTTATCCATACTAGCCTTCTGCTATGCTTCCTCAGCTTCCTGCACATCAGCATGGATAGTTCTTGCACTCTGAGGAGGTCATCCTAGCAAATCGGCCAGCTCCTTGGGGCCCTTTGCTCTTCATGGTAGTCTCGCCTGTGATCCTTCCAAGCAGATACCTGAGCAATCACTTGCTCACTTATTTTGGGATTTTAAAGTCCACAGTCTCATGGTCCATGCAAATCAGACCCTTGATCTTTGCATTTCTAACCGGTTCTTCCGTGTTTGTTAGTAACAGAACCAACAGATCATCTTTCCTAGCTGGACTGATGATCACTGGCATCAACCCAGTATTGCCAACACACTCCAGAAATCTCCTGGATTGTTTGCCCCAAGCCATATTGTCCTTCTAGCAGATGTCTAATAAACGCCTATTCATGTTTCACTGGTTTGTTACATTTAAAATAATTACTTTTGCACTCCCCCTGCTTTAAAAGGTTATTAAGGATGGGATTATCTGGGTAAAGGCAGCCATGTAAAAGCTGGACAAGTATCCTAGCGCATGTGGAGGGAAAGGTACTCCTGTAGAGTGATTCATCCAACTTTTCCTAGGTAGGTATTATAGAATGACATCCTCTAGAAGTACCTTTATTTTTCTGGTTTGAGTGGGAGCCTAGTTGCACTAGCTTATAGTTTCTATAACTTGAAATGGTTAACAGTATGTTAATTGGATCCCACTTTAATATTATATAGTCAAGAATTCAGAAGGCCCCAAATAAAGTGACATGGGGAGTCTGAATTTTTTCCTAATGTATCTGTATTATAAAATGGTTGTCAATTATGTGCTCACATACTGGCTTTCCACAGTAGGCTAAAATCCAAATTCTGTAAAAATGTACTGTGGTCTGTACCCAAATATTATTTTAAGATGAATAGAAGCAGCTCCTATTGTCCTTAGTGACAATTTGGCATGCCCAAGTGAGAGGAGAATGTGTTTCAGTATGTAAGAAAATACTACACAATGCCTACCAAGACCTGTCATCAACATTCATGATAAAATGTACATGCTGGCTGCTAAAATCTCCAGCAAGCACACAGATAATTAGACAATAGACATATGTTTGTGTGCAAGAAGATTATATATAAATTGGCAATACTGCCACACATGCTGCTGGTGCTTAACAAAAAATAAGTATAAAAATATCACTATTAATATACTATTTAGTAAAAAAGGAATAAGAAAGAATAGAGGATAAAATCTATAGGGTGGAAAGTTTTGGGTTTTTTTTAATGTTTTGAGATAAGAAAATGGAAACAAGTATCCATTTGCCAATTTGTGCAATTCTCATAGGTAGACACTAGAGGACACAGGGGGCTTAAGAATAATGCAGGACATAGAAAAATAAACAAGATTTACAGAATGCCATAACATACACAACTTTTACATAGGCCACACTTTAAAATGTACTATATAATTCTGAAGAGGATAGCCACATGGCACTGCAGTGTCAGAGAAAATGATGGTTAGAGACAGTGTGCTTCAAAGGACTGGCATGGGAAACAACTCATGGCAGCTGTGTTAAAGCTCAGTAAGGTAATGACTGCATCCAGTTCAACTAATTTGTATCACCATAATTAATTAAAAGCTCCTGAAGGGTTTATTGGTGTGACAGTACAGGGGGAAATCATAACTGCATAAATTCCCTATACAAATTAGTACAGAGAGAAAACAGAGACTGGGGTTATACAGTTGCCTTCATGTGGCCTGAAAGCACTCTGCTGTCTCTGGCTGGGCACTGGCACTGGTCCCCATGCAGCTTTGTGGGGAACTGGTCCGAGACCCTATCTCATCTAAAAAATAATCCTACAAAATACCCCAAAAATGATGTGTTTAGGGTTTTGGGGTTTTTTTGTTTGTTTGTTTGTGGTTTTGATTTGGTTTGGTATTTGTTTTTTTTCTTTGTTTGTTGGGTTTTTTTTGCCAATACTTGTCCAGTGTAAAATATATATACATTTCAGGGGATGGAATTTTCATTCTGCCTCTCTGTACAACCCTACGATAAAATAAAGCTCCCTCTTGCTTTCTTAGTATCTGCCCCACCATGTTATGTGCCTGGATGGACAATGGTTAAGCTTCAGTAAAAGGACACTGAGTGCTGTCATGACTTGAAATTTCAAGGTGAGTTCAACCCTTTGAGGAAAATGAGACTGAAACCTCCTGTTTCCTACCTCTGTAATAGTTAGTCCAGTTATTATAACACTAGGTAATATAAGGCAATGGAATCACTGTCAGTATGACATCAAACAAATAGTCATGGTGTACTCTGGGACTTATGTTTGGGGAATTCTCCAGGGGGCTTAAGGAGACTTCAGGTGTCTCTGAATAAACCCTACACTGCTCAGTTTAGACTTGAATTTTTATAGAGCTACAGGTACAAGCTAGATACCACATAGCAATGAAGCAGGCACTTTGACATTGCGTAGTGACTGAAGCTCCCAGGAAATTTTTTGACAAGGTAGGGAGACACAAATGAACGATATGCCTGCCTACAAGGGTAGGCAGTCCTAGAAAAACAGTGGTGTTAATGCCAGCTGGTTATTTTGTTTTCATGTCCTGAAAGAAATAAAAATTACAGTTATTTGGTTTGCACTTACATCACCGTACTGCTCAGCTCCTGAGGGAACAGAATCTGCAGTTCCCACAGGACATTTGTAATTTGTGTTTGGTACTTATCCAAAGCTAATTCAATCACTGTCAGTTCTGTGAATGTCATGTGTATGTACTGAATGGGAGGCTCCCATGACACTATAGATAAAGCTACTCCAGTACAAAAATCATGGGGAACAGGTCCAGATATTTTTAATATTAGTATGGGCTAGAACAGATGGGATAATTTCAGGTATGACCAAGAATTTGAGGATCCAAACTCAAAAGAATAGGACAGATCAAAGAGATAATTCCTCTGGGATGAAAAGCTCTTTGTAATGAAAAATGGAAACCACTTTTTAATGGAAGGATACTAGCAGTTACGACATTAGCATCCATCAACAAACAAAAAAAAGGAACACTGAGCATGAAAACGTAAATGATAAAAGGGGTCAACAGCTTTTTTTTTTTAAAGAGTAAGTCAGAGTTGCAAGCTCTTTGAATAATCACTAGCCAAGTGCCTGTTCTCCATTCTTATAAAAATATTTAGAATTCCAAAAAGAGTACAATAAATAATATCCTTTTTGCTTTAACAGTTGTAGTGACATTAACATATGATCCCAGTGATCTAATGATATATCAAAATGAAAGGTGACCTTTCTTTCTTTAAAGAACATTCTTAAGCCTCAATTATGCTAAATACATATGCAGGCAGTCCTGCAAAATGCTTTGATCACAGAACTTATGGAATTTATCCCTTATGACAATAAGGTGATTAAAATGATCTGTATATTTCAAATTTTGTAAAACAAAGCTTCTCAGCTAGATTCCCATAATATATTTTTGCTTGGAAATAATACATGTTTATATTTCAGTTTTCGCCAGCCTGAACTGTTTTTAAGTAAATCAATGTTTTTTTTAATATTGACTTAACTAAAGGCAAATGATCAATTTTTAATTCCAGATCAACTGAATAGAGCATTTCAATACCCTGAAAAGACATGATTTCCACCCCAGCCCCCCACCCCCTGAAAATTACTGGAATTTGGGGGTCCTTAAATGATCTTTTAAAATACTTCTGTCTGCAAGGAAAAATCAGTGTTCTCATGCATTGGCAATTTCAAAATCTTGAACTACTGGAAAGTAACTATAAAATTAGCTTACACTAAGTGTTGTCTTTTCTGTAAAAACATTTTACTCTTTGTCTTTTAATTAAGGCTTTTAACAGTCTTAGAGTGTGCTAATTCTTAGGGTATGTTCAATGTGAGATAACGTTTGATTTATTTCTTAAAGTTCTAGATTCTCATGTGAGAAGAGTGGCTTTCATTAAAAGTTCATGTGTAGACCTCCTGGCTGAAAAGAAAAGCTTACAATAAAACATACAGGCTTAAAAAAAGGCTGGGAGGAGCCACAGACTGATTTTTTTTTTTTTAAGCTTGTAAAACTTGGTCAAATCTCATATTTTTGGGCACTTGGCTTTGCTGGAGTTGACAATACCGCATGTCTTGGGGTTTTGGTCTAGCTGCAGCTGGTTTAAATTCATATTACTCTTTGGGTTCCCAACTGTATCTGAATATTTTGCAGGCACAACCCAACTCATTATTGCATCACTCAACAGGGCACCTATTGCCTGTGAACTGTAAGTTCAAATCCAGCGAATGAAAATGAAAGATGTGAGAGAGATCAATGATAACACATGCCTCTTTGTCTGTAAACACTGTATTGGGATTATGACACAGAATGTATAATTCTACCCAAATTCAATTCCATTCCAGTGTGCCTGGGGATCATGAAGTGCAGGGGGAATTAAAGGGCCTCTCAGGGTAGACAAAGGGCATGACAGCTTTGGAGGAACAGACTGCTAATATTAGACATTTATGATGCCCATGGGAAGTGCAGGGAACAAGAGACAATTCCCACCTCTCCCCTTTTTGCTGAATGTAGGATAAAGAACATAATGATGTCCCAAATGGCTGGGTTGTACAACCCCCATCCTCTCCACTGTACGAAATAAATACAGATGGTTTACTGTTTCTTGAGACTTAGTCCTACCTAGATCTCCGCCTGTAGTTCCATGCTTTCCCAGTGCTGGGGAAGCCACAGGTTTACTATCTGGTTATCTGTCCTAATTGAATATAGATTGCAGATGTCAACCTAAAGTATTGAAGTCTAGTACAGCCCATGATTCTTAGGCGCTATATTATTTGTAAACACCATGAATTGACAGTGAATGTATGATCTTGAACAACATCATTCTAGTTTGACTGTGGATGGCAACATCCATATTTTGGAATGGCTATGTTGAAACTGACTGCGGCTCTTCGAAGTCTGCAGCACAGATTGGCAAAGGACTGTTTCATTTAATAGCCATAGTTTCATGAAACAAAATATTGTTGCAGAATGTATATGAAGCACTTCCCAATGGCTCTTGAGTCTGAACCAGGATCCAGTGCTGAATTATTTGATGAACATAACTGTTACAACCTTCACTACCTTCACCTCCAGTATTCCTGGGCTAGTACCTGTTCTCATTTCACATCCATCGTGCTCTTATTTATAAGTATCTCCATTCATCAATCATTATGAGAGTGATGTTTCATATGCTTAGGTAGACTAGATACACTTCTAATGTTTCTGTGAAACCACCTTGCTTTATTTGCTAATTCAAACACAGATACATATCATTCATTGAGCAGCTCAAAAGAATGGAATAAAACCTCTTGGTAACATCCCTATATTCACCACAGAAAGGAAAGGCAAGAAGTGCAATGTAACTGTCCCCAGCCTCAATCTCACATGCATTTTGCTACTCCCAAGCAAGTCTGAGTTGGAGCTTTTCTTGTGCTTAGGCTTTCTGACCATTTCTTTTCTGGATAATGTCTTAAGTTTCTAATGAAGGGTATGTTTACGTAGCAGCCCTTCCTCTAAGAGGCTTTCTCCTGTCCTCAGTCAACTGTTTTCATTACTATGGTAGGAACCTTAAGATTTTTCACACCTTTTGAACCTTCCTCTGCCAAGTCTGGTTGAGAGGGGCAACAGATGCCAAAGGTATGGGGACGGAATGACAGATGGACACTCAGGCGAGGACGTGTCTGCATATCCTTGCACGCACACTTGTACCCATGTGCACTCACCCATACAGCATGGCTATGCAATCAGGTCTCATTTTCCTAAGAAACGCCGCTGAGAGGTAGACTGTTAGCACACTTCCTAAATCTGCTGCCCTATAGCTCTGCGTGATGTGATCTCCACACTCATTACACCAGGTTGTGACTGTATGTAAATAGCTTGAAGTACTATTTTCCTTTACTAGAAAGGAAATTATTCTTTTGCATTTCACTTTCACAGTGACAGATAGCTGTGTGCACTAATAATTTTAAAATCCTCAACCTAACTCCAGTAAGTTCAATCATCTGAAGGAATTCATACTGAGGGTCTGATCCATGTGTTAGAAAGTTGTTGCGGTTTAGAGAAACTAAACTAAAAGTAACAGAAGTGGTCCAATATTGTAAAAGCAAATAGCAGTCACTGGTATGCTTTTTCCGAAGTGCTGTGTCATGTCACTGCTAAAGATCATAGATTTCTTAGTGATTCTTGCTTCCATGCATTAGCTCAAAACCTCCAGGCAGTGATTTTTTTTTTTTCTACACAGACTTATTATGTTTTGCAGTAAAAATAAATACAAAGGAAAAATCTAAGAGCAAACACATTTAGAATGTTGGCACAGCTCTGCAAACACAAAGGGGGAAAAGGCCACTGGAATATTTCTCCATATTTATTTATAGGCTTTTCAATTTCCTCCCCCTTAAAGACATTCTGATTTTAAGTGCATCATGAATATATATATATCTTTTAAATAATGCTGTAATTGGCTTCTTTGCATTGCACACATTTCACTGTGTCCTGTATAGCTATAAAAGCCAAAGAGGAATTCTTCATGAAGAGAAAGGCCAGGTTCTTCTTTGCCTCGCAGCAGTTCACATGGGTCTAACTCCACCATGTTTAGGGGTGTTCCTCAAGATGAATAACAGTGCGAGCAAGAACAGAGCCTGAATCACAATGCTCTCTCCAGCTTTTTTGGAGAAGAGAGGAAAGTTTAAAGAATTGAAGGATTGTATTCCCTTTGCTGCCGTCATAATGATAGATGAATATTTTTTCATGTGTCAAAATGGGATGCGAACTCCTTTAGACTGTATTGTCTGCAAAATATATCATGTAATATACTGAATGGGTTATGTATAGATAGGATAAACTATTGTGAGGATTATTAGAAATGAAAACAGAAAGGAGAGGTTTAAGCTAAAAAAGTTATTTGAGACCACCCTTAGCTGGATCTTGATTTAGAAACAAAGTGTTGAAATCAGCTTTGAAGCGCCATACTTCGGACAATAGACAGAGACTTAGAAATTCTTGATTCATTTTTCTTCTCTGCCATTGACACATTGCGTCATTGTAGGCAAATCTTTTCATCTCTCATTGTTCTAAATCTCCCTCTGTAGAAAGGAATAAGAACACTTCCTTTTTGTCTTCATTTGTCTGACTGACTTGTTTTAAATTTTACAGCTTCTGGATATAGGGCTTGCTTTTTACTCTCTATATTTGTTTAGTGGTCTTTGTTGGGAGTCACTGGGCACTATTCTAACAAATAATAGTTCCACTGTTACTAGTGAGGTTACTTGAGTCAGGTTCTCCATTGGTAAAAGTCAAAATTCACATGCTATGATCACAATAAACTCATTTATAAAATTCAAGTGAAGCTGCTTAAAATCCAGCCATCAGCAGGCTGTGTCTGCTTCTATTAGCAACAATCAGTGCTTCTGCTCTCTATCAGTGAGAAAGGTGTTCAGCTCTTTTGTTGAAGCCAGTTAAATCCAGACAAGTGCCAGACAGCTTCATCCACAGATTTGCACAAAGCTTATACCATCAATAGTAAATCCAAGTCTAAAAAGACACAAGTTTGGATAGCATTTCTGTTTACATTACCAAGGTATTTTTACCAAATGCATTTTAGTACTGTATTGTTAAGGGAAATGTTTGTAGACATTTTCATTAGTATCTAGCAGAGAAAAGCAAGGAGTTTATGAAAGTAGAGAAAATAAAATTCTTCTAAAGTATGTATGGTCAGATGATAGTATAGTGGAGTAAATTTTGAGATTATTTTGTGTTTCCTGGTTAGAACCTGTAGTATTTTTAGCTGTTTGCTTTTGATTTGTTATGCAAAAGTTCCTTTAAAGAACTTCGGCAATGAAGAGATTATTGATTGCAATATCCCCATGCTGACAAAGGATTCTGGTGGATGAGATCATCTGAATGTTAAACTAACTTACTCATGGTGGGTAAAATCCAGGTTGGTTTTATATTGAATTTAGCCCTCAGACAATGATCAGCAGGAAAGCCCAATGCAACAAGACACATTTTTACAGTCTGCAATTAAAAAAAAAGAGTTACTGTACAAGATATTAAATGATACATAATCACTTGGTCTTCTTATGAATTCTAACATTCAATAACAGCAAGGGAGAGGGATTTTCAAGGTTAAAACTGAATTCTTGCCTTTTCATAGTTTAAGTCAGACTTCTGACCTTATGTTTCATAGAAATTATGAATATTCTTAACAGGTTCGCTCAAAGGCTGGAGAACTGGGTCAGCTAAGCTGTCCAAAATACAAGTTTTTAAGATCATCGTAACTAATTAAGTTTACAGATTTTTTCTAGACAACTCCTGAGTCATGAGAACTCCTCTGGAAGTGTGAACACTGACAAACTGGGAAATACTTTCATTTTTATACCAGCTAACCCTGTTAGGATGATTCCATTAATACTGGCCAGATTTGGTTCAAATCAGAAAAGATTTGACCCCATCTTAGCTGGACTTTTCTCCACAGCCAGAGAAATACATGATCTCAGAAGGACTCTCACAACAAGTTACTTTTCAGTTTTCCTCCTGTTCTCCTCCTGTTTCTTGAAGGAAATGGAAACCTGCAGCTCAGCTCTGCCACTTTAGAGGCAGAAATCACCAGTGCTTCTTTTCTGCTTCCTACTTATCTGATCCAAGGTGAAGGTAAAGCAAGCACTCAAGATGTAACTAAGAGAAATGGGAACTGTAATCCTGTTGAGATTTTACTGTTAGAAGCTGTTTATTGCTATAATCTCAGGTCTACGACTTGTGTAGCTAATGGAGTGCTATAATCTTACATACTTTTTGCCTCCCTTACTTGAGTGTGCCAAGTGGTGCATCAGGACAAATATTTCCCAAATCGAAGGTCTGTTAGTATTCTATCTCCTAGCTCTGTAGTTTCAAGTTCTTTACTGTAAGTCATGTCATGACTGTTTCTTTTATTTTTTTAAATTCTAGTACTAAAGAAATGGTGACATCGATTTTTAATTTTTACACTTAAAAAAATTATTTTTTTCTTTTGACATTTAAATGCACTGAACCATGCTGTTTCATAGAATAAAGAAATGTATTTAATCCCCAACCTTTTACTTCATGCAACATGGAAGAAACATCTGTGAAACCTGTATGAAACAGCTTCTAAATGTGAGAAAAGTCATCAGTCAGCAACTAACTCAACAGGATAGTTTACTGAGTTGTGGTGGAAGGTCAGCCCAGCTAAGCACTCGGTAGTCCTCTATGAAGACCAACCTTGCAGACAAATTGTAAATACACATCATAACAAAAGCTTCCCTGCACTCCTTGATGACTCTGATGAACTGTTGTTCAGAGAGTGTAAATGATTTCTGTAACATCACAGGCAGAGGCTCAGACCGTGGGTACACGTTATGCAAGAGTATGCAGCTGGCAGAGCACAGCAAGCAACGTGGCAGCAAGAGCAAGCAGGTCTGAACAGGGAGTGAAGAAGCAAAAGAGATTCAGGCCATCCCTACTAAGAGGTTGCTCCCTAACCCTAATAGCACTGAAAGGAATTATAACCTAAATCTAATGATTTTGAATTTCTACTTAATCCACTTGGCCGTGATTGTAGGCCAGTACTGTACATGAGAGGGTGTGTTTGTAAAAGCAGAGAAATTTGCTTATGACACAAAAATGAGGTACTGGCCTGTTCCATGGCATTAATGAAAAAAGTTTTTATGTGGTTTCTAATGAGTTTTAACCTGTTCAAATAACATCACATAATAGTTTAACATATCTTGTAATTGTCTTCAAGAATTATAAACTAGCCTTAAGGGCAGCTGACTAACAGCAGCTCCCAACAATTTCCTTGCATCAGCAGCTACAGAAATAAATTCAAACCCTGGAATGGGAAGGTCAGGTCCACTGAAATAGAAGAGGCCACATCCAGCCCAGACTTCATGCTTGAAAGAGAAGCATCTATATGCTTCTGCTTTAGCTTCAAGTCATTTTCCTAAACAGGACACAGTCTTTCTTCCACTCTCAGTAATGCAGAGGTATAGAATTCCTGCATGATTTCTGTTCACATGGCAGACTTGCCACAGTGCTGTTGGATTCTTTGCCATTAAAGTCACCATTATTATTAATTTTAAGGTTTGTTAGAAATTACTTCATTACTAGCCATTAAACCAGCAAGTTTCTGTTACTTCTGGAAATCTACTGAAATTTCTTAAAACCGCAGGATCCCTGGAATAATAAGCTGCATTTCTCCTAGTGAGTCCAAGAAGTTCTAATAAACCCCCAGGTGTTTGTAAAACACATTTGAAATCAGGTATGCATGGACATTACTCTCTGCATAACTTCTGCCACAGCCCTGGACTCCGTTCACCTTTGGGGTCAACAAGAAACATCCTTGTCTTTTAGGAGTTAAAGCTAAAAATTATGCTTATCTAAAAACATAAAAGATAAGGCCATAAATATCTGAGGGGAATCACAGCCCTTATTTAATTGGGGGAGAGTTCTGCTTTTGAGATCAGTGAAGCTTCATAGTTCAAATGGAGTTGAAACAAGTCAAAATCCAGAAATTACGCTGTCTCATGGAGAAAAATCCTGAGAAGTAAAACTAAAAACAAAATCTTGAAAACATCTGCCATCAACTTGTCCTCCCTAAACTACTTTTCTAAATTCCTCCCCAAATTTATTTCCACTTGATTTAGGAGTTCAAAACAAATATCAGATTGATTTCTGAATGTCAAAGAGGGAGCTTATAGCTTTATTAGCTGATTTTATTCATATTCTTCAAAGAATGAATGACAGCATACATCTTGTATTCTTAGTGCATTTTCTATCCTTTTATAAATGGTGTTGTGCGAGCCTCTTCATATCTGTACTTGCAGTGGCTTGATGAGGCTGAATTATCATTCAAATAGTTTCAGTTATAAAAAACTAGGACTAGGAAATGCAATTTATTTGTAAAAGATACAAAACCAAAACTAGTCCAATATGCCCACTGACAGATGTGTCATGAGACACATTGTTTCACAATGGTTCAGCATGTCACTTAATATTTGACAATGATAACACTTGTAAATACAGGAAAAGTCTTGGTTTTTTTGAACAGATCAAGCAACAACCAGGCTTACAGGATCAACTGAGTGCCCTCAGGTTAACAAATAACATGGTGATCCAAACTTTAAACAAACACAAATCTATATTTAACTGAAATTCATATCAGAAAGAAGCAAGCATAGATGCTATAGGAAACCAAAGACACTGGTCTGAAAAATCATTCGATTTTTCCTGCTTTCTTTTGTTTAACTATATCTTATGAGCTGCATCCATCTCCACAGCCAAAGCTCAGGTCGCTGCTTGTCCCTAAGCCTGATGAGAATTCACCGGCTAGGTCTTGTCCACCGAGGGGCTCAACCCAGCCAGCGTCCTCAGAGCTCACTGACCATGTGGGGCTCCCGCCAAGAAAATTTGTGGGTGCGATGGCACGTGGCGGACTTGTGGGTGCTTGCAAACTGGATAGGGTGGAGACAGGACCAGGGAGTGGATCTCTGCAGAATGGGCCAGAGAAAAGTAGTGGGGTCATGGCTTTGTTTTGTGCCAGATAAGCAACTTCCTCCTTTCTCCACTTTGCCTCTGCTCTTACCGTGACAGAGTGGTATCCGAAAGGGAAGCGAAGGAATCATCCCAGACTGAACTCAGAGGCAGGGACATGCAGGCCAAGAGCGACAGAGTTCAGATAGGGGAAGGGAAGGATAAAAAGGATAATCAATCTCATTTTCAGCTGACGAAATCTGAACACCTTCAATGGCTAATTCTGTATTTCCTCACTATGAGAGAGAGAAGAGCAGCAGAAGTTTCCTGTGCGACTGAGCACACAGAGGTGGTGTGCGCTTCTGGAATAAGATGCAGCAGTGAGTAGAAGTAAGTAAGTGAGTGAGCAGGTTTAGCAGCCCATTTAAGAACTAGCTCGCTCCTGGGAGAGTGTCCCAGTTACTGGACGAGACAGCTGAGCTTTCACTGATCGCCTCTTTGTGCTCCACTGAATCTGGTGTTATTTTCTTTTAGAGCATTGCTATTCCAAAGGCAGAGGTGAAGTTTGCCCTCTCTCACACTCTCTTGGAAACTTAATGAGTGGCAGCCAGGGCCAGCTGGAGGATCAGTAGGTTATAAGACAGCCCTCAGGCAAGTGACTGCAAGTGCTCTACCCACTGAATGAATTATCACTATCTACGGCTGGCTGGGTTTTAGGAGGGAGGAACGATCTTTGTTCCACCTTTGAAAGAAGGACAGGGGTAACTACCTTTAGGAAAGGATTCTTCTCCAAGAGGAAGAAAGTGCATTCAGGTAGTGTTAAATAAGGTGAAACTGCAGCCACTCAGCCTCTCACTTTCCTGGTGCTGTTTTCGAGACTTACCCATGAGGGGCTCTGAAATGTATCCTGGCACTGGGCTGAGAACCTGCACTCCTGTCTGGATCTGGGCTGACCTATTCTCCGCTCATGTCAGACAAGCTTGATATTAACACACATAATAAAAACTAGCCTCAGATGCAGCATCTCTACCATGGAAGGACCAGTATTGTAGGACATCGAAATAGATTCATTATAGACACTGCAATGATAATTAATGCTTCAGACTGCTTTCTCTGTGCAGACTGCAGTGTTAATTTTGCTTCAAGTCATCTTCATGTGCTTGACAGCAAAACATTTTTCACACTTATCACAGAGATAAGGAAAAATGCAATTCAGAAAGCCCAAGTAGAATTCAGCAAATAGGTAAACGCTTTCTGAGTAAGAAAATATACAATGTGCCCATGATGATAACAGGAGATTCTGGCAGATCATGTACACTGTGGAGTGAAACTTGAGCCCTAGAAACCAGTAGTAAAGTTTCCTTTGACTTCACCAAACTTTAGCTTTCAACACACATCTTTTAATACCCAGTACTTTGCCTTAATCACATCATCCCTCCCTGTGTATGTGAGAATGAAGCATGTTTTCATGCCTGAGAACTAGTTTTTTATTTAAAATATATATATATAAAAGATTTAACATGTACAAAGTTATTCAGGTCAAAAACTAGCTAGCATTAAAAGTTTTTCATTTTTTCTATATTCACAAACATGTCATATTAAATCATTCCATTAAGGGTAATCTCTTGGATTTCTTTTCTCTCCAGCCAGTGAATGTTCACAAGACAGTGGTTCTCTTTACAGAACTGATGATGTTTCCATGCTATAAATTTCCCGTGAGGGTGATCTAAAGCTTATAATGAGTTCCACTCCCAAGGAAAACCATACAGCAGAATTAGTGAGGAAGTTATTTCTCCTGGGCTGCAGATTCTGACAATGGAGTAAGCAATTAATTGACACCCATGTAGTCCTTACTGGTCAGCTATCATATGTATGCATGCAGTTTATTTTTCTGGCAAGTAACACAAAGTGATCTCTTAATGAAGTGTTTTTCAAGGGGCTCTCTCTGTTTTTCAGAAATAAATGCAATGATTTAACCATTCAGTCCCTCTCGACTTTGATTGGATTTCTGTATTTCAACCTCATGTATCACTTTTGAGTTGCAGGAACAAATTTTAGCTTTGTCCCAGACTTTTATCTGTAGAGTGTGTCTGAGGAAGACCTATTAATCACCAAGAAAGTATAGAATAGACATGTAGTGAGGTAAGAGCTGTTCCTGTAGAGATAAGAAGGCAGCAATGTTCAATAGTTTCAAGCACAATATCCTTCTAAACTCTTTTCCCTGTCTTTGCTGAGGTTTTAAAGGTAGTTTCCATTTGAGGAAATCTGTACCCACTTGGGATCAGGTGCTGTGGTTTAACCCCAGCCGGCAACTAAGCACCATGCAGCTGCTTGCTCACTCCTCCCCACCCAGTGGGATGGGGGAGAGAATCAGGGAAAAAAGTAAAACTCGTGGGCTGGGATAAAGGCAGTTTAATAGGACAGAATGGAAGAGAAGAAAAGTGATAATAATAATAAAAGGATTGGAATATACAAAACAAGTGATGCACAATGCAGTTGCTCACCACTCGCCAACCAATGCCCAGTTAGTCCCCGAGCAGCGATCTGTACCCCCAGCCAATTCCCCCCGGTTTCTATACTGGACATGACATCCCATGGTGTGGAATAGCCCTTTGGCCAGTTTAGGTCAGCTGTCCTGGCCATGTTCCCTCCCAACTCCTTGTGCCCCTCCAGCCTTCTCGCTGGCTGGGCATGAGAAGCTGAAAAATCCTTGACTTTAGACTAAACATTACTTAGCAACAACTGAAAACATGAGTGTGTTATCAACGTTCCTCTCATTATGAAGCCAAAACACAGCACTGTACCAGAGGGGGAAAGTTAACTCTATCCCAGCCAAAAGCAGGACATCAAGAAAAGAAGTTCAACCTCATGCTGGCCCTGCAAGGCAACGTGTCTAGTGCCGGGTCCTGGCGGTCGGGGCAGCAGCATGCTTGTGCCTCCCCTGTTGTGGTGATGCAGCTGGTCAGGAAGTGGGTGGGTGGCAAGGGAGGTTAATTTTACTGTCTCCAAGCATGTGAGAATCATGAGTAAGGCCTGCAAATACCATTTGTCTGACTTGATGCTCACAAGATTAAAAAAAAAAAAAAGAAGAAAAAGAAAGAAACAGTTTTAGTTTCTTTTTCATTTATGATTTCTGAGTTTCAAGAATACACACAGGTTTCACGTTCAAGCTTTTTTCCACGTATGGTAGGATTAGAGCAGTGTGCTGTTGTAAAGCAAAGCTTAAATTCTCACCTAATCATATAATTTTGGAACAAGAACTTAAAAAATAGCAAATATCATTAATCTGCAAGAAGGTGATGGGAACTGGCAACATGGAGAGGATGGAGAAACAGGCTGCCAGCCAAGCAAAAATGTCAAAAAAGGGGACAATTTGTCACCACTACAGTATATTACTATCTCAGAGAAAGGGAAAAGTGAAAAGCTACGCTTGTCACTCTTAGAGGAAATTCTGCAAGATCAGAAGAAAAATCTCTGCTTTCATAACAGATTGCTCCTACAAGCTAGCTCCCAGATGCTCACCCCTGTCCTCTGCTGTGAACTCTTTCCCCTGTGGCTGCCGCAGCAGAAAACAGGTCAGACAGACATCATCACCTCCACGCTGGAGCTACCGAAGCGTCGGCGGCTGTCCCACGGTCTGCTGCACCTGCCCGTCCTCACAGCAGCCTCAGCAGAGAACGGGATGTGGAATGAGGGACCGGCACGCTTCGGGCTCCCCTTCGGAGGCTGTCCCATAGACTTCAGCTGGAGCAGCGAGCACTGAATCACATCTGTACCTCAAACACAGAGCAGAGAAGAGGAAGGTGTATGCCTCATTCTCTGCTACCCTAATTATCGGAGTAATTACATTCAGCAGCACAATGGAACAGATTACATTTTAAATCAGTGAATTTGATTTAGGGTAGCATTCGCATGTTCTTTTTGTGATGTATTCTTCCCCATATTTACAGGAAAAGTGTTTGAGAAAACATTATTCGTTATCCTGATTTGAAAACTTTTCTTTAATTGATCAGTTACTAGAAAAAAACATAGTGGCTAAATTTCCTTTCCCTAAAGAAAGCATTCTTAAACCAGCACTATCAAAATGGCTAGTGGTTCACTCTAAATTAACCCATTATATCTTCATTTATCTCATAATAACTTTTTTCCTGAATGAGGCAAAGATTTCTTTGAATGTGTTCAAAATAAAGTGCATATTTACAAAGTTATTTCTTTGCATACACAAATGCAGAAAAATCTTATGTAAATGCAGATATTCTCCTGCAAGGACTGAAAGTATATCCAACAACATATATTATTAAGTGCCTTGCCACCCCTAGAAGAATTTGGGATCGCACTGTGCTGTGAGTTTGTGTTATGAAAACACAAGAAGACATGGTCCATAGTCCAAGATAGCGTGATGGTAGGTTGAATATTTAGCTCTAGCCCCTAGTAAGAGAGAACATATAATTATTCACTCTGAAATATTAATGTTTGGATTAAATTGTAATTGATATTCTTGTCTCTCTTTACTTCAGGAGGAAGTATATTGTACAAGCATAAATGTTTGGTGATGCTTATTTACCCATTTTAGTTTTTGAATGAGCTGTAGTGGCTGGTGCATTAGACTGGAGAAGAATCAAATTTCTCTTATATCCTGCCTTTACCTGCAAATGCCTTCTCCGTGTGAGACAGTGGGTAATCTTCATGTGGTCAGAACAGGGGAAGGACTCTTTAGGGCTGAAAAATAAAATTAGGGATTTCACTCCATGAAAAAATATAAAAATAGTAGTTATACCCAGGGGATGACATAAATGGCCTCAAAAGTCCATTCCAGGACTAGATCCTATGGATTGCTAAGGAACACTACAAAGATGGAAAGTGCAACGTATGTGAGAAATAAAAAGAATTGTAGAAAGGCAGCAACATTCAAAGCTAGAAGTACTGTCCTCAGAAAAGGTTCCCACTATGTTTCTGCAGTACACAACTAATATCTTATAAGTGGCTTTGCCCGAGGCGTTTCTGAAACCCTTCTATAAAAAGAACATAGGAAATATTTATCTCAAACTGAAGATTATCTCAAAGTAATCCTTAACCTGAAAGAATTTCTGGCTTAGGAGGGGTTTAGGCTTGCCATTTACATCTGAATTAGAGATTGATAGAATTTGTGTTATGAATCTAAAAACCTGGTTCTAAAAACTCTTCAGGTTTTGCAGAAGCCCAAGAGACTGTTCTAAAACAGTATTACACATATATTACAATTATCTTCTTAATTTCATGTAATAATGGCTGTAATAACACCAGAAAAATACAGTCTATTGTCTTACAGAGAAGCTTAAATTTAAAGGAAGAAAGATCGGACCTAATAGATATCGTCTCCATTTCGTGTCATGATAACACGAATCACAAAAGAATTGTGTTACAAAACCACACTATCTCACTGAGGAAGACAGAATAAAATCTTAAACCTGTAGCTTCTTCAAGAGTCAGCAGACATAAGCTTCCCAACATGTAAGTGGTGGGGGGCCAAGACCTTTTTTCTTGTCTCTGTAATGCAGGCAGATGAGTTGGGTACTGCTTTGGATGGGGTGAGTGCCTTCACCTATTTCCCAGACTGCTTCATCCTCCCCACAGCTCCGAAGAGTTTTTGTCATTTTTACCCCTTCCCAACCACTACTGATTTGTCCTAATGTGGATGGAAACCTCCTCAAGCCTGAATTTTTCTCACGCTGTCCAGGAATATTCCTGGCATAGATCATGAGCTTCTCCCTTCACTTGTTTTCTTTAGTGCACTTCATGAGCCATCATCTTTCCTCCCATGTTACGCTCTTCCCCTGAAATATCTTAGCACAGTATTACCAAGACAAAAAGTGCCTCCGGAGAGCTGGAGTCATGGAGTGGGGCAGTGGGGCAGGGAAAGGAAATGTAACAGGAGTTTCTCAGATATTACCCACCAGTTGTCTTCATCAAATATGCAAATCACGAAATGGGCTGAGCAGGGTGTCCGCATGTTTGTGTCGACACACTGTGATCTTGTTGTGTTCTCTGTATCTGCAGTGGGTTTTCTACAGAAGTATTTAATTTTCAGTGCGATTCATGGAATTGCAGTCAATTTCAGCTACTGACCCTCAGTAGAGAATTATATTTTTGTTAATCCTGGGCATCGTGTGAGGACTTCAGCCCTTAATACTTTCACTGAGAAAGTAATTTAAAATTTTTCATAGTTTGCATTTATGTTGTGAGCCATTATAGCTCAGATTATGAACCAATTAAGACTTCTCAAGTCTTAAACCTGCATGAAATGTAATAGTCACTTTCTACAAAGCAGTCTCTTTGCCAGTCCTGTTTTTTTCCCAAGAGTTGTTCTTATTCCTCTAATAGGATTATAATTTACAACACATTATCTGAATTTTTAACTAATATGACCCTTGAAAATGCCTGGGTTCGTCAACATTGTCAGATCTACTTTGTACCAATTACTGAGTAGGATGAAGGGGCTTGACTAGTTAGTTGTGTCATCACTAATATAAACATTCCAGCATGGTGTAAGTGTGGGTGTTTGTGGATTACAAGAATACAGTATGTTTTCTGAACTGGATTCTTAAGTATAGTAAGTGTCTTTAGTCATCACTGTACTTAAAGATTTGAGAGTGCAGAGGGGTCTTGTAGAAGTAGCGTCAGAACTTTTAGTTTCTAAATTACCAGTTTCTTAGGTTCATTGCTATAATACAGTGATTTAAATTTACGCAGGGACTCTCGGCATGATCTTTACAAGGAGCTTCACAGGATTTGTTTAAACTTCATCTCCTTATTCACATGAATAGATCATTCTTAAACATGACTTTTCACGTGGATAATAAATAAAGCTGCAACTGTATACACCTTACCCACAAAAGCATTATAAAATAAACATTAACTGTTTAGGCACTAGTCAGTTACCCCAAGGGCATAATTTGATTGCATGTTGTCTTTCATTGTATTGGCACAATAGCCTTTCTCCAATATTTAGGTTCACTGGAAGTTTATCAATTTAAAATATTTTAAATGAGGATAAATTTCAATAGCTCTTCTCTTCATTGACAACAGAAAAAAAAAAGAAGATTTAAAAAGAATTCTAAAGAAGAATTTTAAAAGGTTGAAAGTATTTCTAGGAGGTCTTTTTTTAAAATGGTATAAGGATTTTTACAGTGTGTTACACTGCAAAAAATTTTCCTGATCAAGAGTAAATCTTCTTTTAACCTTGGGGTTAAATGAGTAATCCTTTGGATACATTTTCTATAGGATCTTGACCTATACATCTTTAAGGCAATAAATACACATACACGTGTGTATATACACATAAACTGCTTTTATTTCCTGGAGTAGCCATGTTATGTCTATTCTGTCACTCATGAATCAGCTATAGCATATTTCTGAGAGCAAACAAACACTAAATAAACTTGTTCTCTGTCAGCATACCTGCTGATATTGAAGGAAGCCATAGATCTTCTGTTGGTCCATATTAAAACTAGATATATTCTATATATATCTACTGCTGTATTTGGAAAATTGTTGCAGAAACTTCTGTCTGTTCTACATGCTGAATTTATTTCTGACTGTTGGTCTTATGCCAACGTGCTTTAATTAACCAAAAAGACCACTAGGCTCTCACTGTACTGGAAAAAATTAAACAGATAAATATAATGGGCTCAGAGATATCCCTCACCCTCCCTCCTTTTTTTTTTTCTTTTCTGAACTGGTTCTTTCTTGCCTAAAATTAAAAAAGTATTCCTGAAAAGACAACTGGACTAAGGGATGCCAGGTGCTGTATGAAGAGACATACTTTCCTATATATATTTTTTTGCTTTTCACCTAGCACAGAGCTAGGATATTTCAATGAAACCAACTCAAATAGGATTTAGGACCTGAAATGCCAGTGGAACTACTTTTGTCTTTGAAGTCAGACAATTCAGAACAACCACTTGCATCCTTAAAATTAAACACTGCAGGACGAGGTTGAATGGGTGCTTTAATTACGTTTACTGACCAGAGGTACTTAAAGTGATTTCCTAAAGAAGGTTAGAAAATCAAAGCCATCGATGGTGAAAGAGAGCCGCTTTGGTCAAACGTTGGAACACGCTCTCCAAGAAGCCGCGAGCCAGATCTCCAGCCTCGTGATGTTCAGAGCCCAGCTGGGCTAGACCTGAGCAACCGGCCCCAGCGCTGGCGCTGACCCTGCGCTGGGAGCTGCTGGGAAGCTCCCACGGCCCCTCCCGGCAGCGCTCTCCTCTGCTTCTCTGAAACCTATGAAGCAGTTTGAAAGAGGTCAAGCATCATTGCTATGCGGAGATGTCTCAAGCAATTTCCAAGGTTTTTAAAGGATGTGACAGCTGTGACGTGTTTTTAAAGATCCATTTAACTGAGTGCACAAGTCTGTAGGACCAAGTAAGCAACCAGATGTTTCTTGTGTGCATAACTTTTCAGGAAGCCTGAGGTCTTCAGAGTTTTACATGGGAAAATGCTAATTGTGTATCTTATATCTTAATCTTGCCTTTCTTTCATGGACATCATTAATGCAGTGCAAGATGTTTCAGATGCAGAATGAACTTCAAAATGCAAATTAAAAATCATTTCATCTCTCTAAGTTAGAAGAGTGATCAGGGAATTTTCTAATAAGTTTGACCTTTTAAACATACATATTTTATTTGAAACTTGTTGAAAATGATTCCTAAGGAACAGCTTCTGTGTTAAATCCAAATACCCATGTGGATGGAAACAGAATGGATGAACTCCCAGCCTCTAGAAGAAACCCCTAGTAATAAGCCAGCCATTTATTTTGAGAACTCTGTCTATTTTTAGCTGTCTAAATAAAGGTTGATGTGTCAAATGAGGTCCATTTCATAAAGAAAAACATAGCTACCCCTTTTGGAGTTTTGTGATTTAATCCTTTGCACAAATAGTCAGAGAAATTTTTTCATTCTTTTCTGCTCTCCACTGTATCAAAAGGACATTTATAGTTTAATATTTCACTGTACATAGGAGAAAAAATATGCAAGGTGCAACCAGTAACCCAATAAACAGTCCATTCATCATAAAATAACTATTCTTCAGGACCTTGCCTTGCCAGTCATCTACAAAATACTAGTATTGTGATTCCCTGCCGAGCCCCAGACGTGCAAGGGATGCAATCCCAGGGTACCAGAACTGGGAAGGCTGCTCAGCCAGCAGAATCCAGCACCTCGGCATTTCACTCTTGCAGCATTTTATGTCTACATTTCCCTTGTGCCCTGGAGAGAGAATGGAGGATGTTAGGAACCTGCTGTGCCTCTTCTGGAGACATCACCTTGCAGAGGGAATTCACACCTACAATGAGTCCCCCACTTCTGCTCTGAAGGGACTTTTGGGGAAAAAACCCCGACTTTTGGTCCTCCTGACAGCTGTGTATATATATATACTCTAGATCTCCCTGTATCAAACTCTCCAAGACTGCATGGGACAACATGGAGCTACTCTACCTCTGAAAAATGATTTTTAGCTATTTCTATCTTATGAACTAAGGTCAAAGTAATAAAGCTAACCTCTGAACTTCTTATTGATGTGGACTGATATTGTGATATATGGAAAACTCAAGTACTGTGAAAAACACATATTTCCTCCATATTGAATTAAACTCTGACAGTTAAGTGCCAAATAGGCTGTGACCTGAAAGAACTGATATTAGAATAAATAGCTACAAGTATTCCATAAAACCAAGCAGAACCCAGCTGTGACTGTTTGTTGAAGAGCTGTGTCAAAGGTGGTGCTTGAATTAAGAACAGTGTGACAGATGCTCAAATGTTTCTTAATTTTCTAAAATTCAATTATCTCACTACAACATAAGTTAGTTGGTAATGAAATTACAATGGATTTTTTTCTTAAGGGTGACAAAATTTCAAGCAATAAGGATACATTTACAGTTCATTTATACTTCTTAGCCCTGTAATATGTTTCTAAAGCTCTACCTCGATCAGTGCGGACTATATTTTCCCTTTCTGTCTCCTTACTGTTCTCTCAAAGATACAGGTGAGAATGAAAGGCATTTTATGTAGCGTTCTTTATCTATCAAAGAAATTTTGAAACTCTACATCTCAAGAACAACAGAAGCTTCATACATGACTTAAATCTATTTTACAGCAACAATCAGAACCTCTTTCTGTGTATCCCATTTGCATAGCACTATTCACACTCTTGGGAATCAGTAGCGTTAAATGCAGTAGACCAGTTCAACATGACCAATATGCTGTGCTTTCCTCTCTGTAATGAACCAGTATTTAAAAACTGTCCTTGTGAACAAAGCGACTGAGCCGTAAATGCCCAGCGTGGCTCTTACAACTGTACCTTCCCTATGAGCTTTTGCTCACTCCTCTCTGTCCATCAGATTCTCCTGTGCCCACCGAACTCTTTAGTGTGGACTTGGTCTAAGGGAGCCAGGCAGGAGCAGAAGGTGACCGTGCTTTGTCAGAGATCCAGTTCATGCCAGCCCTTTTCCAGTACCTGCTCGGGAGCTGTGGGTGCATCCTTGTCGCAGCCACTGAGGACAATCTCAGAAGATGGTTCTGTGCCAGCATTTGGGGCTGCCCAGGACATGGTAGAAGGCAAAGGGCCAGATCTAGTCTGCAACAGTCCATATCTTTCCAAGAAAATTTATCACTCTAAGCACTGAAAATCTGGAAGCTCACTTGCTAGTTCTCTAGGTGTCTTAACTGTAGACAACTACACAGCAAACAAAAATATCCGACTGTAGGGGTGAGGGCACCCATCTCCCAGCTAGTAACCTCTGTGGTACATGTTTAAGCACACAGCTGCCAATATTCAGCTTTCTTCTGTGGGAAAACCTCACCAGTTAGTCGCAGTTTATGGGAAAATTATTCACCTGATCAGTTATGGTTATTCATTTGAAAAATGGCTGCTAGGGGAGATGAGGACATTTGCATGATATCAGAGCGATTAGAGCACTGGCCCAAGGAAACAGGACTTCTGTTGTAAAAGGTAGGTGCTTTTTTGGGTGCAGCTTTGCTCTGTTGTCTGGCTGTAACATGCAGAAGGATAGAAGACATCATTTATTCTACTTACTTACCATTTATTGTTTGTGATGCTAGGCAATCCGTATGTTCTGAGGTCATTCTTGAGAGGAAGCTACCCGAATAAATTTCGAGTTCACAGTACCAGGGCTTGCACAGTTCTGTTGTTTAAGCCAACTAATTCTCATCTAAGTTACTACAGTTGGATGTAGCTTACTACTGTGGGGTTTTTGGAAAACGGTAATGGAAATGAGTTTCATGAAGCCGCTTAATTGCACCTCTGTACTAAAGTAGCAGA
Organism: Elanus axillaris; assembly: GCA_026212715.1. Lineage (NCBI taxonomy): Eukaryota > Metazoa > Chordata > Aves > Accipitriformes > Accipitridae > Elanus > Elanus axillaris. The sequence continues at coordinate 9,143,790 of JANZLQ010000065.1, read as the reverse complement.
AGCAGCTGCTGTATAGTGAGTATCTTTTTGTCCTACTGAAGAAACATTTTGTAGCCTAGTTCTGTTCTTTTGGAGAATAAATAATGTTATCCATCACTAAATCACTTAGTAAGCTTTTAGTAGTATTATCCTTTTCCAGATGATCCCAAGTATATTGATTAAAGGACAGTGTTGCTTTAGAATCACAACGAAAATTCTGGTGCTGTCAGGTCAGAAAATGATAATGTTAGAAGCATTTCTGAGAGGATATGAAGATGCAATAGCATAAGGTCAGCTACAGTTCTCAAGGTGAAACAAAACATATTAAAGATTTAAAAAAACCCCTGGAACAGGGAAACTTCAAAAACATATTTTTTGCCAAATTTTTTTTACATTCTTCACTTTGGAGGAGTTATTACTTCTACTTAGAAAAGGAAGGAAGAAATGCTGACTTGTTTTATTTCCTGGATGTTTACAAAGCACTTTGCAAAGGAATATTTCAACATTTTTAAAGTAAAAATGTGAATTTTCCCAGTCAAAAAGACCATAATTTAGAAGCTGAAGGCAGATGTAGTAAAAACTTTTAAAAACTTAAAGTGGATAAAAAAATCTGATTAAAAAACTGGGGTTTTTTTGCCCCCCCCCAGTATTCTTCTGGGTTTGGGATAGAACTGTGTTTATACTCACAGAATAAGTATGGCACTGAGCTCTCTGCCTGGCTGCTGCTATACATTAAAACACGTCTAGGAAAATGCAGAAATGTATCAGAATGATGTCACAAGATAAAATAGTAGGGCTAGCACTGGGAAGTCCAGATGGCCGCTGATCACAAGACAGTAGTAGAACAGCAGGTGATCAGAAGAATTGTAAGAAACACCAACTGAGAGGAAAGCGGAAATTTTCAGCTACTACCCTGCCTACTATTTCAGCCCAGCAGTTGCAAAAATGGCAGGGAAAATACTCAAGGCACCTCCATAGGCTGGTGGTTGTCTGGGATAAATGTTTGAGACATGTCCTGAAAAAATAGAGTGGAGTGGGGTACAGAACTCAAAGCGTGTGTGCTGAAGACATTGTCAGCTGAAAAGAGGTTACTGCTGAAGAAAACTGGGGTTAGTCAACAGGAGGCTCAGGACTGCCCATTTTAATCAGAAATATTCTTGTCAAACACAATTTGCAGCTCTTGCATGGTGAGAAGTGATTCTCGCTAGGTGAACTCTCCAGGTTATCCATAAAGTTAAATAAATCACCTTCTTACGTAGTACACATTTCTAATCAGACATAACACCTTTCCAAAGACTCGAGAGTGACTTCTGGCAACATTTAGGGATAAAGTGCTTTGTAGAAAATTATCTCTTTATAATAAAATATATATTTAACAATGAAAAAAAATAAACAAAACAAAAAAGTGGTTTTTTTCTTCTATTGTCACTCCAAACAATGAAAGAATGGGATTTCAACTTCCTCAAGAAAAAAAGTTCTATACAGTCATACTTAACGTGTGAGTGCTTGTGGAGGCACATTCCCTTCATTTGAATCCATTTGTAGATATCAAATATGAAAGAGAAAGAGAAGCCTCAAAACTGTTATGTTCATAGAAATCCAAGTTTTCTGAAAATAAACAACTTGCACAGAGGAAAGTTCCCCCAAACTCTGCTCTCACTCGTAAGCAGACACCAAAGAATCCAGTCCTCGTGCACAAATACATAAGAAAACTGGCTCCCTAATTTCTAATTCAGATAAAATATTAAGCCCTATTACCATCAGACAATACTTATGAAAAAATTCAACAGGGCTGCTCTCCTTTCTCCAGCACTGCTGAGCAGAGCGCATACAGTCTCAAAGTCAGAAAGTTAATGCAGACTAAATGCAGGTAGCACCTTTACTGCCTAGGAGTGATGGATTAGCGCTATCCAAAGAAGTGGCTGGACATAAGGACAGCATAAAAAGTGTCTGTAGAACACTTACAATAAGCAATTGACTTTCCTTAAGCAAAAAAGACACCACCCTTGTCAGTGCCATCAGCAAACCTGGTGAGGGTGCTTTTTCAATCCCGCCCTCCAGGTCATTTATGAAGATGCTGAACAGCGCTGGGGGCCAGTATGGATCCTTGGGGAACCCGTGTGTGCCAGGCTGCCAGCCGGAGTGAAAACCATTGAGGGCCACCCTCCGAGTGCAGCCTGTGAGCCAATTCCCCACCCATCGCACAACCCCCCATCCAGCCTGCGTCTTGCCAGTTTGTCTAGGAGGAGGCTGCGGGAAACAGTGTCAAATGCTTTGCTGAAGTCCAGGTGTTGGGAACTGCTCTGTCTCTTCCCAGCCTGTGAACTCTGCTGCATCTCCAAGAAACCTCAGAGAATTTTAGAGGTCACTGAAATTTTAAGAGAACAAGTTAAGGAAAATAATACCGCATTTTTTCCATTTTGGCAATTTCTAACATTACTCCCATTGGGGAATAATTTGCAGAACTGGGAAAAAAATCAAGATTTTTGATACCTAATCTTGTGTATCTAGAGAAGATGTAGAAACACTGAGCCGAAATCAGGATTCTGGGTGTCATGTTCTTTTCTCATTTTTTATTTTTTTTGTTAACCCATACTTTACTGTAAATCTATTAAGTCCCTCCAAACATTTGGCATGCATTGCTCCTAAACAGCAACTATTATGATTATAGTCTTCAAATCTACTAGCTTGCACTTTGCCTATATAAATACAAATCACAATTATGTTATATTGTTTGGCCAGGATCCCCTACAGTTTAAAATTCCTGAGCTATGAGAAATAAATGCAGAATGCATGTCAGGGAATGTTCAGGTTCTTTCCCTGTAAATTATTTCATCTGTAAGTTTTCCAGTAAAATAGGCCAAACAATAGATGATTTAACGATATTGTTCTGCCTAGCAGTTGACTCTTCAAATACCTTTCATTATTGTTCATTCACTTTAAATGTTATTTTTTAGTGAAACAACTATCCAAATGTACACGATGTCACTTACACAAGGTAAGCCAAAAGTCAAGATTCAGTATAAACTTGGGGGTTGACCAAAATGTTGTCTATATGAAAATGTTCTATTTAAGTATATGAAGATACAGAAACAAGAAGTGCATGAAGGAAAAAAGGAAGCTGTCTGTCATGTAAATGCAAGTGTACTTGTCACCATCCTTTTGTTATATTTCTCTGTATGGAATAGGTACTTATATGTTCATATACCTGTATGTTCATTCATATACCGATATACATGTATGCACATGTTGTTGTCCATTGTAATATTGTACTACTGAAGTTAATTCAGCCTCCCAGTGCTAAACTAGGCAGAACTTTTATAACTATTGGACTTACTACAATCATGTGCTTTTTTCCTCCTTTGATAACTTTCCCAGTGATGTGATACCATTAAGCAGGGAAAATGTTAACAAAAGTGGTGATGGTATATTTAAATCAAAGCACTCCTTCAGACTCCCTCTTTGCTGCTCTGAAATCTCTGATCTGCAAACAATCAAGAAAGTTATCTTGATATGAGATATACAAAGATTCACAGAATTAAACTGCATAATATTACTGTAATTGAGTGGATGTGGAGGAAAAAAGCTATAATAATTCAATTTCAAACTGGCATCTCACTTTCACTCTAACCCGCCATTTGAGTGTAACTGGCTGGATGGACAGCATCCAAATTTCTCTTACAAGTGATTTCCAGTAAAGGTGGCACCATGAAAGCAAGCCTAATGAGGAAGTTATCTAATTTAGAAAGTAATGCAAGGCTTTCCACATCACAAATATTTAGCTTAGATATAAAATAATATAAAGGGTTTTTTTTCTAGTTACTCGCTTTGCACGCTTTGTGCATTAAGCCAGGTTCTTTCTGTTTCTTGAATCTCTGCATTTAATGAAGAATTATGTTTAACACCTAAAAATATGTATGTTTAATTATGTTTTAGGCTTTGTTTCCTGCTGGAAACTAAGTTTTGAGTGAAGCACAGAGGCTTCCAATGAAGAGGAAGCAGAGAATTAACTCTCTCAGAATGGGATCCAGAAAGAAGACACTGGGAAATGGCCAGTCTGCACAGCAGACTAAGGAACAGTACATTTTAAACAGTGGTTTGCAAATGAAGAGCAAGCGCTGCAGAAGGACACTTTATTTTCAGAGGGTCCAGGTGAGTACACACAAACTATGGCAAACACTTTGATCCAGTCTTTTAAATGGCTGCGGGGCTTACTCTTCTTAAAAGAGAGAGAGGGGTAGGGAGAGAAAGAAGAGAGACGGAGTAGTTACTTGTCTTTTACACCTCCCTTAGAAAGTGTCCCCACCTGGGTTCCAAATTCTCCTTAGTAAGGGAGGTTCAAAGCCATAAAACTTTGTTCTATGGCAACAAGGCTACACATTGACCGAGCAATGATCCTTATGCACGGTTAGATCCCACTTTGCTGTCCCTCTCCTGTGCCAGCACTGAAATTCCCGAGGCAAGTGAAAGAGGGGCTTGGTGCAGCAAGCAGATGGCCAGGACTTGAACGGTGCTGGAGGATTTTCTGGGTCCCTTCTCCAAAGACCATTTCTGTATTTTAAATCCAACACGACCGAGGCTCACCGTGTTCAGACGGGTGCCCAGCTAGGAACCCGTAAACCCACCTGACTTCTGTTTTTAACCCGCAGAGGTGGAACGCAGGCAGCATATGCAAAGAGCACCCCTCGCATACTTGCTTTGCCTCCATTCCCTCAAATAACCTACAGCTTTGCTCTTACATGACTCTCCTGGGAGGCAGGAGACGTGGGTTTGAGTTCCTCAGGCGAAGGCGAGAACTCAATCCCGATCGCCTGTTTCCTGGTTGAAAGCTGGAATCTGTGTGGCTACTACCGCCCCCCCCCCCCCGGTGCCCTCAGCTGCAGCTGGAGAGACGGCAGCCGCACCGTTTTTGTGAGGTCCCGTCAGCCGGTGTCAGACCCTGGAGGAGCCTGGCAGAGCAAGACCTTTCTGGATCTCACCACGCTTAGGCAGGAGATAAACATCTCCTGCGGCTGGGGAAGCCCTGGGCATGCACTGAAACAGAATTTTAAGAGTTTAGGGAACTTTGAAATCAAACAGGGAGGAACCAACTGATCTTAATAGCCTTCAGGTTTAGGCACCACTGAGTGGGAGTGCGAGGGGATTTTTTCGTTTCAGGCATCTCAGATCTGCCGAAGTCCGGCTTAGGAACTCTCCTACAGCTCATGGAAAGATCCTGGTGTGGACTGAATTACGCTGCTGAATTCTTGCACAAGGTGATGGCCAGATGGCGTAGGTTTCTGTGATTTGCACGTCATTCTGGCCTTGCAAAAAGAAATCTCTGCAAAAAAAGGCATTTCCTCAGAAATTACCTCTATTTTAAAATAAAATAATTACAGCATAGCAGATAGGCTATTACTATTAAAAATATGGCTTAGATGAACGTAAAAGCTAAAATTGCTCCAATCCAATGCTGTGGAGAATTTTAGTCAAAAACTGCCTTATCCTTCAGACCTCTGAGTGATTTTTGCTGCTGTTGCTCTTTGAATGCAGCATATAATTAATTATTGTAACATACACTCACTAGCCTATACTCATAACAACTGCAGAGGTGTAGGGTTTAGGTATTTCTGTCAAATATATACATTTTCAGAAAGAATAAGGCAAAAAGGCAACATACTATTCTGTTTTATAACTTAAGTAAATTTTTGCTGCAAATATAATTTTATGAGCAGAAAAGGATTTGAACATCTGTGGACTTTTTTGGCAATTTTATTTCTTTTCTGTTTACAAAAAGAAAAATAAAAATGAATTTATATGAAATGAAATTTCAAAATTATTTTTGAGTTACTCAAACATCTAAAAAGTGTTTTGAACCAACACTGAAGGTAATATATTATGCAAAATATAACTTTAAAAAATGAATCTAAAAATTCAAATATGAGAAAAGAAATGTAAACACTGAAACATGCAACATGGAAAAAAATTCCATCTTATGAGACTACCCTGAGCAAATGATATCTCATCAAAACAATGTTCCGCATGGAGATTTTTAACTTGCTGTACGCATAAATGCTTCTAGATATCTACCAGAATTAAGATGAATGAAAAATGAAATTAATGGTTTGTGTTTCTGGGATATGCCAGGAGCATACCATTCTGTCAAGCTGCAGAAGTGTGGCATGTACACAGTGGGCTAATGCAAATTTAATATCTGGATATATTGACTTGAAGCCTGTGAGCATTATTTCTTGGCTTTGTTCTTTGTTTTATCATTATTTCAGTTCCTGGGGATAAAAGGACTCTGAAAAAATGAATAAGCCTCACCTTTCCCTCTTAAAGTTTTATACATTCTACTTCATTCTTTATTTTCCTTACCGGATAGATGATAATTTGCCTGTTAATGTCTTGGCCATTCTTTTTTCATACGTTATGATATAGTAGAGAAAGATGAAAAAACCCCAAGCCAGTGTTTTTAATGCTCAGCTAAGTGCACCTGTTTTTTGGTTTGTTTTCTTTGGTGTAAATAATTCTTGGAAATACTCTTAGAAAATTAATTGGCACTTCTGCCCACAGGCTTTTTTGATACTTGTCGCCTTTTCCACCAGAATTATCAATCTGCATTATCACTGCAATGCACTGGGAAGCTCCAGCTGCCGAATCAATATTTCTACCTTTCTCGTTTAAACCCAAGCTCTCGATGTCGCTGGTGGCTGGGAGGCACCGGATCCATCACACACCTCCCTATTGCTACAGGCAACGTGCGGTGGGCGAGAGCTGGTCCCTCTACATCACATGGGAGCTCCAACATGCCAGGGGTTTAGCCGGCCTCTCCTTGAATTGCTTAAGCTGATGTTAAGACCTCATGATCCTCAAAGAACTGTACCAGTGCCAGTCAAAAATAAAATTATGTTTTCTTTGTTACTGTAATACACTTGCGTAGCAACTGCATCAAAGCACATGCCTGACTGTTTCTGCTAAAAGGAAGGGGTAACCAGCTAATAAAAATTTATTGTCCTACTTTCACTCTAATTATTCATGCTGCGAAGGTATCTCAGATTTGGTTTTATCAGCAAATTATATTTTTGGAGTATTCACTTCAAAATTACAGCCATCTGAACACCAGCTATTAGGCAATGGTGTTATAGGTTGGGGAGCACTGGGTTACATCTCTAAGCTATCTTATCTGGAGAATTGCTTCAGGTCACAAGTGGAAATTAATTTCTTGATGTTACTTTCCTGTTAACTGGCTACAGATCCACATTGCCATAGTTTGCCTGACTGTCAGAGTTTGCTCAGGGGAGGTTTAGGACTGCAATAGGAAGGGCATCGCAGGTCAAGCATGCTGTGCATTGGCAGAAATACAAGACCCAGTTCTAAAATGAACTTCTGTCACTGCCATGGAAATTACAGTGAGTATCATTGGAAAGAATCTATTTTTTCAGATTTACATTCTTACTTTCCACACCAGGGCTTAAGTACATAAGTAAAACCAGCAAACTGATATATCAATAAATAAATTTTTACTGTTTGAGTTGGTTAAAGGTTCTCTCAAAAAAATCCTGTTTCATTTGTTAATACTGGCTCACTTGAAATGTTTTATTCAAAATATCTTCAGGTTCACCAACTTTCAGCAAATCTAGTGCCACTGTTAGAGTTTCCAGCAGGTGATTTCTCATATGGAGTTGTAGGAGCTCTGGCTCTCCTTACCTAGGGCAAAAAGTACAGGGTCTGCCCAGACTGGGGATGGTCGGGGCTGGTGGCATCTGGGTTTGGGGGGTTTCAATTAGGAGACTAAACAGATTCCAGAATGCTGGAGATCTGCAGAACAATGCAGGAACCAGTAGTCCATCTTCTTTGGGGGGGGGATGAATACTGAATATTTTTTAATTCTATTCTAATCTCAAGAAATTTAAGCATCTTCTGAATGTGAAATTCTGCTTTTCAAGAAATGGTGCTTATCAAATCAGCTGAGCCACTCATCACATTTTATCACACCTAGTAATCATCATAAAATAGCCCCTTATACTCTAGGTTATTAACTCCTGTCTTTTCAAAATGCCTGGGTTGAAATGTCCATATGGAGTTGAGTCTGTATGTGGCTACAGGTAAGAATGGGTATGCCCATGGCAGGAAGACTAGAGACTCATTATCCACACTGAAATGTTACAGTCGTCTCATTTCACAGATTTTAAAAACTTCTCATCTATTCCTTCTGTAGTTGAACTCCGCAGGAGATGTATACTTACCCAGGGGGAAGATATGTAGAAAGAGGACTTTTTTTTCTTTCACTTCAGACAAATGTGGGAAAATGTTAAATAGTTGCAGAGTCTCTGAATTAATCCATAACCCCAGATTTGGAAAACAAACAAACAAACAAAAAGCACCCATTACAATCATTGCTCTTTCCAAAACACAGAAACTTTGTGGGTTAAATTTGCGTCTTTTTAATCATTCCTGCTGCATGCCGGGGCACATGAAAGGCATTTCTCTCTATTATATTTACAATTCACTCAGCAAGCTTCCAATAAAAAAGAACACAATATAGAAAGAAAATCCACTGTCCATAATTAACCAATCACAATAAACTTTGCATTATCAGAAGTCCAGCTTTTTTATAGAGTTCTCTCATGTTTGACTTTATAGAAGTTTTTCCATTTCCTTATCAAGGAGCTCTGTTGATAAAGAAGTGAGTTTAATGTTTCCCAAAGCCCTTGGAATGCAACTTTTATAACCCAGTTAAAGAAATTCCTCAGGCTCCAGGTGAGGAAGGAGAGGTGGCAGGTTCTAAATTGTATTTATTTCATTAGGATATTCAGTTCTCATTCTACATCATTTTACTTACATTGCCAATATCAACTGAGGGGAAATGAGCAGTAAAATTCATGGCAGAGTAAGATGTATGGTGAAAGACCTAAAATACTGTAGGAGCCAAGACTTATGCTCTGACACTGTTAAATGTCCTTCACAGAATCATATCTCTAGGATTTTTGCTAAGGGAATTATCTTTTCCTTTTAGGATTTTCTGTAGATCCTGTCATGGAAGTAGTCATAGATAAATCCAGTTAGCACAGAAAATACCTGGAGCTGGACTTCCTGAAGGAACCTGGATTTTGGCTCTCCGATATTGCAAAAAGCTGGAATAGGCAGTTAGCCTTTTAAGGTAGAATTCTTTCAAGCACAGTAGAAAACCATAGTAGAAAAGACTTATTAAGGAACTTAGTTATTTGAATATACTGTGGAAGTTCCACACCTTATGAACAGTTACAGAAGAAGAATTTGTGCAACTTACAAGTATTTTATGTTTCCTGTAGGTAACTGTACTTCCCACTTGCCTTGATGGATCACAGGGGAAGGTACAGCCATTGATGTACCTAGGTCCTCTCTAGATCTGACTGAGAAATACTGATTAAACGCTCATAACCTACAGCTCGTAGCCTTGTAGTAAAGGCATTTAACTATGAAAGAGGACCCTCATGTCTAAGTCTTGGTTTAATGATTTCAAACAAGGACATGAACCTGTATTTCTTACGTCTCAAGATCCTATGATCAGTATCCCTCTCAAAACAAATGATGTATGTAGCCTGAGAAACTGGGGAACTAACTTTATAATCTAAATCAGAAAGAACAGAATTTTAAGCCCTGTCCCCTGTAGGCAAGACAAGTGTGATAATTTTAAAACTATTGCTTATTAAATGGAGAGGAAGTAAAGTACTCTCTTATTCATTATAACATGCCCCTCCCCCGAGGAAAAAAAAAATCCCCCTCCAAAGTAGGTCTCATTCCATTCTGGAATTCTGAAATGGAAAGGAGAGGCAGAGGAGCTGAGGAGGGGGTGGCACCCTCTACATCAATGCCCAACTGGAATGCATGGAGCTCTGCCTGGGGATGGATGAGGAGCCAACCAAGAGCTTATGGGTCAGGATTAAAGGGAGGGCAGGGACAGGTGACATTGTAGTGGGGGTCTGCTACAGGCCACCTGACCGATATGTCCGAGATGATGAGGCCCTCTATAGAGAGATAGAAGCAGCCTCATGTTCACAAGTCCTGGTCTTCCTGGGGGACTTCAACCATCCTGATATCTGTTGGAGGGACAACACAGCAGGGCATAAGCAATCCAGGAGGTTCCTGGAATGTGTCGATGACAGCTTCCTTCTCCAAGTGATAGAGGAGCCAACGAGGAGACGTGCTATACTGGACCTTATTCTCACCAACAAGGAGGGGCTGGTTGAGAATGTGAAGCTCAAGGGCAGCATCACCTGCAGTGACCATGAAATGATGGTGTTCAAGATCTTTAGGGCAGCAAGGAGGGTGCAGAGCAAGCTCACTACCCTGGGCTTCAGGAGAGCAGACTTTGGCCTGTTCAGGGATCTGCATGGTACCATGGGATAAAGCCCTGGAGGGAAGAGGGGCCCAAGAAAGCTGATTAATGTGCAAGGATCAGCTCCTCCAAACTCAGGAGCAATGCCTCCCAACAAAGAGGAAGTCAAGCAAGAACACCAGGGGGCCTGACTGGATGAACAAGTTGCTCCTGAACAAACTCAAACACAAAAAAGAAGGCTACAGAGGGTGGAAGCAAGGACAGGTAGCCTGGGAGGAATACAGAGAAACTGTCCGAGCAGCCAAGGATCAGGTTAGGAAAGCTAAAGCCCTGACAGAATTAAATCTGGCCAGGGACATCAAGGGCAACAAGTAAAGCTTCTATAGGTACATCGGTGATAAAAGGAAGACAGAGGAAATGTAGGCCCTCTCTGGAAGGAAATGGGATTCTTCCCCCCTGCTCTGCTCTTGTGAGACCCCACCTGGAGTCCTACGTTCAGCTCTGGGGCCCCCAACATCAGAAGGCCATGGACCTGTTGGAGCGAGTCCAGAGGAGACCATGAAGATGACCAGAGGGCTGGCGCACCTCTTCTATGAGGACAGGCTGAGAAAGTTGAGGTTGTTCAGCCTGGAGAAGAGAAGGCTCTGGGACACCTTATGGCACCCTTCCAGTACCTAATGGGGGCCTACAAGAAAGCTGGAGAGTGACTTTCTACAAGGGCATGTAGTGATAGGGCAAGAGGGAAGGGCTTTAAACCGAAAGAGCGTAGATTTACATTAGATGTGAGGAAGAAGTTCTTCCCTGCGAGGGCGGTGAGGCCCTGGCCCAGGTTGCCCAGAGAGGCTGTGGCTGCCCCATCCCTGGCAGTGCCCAAGACCAGGCTGGATGGGGCTTGGAGCAACCTGGGCTGGGGGAATGTGTCCCTGCCCAGGGCAGGGGGGTGGGAACGGGATGGTCTTTAAGGTCCCTTCCAACCCAAACCATTCTATCAACCATTCTATGATTTAAGGTTACAATCATAAAGAACAGTGTCCTTTCCATTTTGTTTATATGAAGTTAGAAAATGTTTCCATAGTGTGGATAGTAGCTATCATCTGTTCCATGTTGGATTAGGTAATCTTTCCTATTTAAGGATATCTACTCAAGTAACTGCTTGTTCCATACGTTTCAGAGTTTTCAAAGGAAACACATGTTCACTGTTATTGTCATCAGAATGAGTTTTAAGAGGATCTTTAAAACCTTTGGGGTTGCTTCTATAATCGTAACCAAAGTTAATACTCTTTGAAATAAAATACTCTATTTAAAAACAGAATGGTATATTATTATTCCAATAGTAGGAAATACAATACTCATTAATAAGGTTTTATGTCTTGAAAGTCTCTTTCTCACATGCATACTTACTGTAAATGTAGATCAGAATAACTTCATACTGTATTCTTAAAGGTATTTAAAGAAAATTAAGGTGGCATGGTATTTTAATTTCAGAAGTGTTGCTTTTCCTTACTTCTGATCTGTATTTTATAACTTGAAAATGACTCTGAAACAAGAAGTATAACTATTTATTGAAGACATACTTAATATAGACAGTAGATTCAAGGCAATACTATGAGTAAAAAAAGTATTTGGTAAATTTAAAGCTTTAAAAGCAGAATAAGTAAAAATATCTGAAACACACCCTGGCAGACTCATTTCACCAGACTCACGCTGCAGTTTCTTATTTTTCACTGATTTCAAACTGAAGTTAATAGACAGTTTAAGTGAAAAGAAAGGGTATTTAAGCCCAGATGCATACCTTGCATACCTCTAAGTCTTTGATAACAAGTTAAAAGTCTAATCTTCTCCACAGGAACCTTCAGAAAGATACGCAACCTTCAGAGCTTTCTGTGAATTATTGACTACAGAAAAAGAACAGGCTCCTACCTCAGGCAGCCTGCAACAGTACGTAAAATAAAGATGAACTTGATGCTGCCCATTTGGTCAGCTAAGAAATGGTCTAATATAAATAGCAGCTTTCATGGGTCTTCAGGTAAGTTGCTAGAACTTTGATTTTTCTCACTTGTCCTTCCACTTAATAAGCAGAATAATACTTTTGTCCTTTGGTATAAAAATGCATGCAAAAACCCCATCAGCTCCTACATGAATAAACTCCTGTGACCAGGTGTAGCTGCTTGACAGTCAAGAGGGCTCTGTGCAGGTGGCTGCCCTGAAAAGGTGAAAATGAAAGATGTAGGGCTTGATATTACAGATATTAGGGAAGAGGATACTCTCTTATCCTAAATTAGGCTTGAAAGAGCATTATCTTGGTGTGTTTCAGGGTATGGACTTGCAAATGTAATGCCAGTAAAAATAAAAAAAAGAAATCTGTATTTTTTGCATGACTTCCTTGAACTTCCATGTTGAGAAATTGTAAGAAGAAAAACATCTTAACTGTACTGCAAATAAAAAAATGATAGCTTTGCTTTTTGCCTATGAAAAAGAATGGTTTCCCATTTTCATTTGTGTATTTATAATGAAGGTCAGAACTCTTCCACTGGGGCAGGTTTTAGAAATGAACAAACTCGAGTTTCTTGCAGCTTTTCATGCCATATTATTTTTGCATTCTGAATCGAATTCTAATTTTATTTACTTGGGGTTTTATATTTCAGTCACCGGTATTAATTTTTATTCTGTAGTTCTTTTCAATATTTAAGTCCTCAGATTTTTTTCATAATAATATTTCCAACCACTTCACTTTTAATTATGTTTCCAGTTTTAACTACACATCATTTCACTTAGGTCAACTTTCTTTTACATTTCAGATTCCTTTGAAAGGCCTTTAGTTCTGAAGTAAATCTGCCTCTTTTTATTTCCTCCTTTCCTTGTAAATTCTGCTCAATTTATTCTAGCCAGTCTGGTTCTGATTTATGTTTCATTTATTTACATTTCATTATTTTCACCTTTTAAACTTTTTTCACCCTGTGATTTCTCATTTTCCAATTCTTTTCAACTACTTGGAAGTACCTCCCCCACACCTATTAAAAAAACTTGTTTTTTATTGCATTAGCTTTTTTCCCCCATGCTGGAAGAATTCTTCCTTCAAATATTTTTTCTTATTTTTGAACACTGTTTTGTCTTCAGCTTCTTTGCCTAGTGCTTTTGAAAACAGTCAAAAACTGATGCTCTTTAAAACATGGCTTGTGATTTTCCTATTACGTTTAGCACCTAAGATAGCTAGCTTTTCTGTAACTAACACTTTGAAATAGTTTAGGATTTTATTGACATCTGATTTGAAAAAAGAAAAAAGAGAGGGTGGGAACATATCAGTCTCAGTCTTGCATGTTTCTTCTCACCATTTGACTGTGTTAAAAATGAAAAAGGAAATGAGGATCTGTTTTGCTCTGTATTAAGATTGGCCCCAACATGGAAAGAGAAAAAAGGCCTTGTTATGAAGGGAGAGGACTGATAAAAATCATGATGGAATACTGAAAATAACATTAAAGGCAACATTTTGGCTCTAGTACTTTTTTTTCACGCTGTTAAAAATGAGATAAAGAAGTAACCTTGTTCTCTGTTATATTTCACACTTTTTGGAAAAGTCCTCTTGATTGAGAAAAAAGTCTTATCTCATATTTCTGTTTTCTAAATCTATTTTCTTTTTCAATACTGCATTTTATTAACTATTTCTGAAGTCTAATAAGCTTTTCTTCTACACATACGACAATACTGTAGTTTCTTTTAGATTTCAGTTTCAGACCATTTGAAAAGGGAATGGCTTTTAAAACTGAACCTGGCAATGCAATGGTGAATACACATTGTGCAGCATGGAACAGGGGACAATGTTCAAAGGAAAGACTCCCATTTATTTTACAGGACATTAAACTGATCCCTGCTTTTGTTAGATTATAATTACACAGTGACATATGGAGCATTCAATGACTTCCACAGGAAATTCCTGTTGTCCTCTATATTCTGTTTATTTCAGCTTGTTTTGTAGTGTCAGAATATATCACTCTCTGGTAAAAAAACAGGCGAATTATTTAAGTGTTTTGATCTTTAATTTTATTAGCATGAGGAGGTTGGTACACAGGTGTTCCCAAAGCTACAGCATAAATTAAAGTTATATTGGCTAGGTATGGCAACATGGATTATCAAACCCTCATGCCATAAGGCAGAATGGGTGAATATATCTCGTTACATTAATTCATACCTTTTGCAGCCTGCTGTAATACAGTATATTGCTTTATATAGGATGAGTCCAAATTTGATTCCACATTAATTGCCTTCCCTATTCATGCCACAAAAGGAGATGAAATCTGCCTCACAATATTACAATTTGATCAGAAGGACCTGTCTAGACCACACAGTGAAATGTTTCTCAAGGTCAAAACTGGAAAGATATTTTTTTTTTTAATATTGTGGGGTTTAATATTTGTATTTCCATAAACTGAGAAACCGCTACTTTTAAAATGTTTATTTAAGAAAAAAACCCTAAATTAAATTATTACTTCTTTCATAGCAGCAGTATACAGGCTTTAGTCAAGTTCTTGTACGGGCTTTAGATAACTACATAACCTAAAACCTCAGAAATCTCTCTGCTTTCTAAGGTTTTAAACAACTTTTAAAAGAAGTTTTAAAACTTTAAAACAAAATGAAACATCAAATTGGTGTGCAATCAAAAATTTCATTAGAATGGCTTGCTTTTTCTTTTATTCTTCTTTTTGAAGCCAGATTTTCCCTGAAGTGTTTCAGCTGCAGGGAACTAAGGAGAAAGTTTCCAAGGCTCTGTAATAATTCAGAATAGAAACGCAGAACATGAAAACTTACTATCCTGGCCACCACTGTCTTTAAATACTTTCAAAACTATGTTTGATGGTAGAGAAATTAATAAGTGATTGTTCCTTTGGGTGGACAACCTAAATCACACAGTATTTGGCTTATTACTAGTGCTAAGAAATATTTTCTATCAACATTTTTTCAATAACAAAATTAGTTTTGAATTAAATGAAAAGACTGCATAGTTTCCTCTAACACTCTTTTGACCAACACCTGAGTTTGGCAAGAATGCTGATGCGTTAGCCAACACATACACAACTTTTTGAAATTTATGGACAAAAATGTACAGGTTTCAGTTTCCTACAGTAGAAGAATCATCAGTGTTTGGGTTTTTAGGTTTGACAAAAAAGTACATTTCCCATTAAAAAATGTAGGGGAAAAACGAAAATATGCTTATGGGGAACCTTCTCCATCTTTAATTTCTAATTAACTCTAGTATTTTGCAAGAAGTTGAGTTTATAAAGGTTTGCATGTAATGAAATTGTACCCTCTAGACTCTGCCATTTGAACTTGCCCAATTTCTCAGTTGTTTTAACTGAAATCCTGAGACTTGCACATTTTTATTACTGATTCAAATTATTAGGGCTAATAAACATTTAAATTTTATTGACCTGCCTAAATTTGGTTCCTACACCATTATTAACAATTATGAAAAATGTACATTATTCTTCTGACATACATGAGCTCTGTATTAAGGGAATAAATCATGACATAGGCAATTCCTTTCCTTTAGTATTGTCAGATTTACAGCAATTTCAGAAGGGCAAGTCTACTTCAAGAATGAGGACTTGCACAGGTCTGATCTCACATGCCAACACAGATGCTAAATAAATCAATCAATATTTGCTTTCACACTAAGAAATATAATTTAGAAAGTTACTTAATAGCTATTCCTTGTAAAAAATATGATATAATAAAAAATACTGGTTAATCAATTTGCCCCATATTTCTTCTGACAAAATGTGTGCAATTACATGAATAACACAGAGGAATTATATTTTTACACCTGAGGGCATCTATGTGAAGTTAGGGTGTAAAATAGTGCTAAGCTCACTTTTCTGTGGCTTTTCTCTATTGTCATTCATGTACTTTCCAGAAGTAGTTGTGCACTAAAGAGAAAAAAAAAATCATAACAGGTATGTAAACAGCTGTCCTCACTGTCAACACCTACAAATATAAAGGCATCCCAAAAATTTCTTCTAGATGAAGTAGGCACAAAAGACACTGAGGAAAAAGTAACAGAAAATCAAATGTCTATAGTTGATCAGACTAAGAATTCTACCTGTAACCACTCATTTCCTTCATGCTAGTTTAAGGTCATAAAATCCATGTAACAAAATGCATAAAATCAATATATTACATAAGAACTCTAGATGAAAACTCCTTGGTTTATGTTTCTATATATTGCATACCCACACATGTATAGCTAGATGGACAGAAACAGAAACATAAGCAAGAGATGCTTAGTGAGGGAGTAATCTACCATCACAGTAAGAGAGTTCAGTGGAAAAAGGCAGTAAAAATATTGAAGAAAAAAAATAATCTGGATAACATGAAAACTTGAGTTGGAAGTTTAGTAAGGAGTTCCAGCAGAGATGGGAAACTAACTAGAATACATTCCTGCAGGACAGTATTGCCTGTTCCTTTTTCTGGGTGCTCTGGATTTCATCTATACTAAAAATTTGGAAAAAATCAGTTTTTGCTCGAGGGCAGATTCCTGAGGGACAAAGTGATACAGGAAGTACTATTAATTTTCTTCTTTGAACAGCATCCCATTGTGCCAGAAATGCAATATTACAGTTTCACATAAAAAAGGAAAATACTATTTTTTTTTTTGGAGGGACTTTTCTTTTTTGCTGCTCACTGGTGATGTAACATTTATTAAAGAGGGCATAAATATCTGCTCTGTTCCAAGGAAAGCATAGCTGGTTTGTTTGTGCTATTTATTAAATGAATTTCTTAATTCAGAAAGTCAGATTCTTAAACACTTCAAGATGCAAGTAAGTCACCATGAAGGAATTCAGCAGTGTTCTAACTCCACTGATTTCAAGGGCATAAAGCACCAATGCTATGAGAACATTGCCTTTGAACAGTTGTCTAAAAGCTGTCTTCAGATCACCATACCAGACCATGCCCCACACAGGGTACAGAGGACGTACTGCCAGGGTACACAGAGTACTGTAAAGACACCAGTCTACAGTGGTTGCAAGCTTGTGTCAGGACTACGTAACAGATCACCCTTACCAGCCTAATTTCTACCTAGGCAAGCCATTCTCCAGTATCAAACCATCTACGCTCAATGTGCTACAACAAGATCGACAGCAAAGAAACAAGGGACTTTCAGAATGACCACTTTCTGGAAGTTGGTTTAGTATGAATGTGAGTTGAAAAGGTGCTTAGCCATATGATTAGGAGAGCAAGGTATTAAAGTGTGTGTGGATAGAGGATGGATGCCATCACAGCTCTAGCATCATATGTCCTGGCAAGTTTATGAAAGGAGATTATGTAACATCTGGTTTTGATAAGAAACATTTACACATAGGAATAATACCATGCAGGGATTACAAAAGTGAGAGACATGAATGCTGTTGCTGAGAGTGCAAGAGCACACTATAATAAACGCTTTGTGGACTGGCTTTTTACAGTGAACTCCTTGAATCCAAGCAGATGAAACAACTTACACAGCACCCATCCATGACTTTTTTGTAGTGTCAACAAAAAGAAATAAAAACAGAAAGACGTTGATTCTGCTGAGTCAGTCAGTTCTAGGGGATTCTTATACCCCTTTCCCTCTGAGGCCTAGATACAGAATATCCAGGAAAACATCTGTGGGAACTATCTGCGGGACTACCTTGGGATCCCTCCAAAATCAGCCTAAAAGACTGTTATTTATGAGTAATAATCTATTGGAACCTTAGTGGAGAGGGAACACAGGAGTGTCACAGCTGGACTTCTGCCCTGGTAAGGTTCAGCTGACAGAGCCAGAAAGTATCATCTGTACCAGTCATAGCAAGCAGGTCTATAACAGTCCCTCTGTCTGCCTTTGACCCCCAGTCTTGCCCCTTCTCAGCCACTTCACAATGTTTGAAACAAGCTGATTTAAGTCCTTGATTTAAGTAAACATTAAGTTTCTTCAGCCACAAACAGCTTTGTGTGCAAGAGAAAACCACAGCAACTAGACTTTCTGCAAAGCAACCTCATCCCAATTGCCATGTTCAAGTTAGCACCATCAAAGTCTCACGTTGTTTCTACTAGGATCAATAGAGTTTGCCCAGCCTTGAGTTTAAGCTGCTTGGACCTTCAGCTGGGAGAAATTTAGAATGAACATAGATGCTCTTTTCTACTTTTGAAGAAGACTACATATTTGCACCATTCCTCATATCTCATATGAAGGATAAAAGTGCATGTGAAGCATTAACATACCTTGTAGTTCATTGCTTCTTGCAATAAGGGCACTAGCTCTGCACTTACGAGGAGTTTTTGTATTCAAACTCGACTTTTTATACCCCCAGACTTCTTACTCTCAGCTTCACCTACCTTCCTTCTTGGTTATCTAGTCATAATTGAAAATACTTCTATATGCCACTTCATATAGAGCCCTGTAGCTTGCATTACTCTGATTCATCCTGGGTTGTCTTCCCTCCCAGGTTAGTAAAAAACCCCACCTCACCAAGGAGCCAAAGTTAAACCCCTTAACAGAAAGGGTAAAACCAAAAATAACTGCAAATTTAATTGAGATGTACTACCTAATTTAGTCATTTGCCTTTTATATCTTTATATATACATGGGTGCACCATGAAAGAACTTACCAAGCCGGCTTCTCTGATTACAATTTCCAGCAGCTGTGCAAGGCATAGCTTCTGAATTACCTGGTGTTGACTCATAGTGATTCATCACATCAGACAAACTTTATAGAAAAACTAAGAAAAGATTTATTTAGCAAGAGAAGTCTTTAGGTACAACATCAGAGGCAAAAGTTTACAAGTAAACCAAACATGAAATGCAGGTCTTGCTTAAATATAACAACCAGATGCCTCTCCAGTATTTTTGAGCTAGCCTCCCTGAGATACTTCAGGAAACCCCACCTGCTTAAAGACCTCCACCAATTCTGAAGACAAAACTTGCTAGGAGCTGCGAGGTTGTGGGACTGATGACTGGGCATCCTCTTCTGAGTTCTCCATAATCTTCTTTTTCATTCTTAACCTGGTTTCATGTCTAATATATGCATGCTTGAAGATTTATGTCTTTATCTCTTGGTTACCTTCTAGATTTTAGGTTTTGGATATAAATTCAGATTCCTCTGATGACTCAGCTCTGATGACAAATGGTTATATTTTAACCAGTTGTAGAGTTGTCATGGTTTAACCCCAGCCGGCAGCTCAGCCCCACGCAGCCGCTCGCTCCCCCCCGGCCACAGCGGGATGGGGAAGAGAATCGGAAGGGTGAAAGTGGGAAAACTCCTGGGTTGAGATCAAGACACTCGAACGGGGAAAGCAAAGGCCGCGCGCAGAAGCAAAGCCAGCCAAGGAATCCATTCCCCCCTTCCCTTCCCAGGGGCAGGCAGGAGCTGGGCCATCTCCAGGAGAGCCGGGCTCCATCCAGCAGGTGTGAGGGTGCCTTGGGCAGACAAAGGCCGTCGCTCCCGACGTCCCCCTTCCTTCGCCTTCCCCCCCGGCGTCCTCCGGCCTGGGCTGTCCCTTGGGCCAGCCGGGGTCCGCTGTCCCGGCTCTGTCCCCTCCCGGCTCCTTGTGCCCCCCCCGGCCTGCTGGCTGCTGGGGTGGGGGGAGAAGCAGAAGAGGCCTTGGCTCCCTGGGAGCACTGCTCCGCCGGAGGGAAAACATCCCTGCCTTAGCAGCACTGCTGCCAGCACAAAGCCAAACACGGCCCCGTCCCTGCTACCGCCCAGGACATTATCTCTGCCCCAGACAAAACCGGCACACTTAATAAAAGTTATAACTTGTGGGTGGGTAGCCACTTTATACATAATTTGCACCAGAGTTTAGAGCTTCAGAATGGGATTCTCAAAAGTCAGTAGGCAGAACACTATTAAATACTATTTGACCCTCTGTTCTTTGCTGTTCAGTATGTAGTGGAGTCCTCCTGGATTGTCAGAAGTACATAGCAAACACAATGTCCGTTTCAAGGAGGCAAAACTGGTACAAAACTCCTTACACAGATACCCATTTTCTCTCTGGGTTTTCAAAGAACTGTGTGGCTTGCTTATTGTTCCATGCCTCAAGTTTTTAGGGAAAAGGGCAAGCATTGTCTTTACGGCATGGATTTACTGAAGGCTGAAAGATCCTTATGTTTTCACTATCTATTGCCTACATAGAAAACATTAGTAGCATTGGCAAAATTTGTGAAATAAGGGGGTTTTCTTATCAATCACATCATAGGTGGGGTTTTCTTTGTTGGGTTTGTCTTCTTTATTTGTCTTGTTGCTTGAAACTTGAGCTGCTGAAAACAGATTATTACCTAAGAAACCTCAGCCTTCATTTAAAACCAAAAAATTTCTAGCCCACCAGACTGAATATTAATTGGAGGTCAAACATTCCCAGTGATGTACAAAACCAAACAAACTCCCTAGCCCCTACATGTGCTCTCTTCCAAATCTCATTGCCTGTGTGGGGTGGGCGCAAGGTGTGGTACTAAACCAACTTTTGAGTGCCTGTGGCTGACAATACTGAATTGAAACCTCACAAGAAGAGTTTACCCACATAACACATTAAAAGTTGTTTGTCAACAAAAAATATTTTAAATTAGCATATATACTTCAGGGTAATTACCCCTACTAAGCTGCAGCATGCTCTTTCAGTTTGTTAGTCATCTTTTCAGAGAGTTCCCTAGCTTCTGTTTTATTTCCTGGCTTATATGGCAAATTCTGAATTTTACTAATAGGATCATTGGGGACCTCACTCCCGTCTTGCATGTATGCATGTAATATGGCATGTACTTTTGTTCTTACTGGAATGAATGAATAAGCAAAAATGTACAAGCCATTCACATATTTCTTTTCATTTATATCATTCTGAAGAATAATTCTGCTTTCTGAAAACTCAGCCTCAACTCTAGGAAAGTCAAATCAGGCTTCTGGGATATAGTAGTGTGTTTCCTTATGCCTTGCTTTCTCTGAGGTAACTTCCTTCCTGCGGGATAGTTATCAGCACTGTGCACACTGTTCCTGATGGGACATTATCAGCATTTTAAAACTGATAGTACTGTTGTTTGTTTTATAGAGCTATTCCCCTGTTAATGCAGTCTTCAGTACCTTTCTTGATTGCTTCATTGCTGTTAAGATTAGAAACTAAAAGGTAATATCAGCTTTATCATACAATTAATTGACTGCAATACTTAAAATGACTGACACAGGATAGAAGAGAAAATGAAATACTCATGAAAATTCATAAGCTGAAACTGAAGAAAAGTGGATGTACATTGCATACTGAATACAATAATGTGTGTTTCTCTGACTTTTTCAATTATAAAGTGCCCTTAAAATTACCTGCCTCCTTCTGAGGATTTTCAAGGCATCCTTGAGCTTCAGATGACATATTAAACA
Source organism: Elanus axillaris (assembly GCA_026212715.1). Taxonomy (NCBI): domain Eukaryota; kingdom Metazoa; phylum Chordata; class Aves; order Accipitriformes; family Accipitridae; genus Elanus; species Elanus axillaris. Next base: position 9,122,140 of record JANZLQ010000065.1, on the reverse strand, counting down.
CATAGATTTTTGTTTTCTTTGCTCTGTGAAATTAATTAGAATATATAGAGCTTTGTGAAGCACCTAAATCACATAAATTATAAAACAAACAACAATTAACTCTCTAAATTTTAAGATATGTGGTGAATTTTGATTTGCATTGTCTCAATTTGCTAGAGCATTTTTTCTTTAAAAAAAGAGATTAAGTTCAAGAAAGGTCATCAAAAGAGATCTGCTATTTGAGATGAATCTGCATTCAGGTTTCAATCAGAAATCTGTTTGCTATCTTCAGTTTTAGCTAGGAACACAAAATTTTTAAAGAATTTTTAGTGTCTAACTCAGAATACTTGATTTTCAAAACAGAACTGAATTAAGTCTAATCAAGCTTCATAAAATCTTTGTAAAAGTTTCTACTTGACAACTGTTATTTAAATGCAGGGAAAAGATGGGCGTTTAATAGATCAATTTACTAATGAAAAGCTGAGTCACAAGCTTTTCATTGACTGCAATCTCAAATATGAGGACAAACATAAAAGGATAATACAAACCAAAGGAAAAAAAACAGAAAGGACATAATCGGGGGTAGATAATGCTGAGGAGGTCAAAGAGCTTTATGCCTCTTTTAAATCAGTCTTCAGTAAAACTAGTTTGATTATAGAGAAGTGACTAGTGCAATTAAGGACAAATCAAAAGGATAAATTTCCACTCAGAACAGGCAAAGAAAGGGCTAGAGAATGCCTTACAGACCAGAACCTAGATAAAGTTCCTCTCAAGATCACAGAAAGCTGTCTGAAACCATCTCAGCAATAATAGTGATTATTTTTGAGGAACAAAGTGATGAGCAACATTTCTTGGAGACTGGAAAAGTGAAATGCATTCCTACTCTTTAAAAAGCAGGAAAAGGGAGGAGCAGAAAACTGTAAGCTGAGCATGGAAAAATACTGGAAAATAATCAAACTGTTTGTAAGCTCCTAGACAAACATAAGCTAAATAAGAGCCAGCACTGGTTTGGCCCAACTTGTTGCTGAGCAACTGTTGCATGACATCTTCAGTAGGTAGTGAACAAACAGTAGCAGAAATGTATCTAAATTCTCTACCAAGTTATTGGTATATTCAAAAAAACCAATGGACACCTGGCAAGATTTCTAATAATAAGAATAGTCTAAATGAAACTGCTTAGAGGGGGGGGTTCATAATTAGCTGGCGATCACAACCAGAAGTATTACCGGTGGTTCAAGAGGGAGTAATATCTGAAGTGAATCAACCTTCAACAGACATCAGTCCTGGAGATATACTGGCTAATTTTTTCATTAATGAGAACTACTTTTATTTTTGTGCATGGAATTGGGAGTAAATTTACATATAAACACATGGAGGCCAAGCTACACTTAGTAAAGACAAGTGCAAGGACCTACGTTTAGGTGATAATTCAGAGCAGGAGTACAGTTTGGGGACAATGCTACCAGCCCATCAAAACAGGTTTGTGGTTTAAATTTACATGTTACTTGTGAATGACCAGTTTCATGCTGTTGTAAAAAAGGGAACTCTACTTAAGGCATCTAAATAATGTATTTGCTCTGTCATATATAATATGTAATTTGTAATCTCTGAGCTGCAATCTTTGCATTTTAAGCATAATGTGAACCAACTGGAAAAAGTGGAAAAAAAAGATCCCCAAGTATGAAAGTTTAAGAACCATGAATTATTACAAAAGACTGGATTAATTGGATTGTTTAGAGTCTACAAACAAAGCAGAAGAGAAACATGCTAATGGAATTCAAGTACATAAAAACTGCTTCAAAGAGGAAGTGAATAACCCTTTCTCATGTTCATGGTCAATAGAAAAAAATTAAAGAGCTTAAACTGCAGCAGGAGAGATTTGCATTACACGCTGGAAATCTTAATCTTAGACAAATATCTTTCAAGCTAGCCCTAGACATAATTGGTTGAGAAAGGAAAAGAAGAATGACTAAGTGATCTCTTGAAGTCAGTCCCAGCATTCTTTCCATGATTTTATGCTCATCTTCTGAGGAGCAGAAGCTCTGAGGCTCAGAAGACATTTCTTTTGAGTCAGAATATTCCATGCTGTCCCGAGGTGTTATGCACAAAATGGGGCTATGATGAAGTAGTGTGGTATCAGCTTAAAGGAATGCTACACTGCAAACTGCATTCCACGTAACTATTCAAGGAGTCAACAGTTGTTTGGAAAGTTGATTTGTAAAATAAAGGAAATACAGACAAGTTACTTTAAAAACTGGTAATTTTGCCTGATGTTTTTTACTACCTTGCTCATGAAAAACAATGCCACAAGTCACAGCTTTAATAAAAATGTGAGCAGATGAACAACAGCTAGTAGTAAGGAAAACAGCCTAGCTTTTGACAAACTTAACAATAAATTCTGTAGGAAGCAAATTATTACCACCTTCATCTGGAATTTGATAGCATTTCAGTTTAATCAGATACCTCCAACAAACATTCATGGATGGATATGAGGCACATAGGATTAAATAATTCTATCTGAAAAAAAAACCACCATGAAAGCAGTGAGAACAGGTATTAAATACCTTTTTCTGTGTGCCCACAATGTATATAGTACAATTTTGATGAAGGAAGTATTGACATCTGGCTTACTAGTACCTGCAAAAGCAGATGTAGATTTATGAATTTGGATAGTCCCATTAAGAAGAAAGATGTATTTTATTTGTTTTGATTCAGGTACATGAAACCACAAAAACAAAAGCTAAAAAAGGAAAAAGTGTAGTAGGCAAAAAGATTGGAATATCTTGGTAAAGTTGGTTTGGATGATAACATGTTTCATAATAATGAGTTTATATGACCCTTGGCTATGATTTTAAATAATTAACAGTTGCTTCTCTGTTTTCAAAGTTTGTATTTTACAAATGATGAAGAAATGCAACTTAACCAATATTTCTGGACAGTAGTGGTCCTCCTGGGAGTTTCAGGAGTTTAGGGACTCTTAAGAAGGGTCATTTATTGGAAGATGCATTCTGACAAGCTGGACCTCTCGCTGGACTTGGAACACCTGAAAATTAAGAAATCCAAACTCACAATTCCCTTTTCATAGTCTGAATTAACAAGCTGTTTCCTAGAGACCTCACTAATCTGTGATCAAATGATCATATGCTAAGTGATGAATACAGTATAGAAAGGCAATTTTTAAATGGTAAGAGACAGATGGAACAGTTTATGCATTTAAGTTATGTGTCTAAGAAACACATCCTATCGTATCTCCTGCTCACACAGGCTGGTCACTGAAGCATTATTCATAAATGCAGTTTTCTATAACACAAGAAAAATTGCTAAAAACTTAGTGCATATTAATTATATACTTGTAAAAGTCTACTGAAAAAGAAGGAAATCTAACTAATTTCTGAAACCACAGAGCTTAATGCACTTTTACAACAACCCATATCAGGTTACATTAGCCCACAAAGTGAAGGTATTGCAAATAGTAAATCTAAAGCATGATCAGAATTAAAGCTTATATTTTCACTTGGGAGAGACATTATAGGTTGCACAGTTACTTTATGTCAGATTAATTTTTTAGCATTAATTGAGCTAACCATGCTGATGGAGATCAAATATGAAACCTGGCATGACTTCAGCAGACATCAGTTACTGCAACTATTATCTTTAGCTTTTTTTGTATTTATTTTATTTTATTTTTATGAACGAGGGAAATATCTTTCCGGGATCAGGTTTTTTAAAAAAAATTCTTTATGATCAGAGTTTGAGGTGGTGTTGTTGTTGTTACTGTATTTTTCTTCTAATATAGAATTAAAAAAATAAAATAAAAATAAATTCCCTTCTTTCTTTAGTCAAAAAGAATATCTGAGGCATTTTAGTTCTCCTTTGCAATTAATGCAGGTGACTATGTATGTATTAGGAGCAGGTATGTATGCCTCTGCGTGTGCATGTCCATGTGCTTGAAAAAGAGATACAGAATTATATCTCCATTGCCTCCTCAGCATGGATAGTCCCACATTCATCACTGGTCTAGCCTCCAAGTGAACCCCCACTAAATTGAGGGCTGTTGGACTGCAACAAGAGAATGAAGAACTTTACAGTTATTTCAGTAGAGCTGCCCATCATTTAAAGGGAAAGTTCATTTACATAGTATATGTTTGCACTTGTCTCAAAATGCTTTTTTATATACTAATATATGTTTTAAGGGCAGGTAAATACCTCATTTTTACAAAGAATTAATAGACTGAAACGGAGTGAATGTACTGAAAGAAATCTTTGCAAATAATTGGAAAATTCAGAGATAATTCATAGAATGATGATAGATAATAAATACAACAAGCCAAAATGACTCAGAATAATTGAATGTTCCTCTAGAAATGAGGGTGTTGTACAAAGAACCTCTGGTGCAAATCTGTACCATAGAGGCAGTACTTTCTCTGTAGAGATCAGTTAGGAACTATTTCATTAAACCAAGACAAAAAACAAACAGCCTGATACAAATTAACTCACTGTAGAATAAGGGTTTTGTTAAAGACAGAGAACACTGGGGGTTCCTCAGTCTGGGATTTAATGATGTGATATTGTTTCTCTGAGTATATCTTTTTCAAAACATCCCTTTTTTCCCTGCTTCTGAAGGGAAATGCTTCAGCAGCAGGAGCTGGTTTCTTGTACGGCTTGACTCCATGATGGTTTGCTCTATCAGGCAGATATTATTGGTAAATAAACAGCTGAGTCCTTGATTATGATTAAGGAATATTTAGAGATAGTCACAGGTAGAGAGAATGAAGAAAACTCACCTTTGCAAGTGTTCTGCTCTCAAAAATGTGTCTGAGTTGTTCAGGCCTGTTTAAAAAAAGCTGCTCTAAATTACTCAAGCTACTCATGTCCTCCAGGGCTGAAACAGCAGCTGGCAACCAGCTTTGTGTTGGGCAATGCTTGTCTGTATTCCCTTTGCATTGGTCACCCCTTTTACCTTGGCAGCAATAAGTGCAGTATGAAGATTAGCTCGATCATCGGAGAATTTAGTTATACTGGCTGCCCAGTCGGGTTGTTGTCAGGAAGGCAACGGTACATGCACAACCCGTGCGCAGCCTCCAGAGTCAGGGGAATGATTTCTATTTCCGTAACGCACCGATTCCCTGCACAGTGTCTTGTTACGGGAAAGTTCTTCAAAATAAATTGTCAGAATTTCTCAAAAGGAAAGCATTACTGTTGTCAAGTAACTGTCTAAAAAGACAAAACAAGACCATAAGGAGTGAATAATGAAAGCTCATCATTGGCATATGTGAAATTCAAGTTCATGTTTGAAACTATTTCTGCATTACTAATCAGCTAATAACATAATGTCTTCCAAGTACGTGTGTTAATAAAGACCCTGGGGAGGTAAACAAAAGAAATTATGCCTTTTCTTTTGCCCAAGAGAGGCAGGCTTACAGGAGAACATTTGCAATTCTGTTGCGCTACAGTGGGAGAGGGAGAAGATCCTGAGTAACTGTTTTGCATCCTCAGTCTACCTGCTCCTACGGCTCGGCATCTGCAGTCTTCACCGACACAAGCATCACAGGCATTTAAGGAGCAATGGAGGTTGCTCATCACTGTATGTTAATTGACATAATTCTCTAGCGTGTGCTAAACAAGGGGTCAAGCAGCATGATTCATAATGGCCTTTTGCATTCCTCTTAATCTATGAGCTTATGAAATCGCAGGTTATTACTTAACCTAGAACCGGGGTCATTTGGCATTCTTAGTACTAACAGAATAAACCACCCTAGAAGGATCCTTATTCAACTTTTGTTCAAAACATATCTAGCAAAAGAGCATGTTTGACTTCCAAAATGCAAAGCTGAGACCATATCCTGTAAAATAAGCTCCCTTTGCCAGAACTTCAGCAGCAGTTAATTGGAGTAGCTCTGCTGAATCAGTAAAACCATGCTGGGTTATATCAGCTGAGATCCTCCGTCATGCTTATTTAGAATCTGTTTATGTAGCCTTCCCTCAGGCAGAGCTCCCATTTAAAAGGCTTATTTATTTCTACTGACTTAGTTTACATGATAGGTATAAAAAATATCCTTCCAGTAAGGGGTGCTAGAAGGTTTCAAATCATTGTTATTAGGGAAATTCCTTATTCTCTTTAACACCATTGATTTTACAGCTTGCCTTTACTAAACAGGTATTTTAAATGAAATGGCTTTCTCCAAACTTATTTATCCCATATTTTCATTCAGTTATGCTGAACACTTTCTCTGGGGTAGATACTCACCAATGCCAATCATTATAATGAATTTACTCCACTACCTGTAGAGTTATTCCATCTCTAGAAATATTGCACTTCATTTAAATTGTGCCCATTGAAAACATATATTTCAGCTCAAGGACCCGGAGGTGTAAGTTTTCACCCCCAAATGTCGATCATTAGAAACCCTAATTCCAGTCTTTATGATACCAACAACACTCAACCCGTAGCATTTCAGCAACAGCATTATTTTTGCAGATTCAATTTCAAGCTGTCTGGAGCAGTGCTGTCCAAGATGTGCCTAGAATAACTAACTCCAATAACTATTGCTAAAATATGGATTACTCAAAATGGACCAAATTCATAATGAGTTAAAGTATTTATGGTTTTTCTCCTGTTAAAATGTATTAACAACTTTTAACTGTATATATGTAGTTGTGTAGTTCAGTTTTTTGAGTCCGAAAATCATGGACTCAACTTCATTTTAGGGGAAAGTTTGTTATTAAAAGTCAAAAATACCTCTGCTTGTGTTTTAGATATTGGATTAGAATCTTTCAGGGAAATTGATAGAAGCACCTGGATACACCACGATTTGATTTGCCTTTATCAGGATGATATTGGAACTAGGCTATTGCAGGTAGCTGACATACTTGATGTTGTTCAGTGGCAAATCTAATGGAAAGCAGGAAGTTAGTTAGGAATGATTAGGTAAGAAATGGAGATCAAATCAAATTACTTTTTATAGTACTGTATAAATCCATAGTTCCTGCCCCTTGAAAAATGTATGCAGGAGTGGCCATCGCATCCAAACTTTATGCAATAAAATGGAAAAAAGTGACAGGAAAGTGAATCCAAAGAGTTACAGCTCATGTAGTATACATCTGCAGAACATGCAGTCAACACCAATTTAATTCAGCGTATCAAATTTATACATATGTAAAGGGGTGCAATTAATTTTTTTGTGACTAATTGTAAGTCTAAAGGAATCTAACATTGTTCCTTTAGTTATTTAATTCTAATGCCTTGTTTGAAACACTATAAATACAGTATCTTAATAAAATATTTTGCCTAGTTTTGGGGAGTGGGGTGGAAACAACAACGAAACGTTTCCGTAACAGTGGCAAGGTTTCAGCAGGAACAGAGCTCAGAGGGTAAGGAGCAGTTCATATCGGGTGCCAGTCAGGGTTTGATGTGAAATTTGCACAGTCTGTTGAACTTTACAAAACCAAGGCATTTCTGGGCATGTATAGAACCAGAACTTCAGGAGCCTGAGGAATTTTCAGATAGAAATCTGCATCTTCTACAGAGTTTAAGTTCCTCCAGGGCTCAGTGCCAGAAGAAAAGGGATTTTCAGGATGGCAGTTTCAGTTATGAGTATTTAAACTCTGTCCAAATCTTACGCTTGAATTTGACTTAGTAAAAAATGTTGAGTCACATCCTCCATAGGGCAGAAGACCCATTCCACAGAGTTTGTTTTGGTATGAATTCTTCTCTTCTTCCTCTTTCACAGAAGAGTAAAACATCTGTATAAAACATTTTACTATGTCTTTCTCAGCCAAATGATAATCCAGAGTGATTTGCATAATAGTTATTGCTTTGATATACTCATCCTTATACAAAACAGTATAGTGCACCATCTCAGACACCAGTAAGGTCCAGAATATCAGTAATAATATAGTCACTACGAATATCAGTGTGCTAAATAAGCTGATGCATGGTTGCCAGTAGTCTGATGAAGAATTTGAGTTAGTTCTATGGACATTTCACCACTTTCACTGAAGGAACATTTAAGTAAAAGATATTATTTTCACCCACTAAAGAGTCTTTTGTTAATGCAAGTATGAGAGAAATAGTAATTTAAAATCATACATTTGTCTTCATCTAAAGATGTCTTCATCTTCTAAATTTATACATGTATATATTATGTGTGGACATAATATATGTCAGTATAGCTCAAGTGATCTTATCCATGTATATAAGTGTGTGAAGTTTTATAGCATATCTGCATCTTTTTCTCTCTATCCAGCTACTAATTTTTTCAGTTGAGCCTTTTTGTAAGAACTGATCTTTACGGTGTGATTTACTGGGGACACAATGTTTGAGCAGACAGTAGATTTCCTTCTTTCCCTTCAGGGCAACTGCCCAGAGTGGCCAAACACTCCTAATCACACAATGCGCCATACCCACATACCCTTTTCTCCTTACCCCATTCAAATTAGAGCTATGTCCTGCTCTGCATTTAAAATGGTGTATTATAATGGCGTGTTGTAATGAAGTGAGCCACCCAACACCTTGTGAATGGAAGCAGAATTGCCTGTTGGTGTTTGATATGGTCTACTTATTGTTCCCCATAGCAAGCATTGCCTTTAAATTTGTATTCAGAGGCCCAACACTTGGAAAATCAGGGGTTCACTATTGTAAAGGTCAGTCAATGCAGCATGTAGTACTTCTCAGGCATATTCTTATAAAGTTCTTGATTTGTTAAAGAAACCAAACCTCTGTACTGTCATAAATACAGGATTTCTTCTGATTTTAGGATTGACATTATAGATGTTACTTTTTGAAAATATTATTCAATTACTGTTGGAGTTTTGTGCTTATAAGTAAAAATCTTGGCATTCATTTAAATTAAAGTTCTTTTCCCAACACACTCACTTAAAATCTGTGCTGATAAAGTCCATATCATATGTTGATCATTGGTTTGACTTATATAAGTCTTGGGTAGTAGTCCAAGTATGGTGAAGGCTTACTGTTTAATTTGTTTTATCATCCCAAGCTTTCTTCAATTGCTGCTAAGAAGTGAAATATTAATCAATCAGCAAACATAATGAAAATAGTTCTGAAAACAACCTTCAGTAAAAGCTGATATAGAAGCACTGAAGCATGAATAGCCATTTGCACATTAACTTAAGCAGGCAGTTTAGAGAATGAGTTGTTCAGAAACCCTAGACTGTAGCACCTAGAATTAGTTCAAGGAAGAATCAAGCTGACATTATGGTTTGTTGCATACTTTTCTATTATATTTCTAGAAGTATTTTTAATTGATTATGTTAATCTCTCCTCCTTCTTTTTTTTTTTAATACCTCTGAGATGTATGTTACATCTTTTGCTCATGTTAGGTCTTTTGTACAATATTGTTAAGCGAAGAGTAAGACTAATTCTGAATGCTACTGAAAACATTGTACTGAAAGGTTGAAACTTTGTCATCATGTGGCTTTTTTAAACAGCAACAGATTTAGAGAAGCAAATGGCAGTATCGATATCTGAGAAAAATCTACAGGATTATCACAGAATCACAAAAATCACAGAACGGCTGAGGTTGGCAGGGACCTCTTGAGATTGTCTTGCCCAACCCTCCTGCTCAAGAAGGGCCACCCAGAGCAGGCTGCCCACAGCCATGTCCAAACGGCTTTTCAGTATATCTCCAGAGAGGGAGATTCTACAACCTCTCTGCTCAACCTGTACTGGTGTTGGCCAACCTCACAGTAAAAAGGTGTTTTATTGTGTTCAAGCAGAATTTCATATTTGTTTGTTTGTTTGTTTGTTTGTTTTAAATTAGTGCCCATTGCTTCTTTCCTATTTAAATTAAAGAAAGCTTATCTGTCTTTCTCTACCAAAGAGTCCTGAAACAGGGTCTACAGAATTTCCCTTAATTGCAAACAGCGGCACAGACCGTTTCTTAATCCTTAGCAATTTCACTTTTTTTTTTTTTTTAAAAAAAAAGTTGCTAATAATTTTTTATTAAGAAAAGGTATATTTTTGGGAGCTCTTCAGCTCTTTATGAGTTTTATAAAACTGACATGAGAAACTTTCCAATGGTAGGAGAGTATAGTTCTTACAGAGTTTGGCCTGCAAATAGTGTTCTACTGACAAAATTTCCTTAGATGTTTATTTATACATTTCCCATCCCCAAACTGTCTTCATAAGCATTACTCTAATCAAGTGAACATAGTCACATATGTAATTCATTCACGGATTTGATAGAATTAGTATGCTCTATTTTTCACCAATTAAAAATAACATTTACTCTGGGGAAGAAACTTCACAGACCGGGTTTTTTTTCAGTTCTCCCTAATGCCAGAGTGTGGTGTTACCTTCAGCTGAGGACATGACCTTGCTTAAGCCAAATTGTCTTTGAGATAAACAGAACTATTAAGAAAATCTTATCGTATGGGACTACCATGGGCTTTTGCTATGTTTTCTCTGTAATGGAATTATATGACAGGTACTTGGATTTAAAAAATGTCTATTTTGCATATTAATATTATAATAGTATTGTGCTATAGAATTAGTATATACAGAGACTTTTACTATATGTTAAGACATTTCCCTTCTACTTTATAGGTATAGCCCTAATCTACCTCAAAGTGAAACTACTTTGCCTTTTTTCCCTCTTGGATTTCATAGTAAGGCAAAGCTGATTCAAGTCGGGGTTGCATGGAAATAAAAAGATTTTTTTCACTACCTGTTATTTTTATAAAAATAAATATTACTTCTCTGCTAAATCAGCCATAGGCTTACAAGAAATATTCTTTTAATAATAAAATTACATAATATACTCCATTAATAGTAAAGTTATAATAGTAAAGACAGCAAAGTCAGCCCTGCTTTACCCCTCATTGTAACTGAGGTCTTATATATAATTAGTTGTGTCTCAGCTGGGATGGAAGAGAAATAACCTCATAAAGGTATTTAAATTTGATGTCCTGGAACATGAGTGATTTGTTGACTGAATGAAAATATGGACTTTCATTATGACTACCTTCTGACAGTTTTGCTAAGTTATGTATATTTAAATGGGTGACATTCATATGAAACATGTTTACTGACTATTGAGACTTTGTCTGGCAATGGGCCATTCAAATTCAAAGTGGTCATGAACCATAATCATGCCAGAAGGTGTTGCTTAGCAGCATTAGGAGGTCAACATCTCAGACAGCTACAAACATTGTCAAGGGCATTGTGCCTAGCACTCTGTTATGTCAGGGAACCATCTCACATGATCGTATCATAAACACACCAAGCTTCATCTTAACAATCAGTTGTTTCCTCCCTCCCTCCCTCTCATTCTACTAGAGAATATTCTAGAAAGCTGTTCCAAAATCTCATTCCTCTTTCAATAATTTTGAGACTAAACTTATTAATGTTACTTTTTTTTTCTCCTAGAAAACGTTATACTTTAGTGTGGCCTTATGTTTTGCAACTTTTAAGCATGTCTTGCATATTTATAAATAGAACATACATATTTCTATATTTATTTTGCATATATGTTGCATATTTGTATAGAGATTATACATATATGTTATACCTTCTAGTTTTTTCAGTGTTGATTATCTTAGTAAAACAAGCAAATTTAGTTGCCTTCTATAAATATATCCTTCTCTGCTCTGACCACTTTAGTGGCTCTTACCTATTCTGATTCCATTTCACATTCATATTTCCTGAAGTGTGTATGGTATGCTAGATCAGCTCTCATCTGACTTTTACAATGTACACTTCTCTGCTTCTACCCTCTACCTAACCAACAGGATTTTCACCTCTTCTTTCCTTGTCTCTTTCAGCTGAAGATCGACATACTTTTAAAATAAGTCTTATCAGTCTGTCCTTAAATGATTTGATGTATTACACTGATGCAGTTCAACCTATTTTTCTTAGGTTTCAAGACTAATAATGACATATCAATTAATCTCCTGTCCAGTGCTGATCCCTCTTATTTTTTCTGCAAAGTAATAATGGTAAATATCGCTAATAGGAAAGAAAAATGATTTCAAAAAGAAGAAGGATACAATATATTTTAATATAACCACTCTGTAAGTCAACAGGTCTCTTGTATAGAGTGAGCACAGGTGGAGCTGAGAAAATAAATAAAGTGCTGCATCAAGCAACCTGCATCAAAATGATTTTTTAGTATAATGAGTACAATGTTTAAATTATATAGATATGTAAACCAAATCTTCTTCCTTTTTAATTTTATCTTGAACATCATAGCAATATCATAACAATAGAAGTTTGTTAATATTGGACAGATAGCAGGATGTCCCCCAATCTGTGGGGAACAATAAGATAAAATGCAGCTCACACTGCAATGTCTCCTGGTATAACTCAGCATGAATATAAGCTTTTTATCATCTTCGGAGGAGAGGCAAGGTTGTTTGAGGCACTTTCCTGCTACCACTAGAAAGAAAGGAAGAAAAGGTAGAAAAGGATTTAAAAGCCTTTGAATATTATGAATATACATCAAGTCTTTCATTTCCTGTTCCTGTTTCTCTCAGGAGCTGTTCTGGATCAAACCTTAGTCCAAACTGCATTTTCAAAAAAACATTTATGAAAGCACGAAGACTGCATTATTAAAATTGAATAAGAAGAAACAGCAATATTTCCTCTTTATAGCCAGAGTACAGTCACCTAGAAACCACAGCGTGATGGGTGGCAGATTAATGTTCGGTGGACTTCTACAGGCTAGAGTTGCAGTAATTGCCCAATATCATCTTCTGAAGTATTTTTAAAGGTAAGAACAAACATTCTAGTCTACACCTGTCTGGGTCTATGGGTGAGGCAACAAAACCTCAAGGTCATTGTTGACTGATGATGGGAACTGTGTTGGCTAATCAAAGCTTGATGATAGGAATTACAAATAAATAAAAAAAATACTTTGTGCATCACATCCTCTAGTCCTTGGGATCACAACGAAGTGAAAAGGAAATGGTAATGATCTAAAATATTACTTTCAATTCTGTAGTTACTGCAAAAAAAGAGTTTTGTTTTGCATTATGCCACCTTATCCCCTTCTAAATAATTGTCAGATGTTGACTCATGTCTGATTCAGATATAGAGCAATATTCTCAGTGGGTGGTGCACTAGCTTAGGAAATTTTGGCATTGTTATGGCTTGTCAAGCTTGTATTTTCATGAAAATCTTGATCAAGTTCATTAAAAGAAAAAATATGGGTTCATAATTATACCTTGAAATAGCAAACTCAGCACAAATTTAAGAAAACAGAAGATGTGCTCATTTATGGGAAGTAGCCAGTGTAAAAGTGACCCCTTTTATGATTTAGTTTTCTCTAGCATATCTAGACTCCTGCTGCCAGCCCTCCTAATCATGCATGCAAAAATCAGTGTTTACCCTGTGAGTAATTGGTGTCATTTAGACACTGTGAAGAGGCAGAGCATTGGCCAGATGCACAGTGGAATCCTCCTCAGCAGCTGGACTGCTCTTGGAAGTTGCCATTTATCTTTAAAGAAATTCGTGTAACACCAGTGCATGCAGTACACATTTGTACTCAATATAGATATATTTCTGACGTGTCAATGTTAACATTTAAACTCGTCATTGTTATTATTGACAAATAATTCATCATTTATCCTTTATACAACTCAGTACTTCATATTCTGAGTTCTGGGTTTCCTCCCCACCATCATGATTCCCTCCCCCATTTATGTTCAATCATCAAAATTCAAAAATCAGAATAGTCCACCGGCATTTCACTTGAAATCTACAACTCTCAAGACATGTGCAAGGCAATATTTTCTTTCCTTGTAGTATCACCTTGCAGACTACCTTGATGGGACTGGCACAAAAAATCCATATGACAGCTCTTTGGCATAGCAGAGGGACTGACGTGGTATGCCCTTAAGCTTCTCTTCATACTAAGTTTAGTCAGCATGAGGCAGTTGAAATAGAATTAAAACTAAGGTTCACAAAGACAATTTTTTAGTCTGTTTTAAGGAAAGAATTAACATACCATACTACAAGATGAAGCTGTTAGGAAAATATCAATACTATATTTAGTGATACAATTACACACAAAAATATCAAACTAACGATTTAAAATTTTGAACAAAAGAGTGTCTGCACACATTCTGCATTGATACAATCCATTGGTTATACTTCCATCATTTTCTTTGGAAATTCATTTACCTATTTTTTAAACTGAAGTTGAATATGGGATTAGTCATATGGATTGGCAAAATTACATGAATTACAAAGATTAAATTTCTTGTTCCTCTCTAAACTGATTCTATAGGAGATGAACTTAGCATTATCAAGAAAAAAATTCTAAGTACCTAGAAAGAAGACAAGAAACTGAATTCTACAAAATCATAGAAAGAGAAGGAAAAAGTGTAGAAATATGTTGTATTTTATTTACATTTGTGTAAATGGAAGGGAAGGAAGCCTTTAAATCTGCTTCTATTGAATTTTATTTAATCTATGCTCAGCCTTCTCAGGTGCTTTCTTTGTCTGTGTGCAAAGGCTGTAAAGACACTTGGGTACAGAATTACGAATGTCATATTCACAAGAGATGCACTGAAGGTAAATGGGATTTTTGTTGGCTTTTTCTCATGGTATGTAATCCTGCGTGCTAGTTTGGGCTGGGGTAGCGTTAATTTTCTCCACTGTCTCCTCTAGTACGGGGCCGTGTTTGGCTTTGTGCTGGCAGCAGTGCTGCTAAGGCAGGGATGTTTTCCCTCCGGCGGAGCAGTGCTCCCAGGGAGCCAAGGCCTCTTCTGCTTCTCCCCCCACCCCAGCAGCCAGCAGGCCGGGGGGGGCACAAGGAGCCGGGAGGGGACAGAGCCGGGACAGCGGACCCCGGCTGGCCCAAGGGACAGCCCAGGCCGGAGGATGCCGGGGGGGAAGGCGAAGGAAGGGGGACGTCGGGAGCGACGGCCTTTGTCTGCCCAAGGCACCCTCACACCTGCCGGATGGAGCCCGGCTCTCCTGGAGATGGCCCAGCTCCTGCCTGCCCCTGGGAAGGGAAGGGGGGAATGGATTCCTTGGCTGGCTTTGCTTCTGCGCATGGCTTTTGCTTCCCTGTTCGAGTGTCTTGATCTCAACCCAGGAGTTTTCCCACTTTCACCCTTCCGATTCTCTCTCCCCCATCCCGCTGTGAGGGCAGTGAATGAGCGGCTGCGTGGGGCTGAGCTGCCGGCTGGGGTTAAACCACAGCATCATGAAAGTAATTCTTCCCAATATATTACTTATCTGTACTAATCACTCTTGATCTCAAATATCAGTGATCCAAATGAAAAGATAATGGGTTTAAAAAAACCAATTATCTAGAAAGCCTACTCGAGTTAAATGGAAGCTGAACTGAAATTGAAGAATTTATCCTTTTGTACATGAGCAAACTTTTTAAAGAGTTATCAGAAAGAACATATTCTTAGAATGACTTGGTACTTGGTGGGACATAAAGATGTAGAAAAAGGATAACCTTCTCTTTAATCCTGAAGCATAATATTTTCCAGTGATAGGGTAGTTAATGCCAAGAGTTTCTGTACACAGTAGTGTTTTCACTAAGATCATGTAGTTTAGAATGAATAAATGTTGCAGATAATAAAGGCATTTTGTTAAAAAGGGGGGAAAATCTTCTTTCATTGGCAGGTATGGTGCTTTGATCTCTTGATTAAGCTCCTGGTTAGAATGTGCATTCCTTGTAGTCTCCATGGGGATCCAGATAGTTGCATATTATATACAGTGCCTAACCACGGAATTAACCTAATTCTAGTGTATTTTGTGCACTTTGACAGTTATTAAAACAGGTTGCTATGGTAATAGCTGTTGAACTCCAGAATAATCCAGGCAGTTGTAGAATAAATTTGTTCTAACAATCAGAGCTAGGAACAATCGTTCCCTATTTATTTGTGCACTGTGACAGAGCTGCAATTGCCAGAAAGTCAGCCAGCCTTGTAATTTTTAGCAGGACTCCTGGGAAGAACGGAAAGTACAACTTTGCAGGTGTGGGACTGAAACACAGAGAGGCCAAGTGATTTAGTGGTCTCACAGAAAGTCTGATGGACTGGGGAATTATTACAAGCCTTCTAAGCTCGAACATAAGTATCCAACGCACTGTGCTATCCTTTCTCTCATTTAAAGTTTGTGTGTGTAAATCCACTGTCTTCAGTTTAAGGACAGGTTGAAATCGTTTAGAATTTGTTGCTCTTCTGGTATCTACAAGCAAAACATACAAACAAGCAAGCAAGCAAACAACGCCCAAAACCTCACTGCATTGGTATTGGTGCCCCAGTAAGCTAGGGCAGGGAAGAGACTTGAACATTTGCACACAGGTGGCGGTACGTATGTCCTGGTTTCAGCTGGGATAGAGTTAAGTGTCTTCCTAGCAGCTGGTACAGTGCTGTGTTTTGAGCTTAGTATGAGAAGAATGTTGATAACACTCTGATGTTTTCGGTTGTTGCCAAGTCATGTTCAGTCTAAAGTCTAAGGGATTTTTCAGCTTCTCCTGCCCAGCCAGCGAGAAGGCTGGAGGGGCACAAGGAGTTGGGAGGGGACACAGCCAGGGCAGTGACCCAAACTGGCCAAAGGGGTATTCCAGACCATGGGACGTCATGGCCAGTATAGAAACTGGGGGGAGTGGGGGTGGGGAATTGCTCGAGGACTAACTGGGCATCAGTTGGCAGGTGGTGAGCAATTGCACTGTGCATCATTTGCATATTCCAGTCCTTTTACTTTTATTATTGTCATTTTATTATTGTTATCGTTATGACTTTCTTCTTTCCTCTTCTATTAAACTGTTCTTATCTCAACCTACAAATTTTACTTTTCCCGATTCTCTCCCCCATGCCACTGGGTGAGAGGAAAGTGCGTGAGCGGCTGCGTGGGGCTTTAGCTTCTGCCTGGGGTTAAACCATGACAATGTGTTAGCAGCACTGACCTACAATAAACTGTTCATATAGTGTAAACAACCTGCTGTTGTTTGACTGCACAACTCCTGGCATTGTTTGGTCCAGGGCCACGAAGTCTCTCCCAGGCAATGCCTGAGCATGGTGTTGAGCCCATCAAGGAGCAGCAAGGACAGTCCTTTCCAGAAGGCAACACACAACCCTGTTTTGTGGAGTTTTGCCATTTGAATGCAAGGTCAGCCATTGCATTTGGCCTCAGGACCACAGGACAGACTCTGGGCTGTTTTATTCATTAAAGCAAACACAGTCGTTTGGACAAGGAACTCTGAATTTCAAAGGACATTTGTATTCAGGAACTGAAGCACATTTTCAGAAGCTTAACTTCCAACAGTCAAATATGACAACTTTGGTGTTTGTGCCTCATTTACATAAAGATCTGCACATCACCAGTGTAAGGAAATTAAGGAAGTTCCAAGAAGGATGTGATTTAACTGAAAAAACCCTGTTGCTAAGAAACTTTTTGGGGGAAAGGAAACAAGGAGAATGTTGCATTGAAAACCTGTCCCCCACCCAGCCAGGTCACCCCCTGTGGCCTGAGACAGGTCTTTGGGCTGATCTTTCTGAATATGCTAGAGCACCAGTGTTTGTGCTCTGCTCAGATTTTAAATAGTCATCTTGGGCACCTTGGGTTCAGAGGCCCTAAAGAAAAGGCAGTTAAAGAATCCTCCTGCTTACATGACGTTCAGTAAAGACCTATTGAAAATCAGATCCTTCTAATTTGCTACTAAATTTGCACAGGCAAAGCTCCAGAGACTTTGACTGCAATATAAAACAGTGTGCATGAAAAAACTGCTTTCACCTGTTAGCTTAGTTTTCTTTCTTTTTTCCTTATGTCTGTTTACCTCCATGTACAAGAAGAAACTGTGTCCAGAAACAGGTTTAGATAATATTTCATTTGCAAAATCAACCACACTGAAAGGAGAAAATACCTTAAGTAAAATCTCATAAGCTTCTTTTGCCTCTTTGTTGAGATGCATAACTATATATTTATATTATGAACTTCATAAATATAGAATTTAATTATGTGAACTTCCCCCCCCCCAAGCCCAAAGAACC
>JANZLQ010000065.1:9089730-9104088 GCA_026212715.1 Elanus axillaris | reverse complement strand
CCCATCCCTGGCAGTGCCCAAGGCCAGGCTGGATGGGGCTTGGAGCAACCTGGGCTGGGGGAAGGTGTCCCTGCCCAGGGCAGGGGGGTGGGAAGGGGATGGTCCTTTAAGGGTCCCTTCCAACCCAAACCATTCTATGATTAAATGATAAATCTGCTGCAGATCTGGAAAAAATATTGCTGGAGGCAAAGTGTTGATACATTCTTGAATTTGGTAGGAAGCTCAGCAATACAACTTCTTGAACAGGGAGTGGGAAGTGATTAGGAGCTGATGGATGAATTAGAGCTACAAGGAAAATATAGTGACTCATCTAACTGCAGAGCTGATTGTCCCATTCCACCCAGCTGGAGCTCTGCCCTGCTCCCAGCTAGAGCCAGAGATATAATGGCTTATAGTAATGCAGCCTGGAGATGACAAGCATGTGGAAGTGATGAAGATTTTCAAATGAATGTGTTATCTCCTTAATAAAAGTCCATGGGAAAAGCCAATTAAGAATTTTCTACTCAGATTACATAAAATCTTGGACACTTGCTCTATTCCGGAGTAATGAGTTCACTGCACCTACAAGAGTTTTTATGTTCAAAGTTGAAACAATAAACATATATACAATCTTACAGTATAAGGATAAAGTAAAAGTATAAAAGTCCTTATTTTTTTGCAAGACCAGGTTCAAGAAAATAAATTAACAGTGGCAGACTGATAGCACTCAGGGAGACTGACCACAGACAAAACTTTAGTCACAATTAAATTAAAACTAATAGTCTACCATATATAAATATTTCTTGTTTCTTTCCAAATAACTTTCTGTTCTTGTAAGTTTGTAGAAAATTGTGTACAAGAAAAAGAAAGAGAGAAAAAGGCCGAGAATCCTGTGGTCTTTGATAAAGATGAAAATAGGTATGTATGACATACCCTAACACTTGAGATGCTCACTTCATGGAGCAAAAGTTAGAGCAGAAAATAGCAATTGCTCAGGTTATAGTCACCTATTGGAATTAATTGAATCTTTTCTTTTCTTCAGTTGTTCATTTCAAGAAAAATTATCTGAAATGTCTGCAATAAAATAGAAAGATAATTTACAAAGGTACAGATTTACAAAATGTATTTTTGCTCATATTATTTTAATCAAAATCAGCTCAACTGTGAAATATCTAGATATTTTGCTTTTAACTCTAGCAGCACTTTAGATTTGACCCTAATTTTTCTGTATATTCCTTTTATTTGTTGCTGTTGTATTAATGGTGATTTGTATCTGCTATGTTCTGTTTCATTTTATGGTGAACCTAAGATTGTTTATAAGCAAGAGAAAGGTAAATCCTTGACACTTCTAATTTCAACCTATGGTCATTATATATATGGACCAGAAGCCAGAAATGTTTCATCCTGCCTCATAGCCTAAGAAATCTCTTAGGATTGTTGACAGAGACAGATTTAATTCCAGCACAATTTCACTGAAGCCTGAGCATATGAGCACAGAGTGGACATGAAGAGTTGTTAAGATCCATTTGGCAATGTTTCAACTGCCAAGGGCAAGACTAGAGATCAAAGGAAAGAGTCAAAACTCCTAATCTCTGTATGAAAGGCTCATGGAGTCCCGGCTTGCTGGCAGACCCTGATCAAATTATTATTCATTATTACTTTTGCTAGTTCTACTTATAGGAGAAAAATGAGACTTGCCTATGAAAGTTTTAACAGGAAAGACAGAGAAGTTCTCAAGAAAATCCTATAGCCAGGGGATGAAAGAACATTTTTTCCCTAAATTGTAACTCATTTGAACACCGAAAGTTTACATTTTAGAGTAAAACTTAAGTCCCTTGTGAACATAAGTTTCCATCAGATTTTGCTTGTTTGCTCTAAGTCCTGATGGACCTAGCGAAAAAATTCCTTGTTGACTCAAGTGGATTCACTTGATAGTTGAGTTTTGGGATGGAAAACTAGGTGTTTCCTTCAACTGTTGCTTTCAGCATAAACTAGAAGCAACCTATAGGTATCAGTCTGCCGCACTGTTTTTGTGTAAGCCCGTGCACTTTATTAGAAGGCATGCTTTTCTTTAGGGACAGGAAGACAAAAGAATTGCTTGCTTCAAGAGAAGGGTGAGAAAAAGAGTTGTCTCGTCCTCTCCCCTGAACCAGAGTATCTTCATCTTTGCTTGGCTGACATAAACACAGGTTTTGGCACCCCTCAGTCTGCTTTTAAAAACAACTGAATTTCCCCAAATTCAAAATAAGTTCTGAAAACTAAACTACAGTCATGTTTCAGACCATTATTACTCAGACACAGTTTTTGGTAGGGAAGTCTTACAATATCTTTTATCTTACGATAAAATAAGCTTCAGGACTGGCATTCTCATTTGTTGTATAAAACCTTTGGCATTCAAAGGCCAATGTCAGTAGGTTGGCTAAGGCTGGACAAAGGCAGCTGTTTTGTCAGAAAGTTGTTTCATAGAGAGCCTGCCTATGTGAAAGTGATTTTTTTCACCAGGTTCTCGAAAAAAAAAAGTATCAGTGAGAGTCTGGTCTCTCCATATTGTATAAAGTTCAAATGACCTTTCACTAGTGCTAGAAAGTTCTCTGAAGGCATTCTTTGTTTGATATTGGCTAATCCTGTTACTGAGAGATGAGTAACATTTTATTGTACACCAGCTATACTAACAAGATGTATCTGATACTTCCTGTGTCTTTTAATAATTACAACACTGATACATTTGTTTTCTCCTGAGCATATGCGTACAATTACATGCTCCTTAAATTATCTTATTCTCCATATCCAAATCTTTTCAATAATCCCTTATTGTCAGCTTTCTGAGTGTTCACGGAACCTTAAAATCTGAAATAGCAGAACTAATTTTTGAAGTTACATTTGAAAATGAATTGTGAAAATTAAATACAATATACTTACTCATCTCATAAAATAGGCTCTAGTTCTGTTTCCCATGAAGCCAGTGGGAATTTTGTCATTTGAGTTCAATGGGAGTGGGGCAGCACCAGAAGATATTCTGTTTCCCTGGGAATGCTTCAGAATGTAGATTTCCTAACTTACTTTCTTGTATAACCTTTGGGATTTGACTTTTTTTTTTTCATGTGACTAACATTTACTGTAATTGGCACGATACCATCTTTACTTTTACTTTTACTGTCCTGGTCCTCCTAGCTACAAAAGGAGGAGGTGGGATGGGAAATTGCTGAGGAAACGTGCTGGAGCTGAGAAGAGGGATTCCCTGTAGTCATCCATTCCACTGTCCCATGCTTCCAAGGGCAGTGATCCATGCCTGCTCCTATTCCTGCCTTTCCATATTTCCTTTACCTCTCCTTACCATTGCATAAGCATCCTCATCCTGGTTCCTCACTTCTGAAGTGGTGGAATTCTATTTTGCCCACACCATTGAGAAGTCTTGAGACAACTCAGTTTCATAAATTTGTGCTTGTTTAGAGAATCTGTTACCGCTGCCACAGTAGTGATCACCTGATTTGTGATCACCTTCTCTTTAAATGTTGAAACAACATTTATGCCTGGCTTGTGTTTTTTTTACTTCATAATTTACAAAGTTTCTAGCAAAATAATGTCGACATATAAATATGTCTGGAGCTTTCAAGGCAGAACTGAAAATCTCTTAGTCTGTTGTTGAAACCTGGTAGTCAGGTGACAAATATCCTTTGACAGATGCATATGCACACACCAGACGAGATTATAAATTAGTCTCCAAAAGGGATTTTTTTTGTGGTTATGTCTGAGCTGCTCAGGCTGTACAAGGAGACCTGACAGAAATAGTTTATATTAGCTAAGTATTAAGAATAAATCTTGTGATACAATTGGATTTCATTTTCACTAACTGAAAATCTCTTCTTAAAAGAGGCAGTTTAAAATATCCTAGAAGGTGTGAATTTTGATTAAAAAAGGACTGTCTGCATATGTTTACTATGAGTTCTATTTTACTGTTTAGGGTATGTCTTTGTTATGTTTTTTCATATGGCAGCTGACCACCAGTTGCAGAAGCAGGCTATCTCCCAGGCAGAATGTGAAGCCTCTCCTTTGTCCAGGATACAACCCCAATGGCTTTTCCTAGGCTGAGCAATTGTGTCCGGCTGTTGGGTTCCCCTCCCTGGCCTGTGTCACTGGATGACGAGTGCATCAGCAGAACTTAGACAGAAGAATGGCATTCGGCTACGAAGATTAGCAAGAATATAAAAACGTTCCCAGATTTACTTTAAACACAAATAGTTGCATTGCCATAGATTAAACAGTAAGCTATTGATTGAAAAGTTTCTTCCAAATGCAGTTCTGCAGAGTATGAATTTTATGTTATTCATTCTCCTGAGATTATTAAAATATCACATATGTTTAACCTTCCTGTATGACTACAAGATAAATACTTGAAAAGGGCACAGAGGAACAAATGAGAGAGCTTAAATTGTGGTCTCTCAGAGGAATGTTGAACATCATGTGAACGTCCACACTGCAGATGAAGAATTATTAAGACGACCTTAGAAGAACACTTAAAAAAGTCTGCTAAAGAATGATATTTTTCTGTAGACATACTGTCTGAGAATGATTAACTCATTGAGTTGCAGGGGAAATAAAGGAAAAAATATGAGGAGAGATCAGTGTGACAGAAATACTCAGATCAAAATACTCAGAAGGGAACAAACATTTTATGTTCATCTTATGACCCCAAATGATGGAAAGAGGTAATAAGCACCTCTGAACTGCAGATGTCCTGTAAAACGAAGGAGTTACTGTAAACGTATTTGGTAGCATAACTTGCAGCATATGCTCTTCATCATATTATTTAAAGATGCACACACTTTTGGCATTATATTACAGTATTAATACTTGTGTACTTACTGAATCAAAAACACAGGCAGAACCACTGAATCTGGGGAAGTCATCTCTAAACCAAAAGCTCTATCATTTCTACTGCGACATGCTAGATGGGCCTGGTTTTACATGACTGCAACATCAGCTGAGGGATTTCAACCTAACTGTGACTAAAACGCCGCAGAAGACTGCTGTAAGTGTGGCTTGCCTGGGGCTGGAGCTGGCTGAGGCACTGCCGGCCATGCACCCATGCTGCAGCCGAGCGTGGTGTGGGCCGGGTAGTCATCCTCCTTCTCGGGACATTTTCAGTGCACGCATCTTTTTATTTCCCCGGTTAGTTAGCTGGCCATTCAGTAGAGACTGAACAGCTTGGAATGACAAAAGAGAATAATTACCAGTATCTTGCCATTTCTTTTTATTGTACAGATGATGACTGAAAGATCTGGGAATCAGGATGGCAGTTCAGTACTGAGAAACTTACTCTTGCGGCTCAGTTGGGGAGCATTGCCCTCCACTGCCCAGCTGCGCAGGGTACCAAGCTCAGGAGGGGTGCCCCGGAGCACCCACACCCAAGACACCTTGCGGGCGACTGATTAGAAGAATCATCTGCCAGGTGGAAGAAGTGGCTTGACTCACTTTTAGGTTGTGCGGGGTCTATAAGCCAGGTGTATCACTTCCCAGGAAAGTGGTCGAACGTCTTGACTGCTGAGCTACAAGGCAGATGTAGTTACCATATGCCTTCCACCACACTTCTCACCTGGCAAATGAGATTCCAAGTGGCGAAAGGTTCCTACCACCAACAGTGGTTTCTTCAGGGTAAAAAGGGAGCCTCCAGCTTAGCAAGACTTCCACCTCCAGCGAACTTCACGGGGTTTACAGTTCCTCATCCAGTCTACATGAGTTGGTCAGGCTACTGATTCAAGTAGATGGCCAGCCACCGAAACTGTGAGGGAAAAAGTGCTTCAATGAAGCAACCTGGCTGGGAGAGCACTCCAGGTATATTCTTCAATTTACTATTCTATATCTGCGTAATGCATTACAACAAGACAGTGATGTATGGAACGGACATGAGAGCTATACTGTAACAGCAAAGATCTGCAAACACTACAGCACCCCCCCCCCGCCCGCTTTTTCTGCTGGTGTTATAACAGTTCCCCAAACTAAATGAGCTGTGCAACTGAAAACCTGTTTAAACCATGACTGCTTATGGATCTATTCTAAGATTTTTGTAAAAGACATCCCCTCTCTGCAAAAAGCTGTAACAACTGACTTTTCTTTCCTGCCACGCTTGTGTCATAAACACAGCTTGAGACAATACAAGCCATTTCTGTCATGTTTCTGAGCAGAGGAAGAAAGAAAAAGTGTGATAGAATTGGCATTGCTGATGGATTGTCCATGTAATAGAGAACTTTTCTATCCTTGAAAGTTGGGTATTCTTCTTAGCAAGCACAACAAAATGAAGATTATTTTTTAAGTTTGCAATGAGAGGATTAGGTTACCTCCTGCATTTAATTGTTTTAGCATTTGGGCAGATTTAATTTTCTTTTAAGAGGAAGTGTGATGAGAGAGATTTATCTGTAAGGCTTTTTTAAGGTACTCAAGAGTATTTAGGAATGAAAAAAGCTCAACTTCATGCCATCTTGACCTCAGGGAATCAAACAATGGAATAGAATTTCCACCATAACGCTGAGCTAGTTTTAAAGTAGTATATTTTTCTATGTTAGAAGTACAAGTACAGCTGCAACTTGTCAAGAGCTGTAGACATGTTAAGATGCTGAAAATTATATTCAATTAGAAATGCATAACAGTAGAAGTATTTAATTATTTTGGCAGGCAATTTTTCCTGAACGTGTAGCTTCACGCACCAATAATGTATTGTAATTAATCCCAATTATCTTTTGTACCTTTAATCCACACATTAGGACACAGATCTGTGTAAATATTTTGGAGAAGTCACTTACTTAGTAGACATTTGCTATGGAAAGTGAGTGACACATGAATATTACATTTTATGTAGGGCATTTCCTGAAAGGAAAGCGTAACAAAGTCAGAGAAAAATCCATTACAGTGACAAATGCTGGCACTGAACAACTGTTCTCACTGTAGAGGCAGTAATTAAACAATTCAGCAAGTCCAGGATTATGGGGAAGAATTCAGACAGGTTAAGTTAAATCAAATTCTGAAATCACTAAAGTGCCTGTTGCAACCTGCCTCTAGCATGCCATACCGCGCGTTCCTGTTCCCCATTTTCTGGAAAGTGGACTTTGTGGCGTCCTGCTCCATGCCAGGACAGCATTGCCATGGTCTGGACTTTTTTAGTTTCCATACCTGCATGGCTAGAAAAACCTAATTCCTGTTGTCTTGGTTCATACTCTTTCACCAAAAGACAAAAGAGTAAGAACTGAAAACCCTTGAAAAACTGGTGCTGAGGAAAAAACGTGGCAAATTGAAATCCAATAGATATTTATCTTGAAGCAAAACAGATACCTCTGCTGTACAGCTTAGACAACTGTGCCTGCATATGCAATTTTCTTGTAAATAGGAAAATATTTTGCTCTCAGAACTGCTTCACAGTACAAATACTGCCCCCCAGCAATATTGAAAAGGACTACAAACCAGCAATGGAAAATTAAAATAAAACCCAAAACACTAAACCAACAGCCATCAGCATACCTTTTCCAAACTTTAACTAAAACTGAATAAAATGCCTGTAGCGATTCAGTGGTGTTGTGTGTAATGACAGGTTTACTGAGTAGGCTTGTGTGTGTCTAGCATTCATTACAAATGTTGGTCCACTTACAAAAAAAGCTTCCCGGTAGTTCTAAGAACTTCTGCAAGAAATATCTGGATGAGGTCTCATGAATCTCTGTTCAAAGGTTCTCTTGAAAATCTAATTAGATTTTCTGGATTCTTCAACGCAAACCAAACTGAAGTTCATGTGAATTAATTCCAACTTGCTGAGTAGAGAAAAACCCAGGTGACCCTTAAACATGTAGAAGGAAGACAGAACAGCCTGGCAGTTTTAAAAATTTTATGTACCTACTTGCATACATACGTGCATGAACGAAGCCCTGGAAACACTAGAAGACCTATTAACAGAGCTAACGAAGAACAAGGCCACTCCACTTCATAGCTTGTAAGTGACATCCATTTTGATAGAAACTTTAAGAAAATTAGAACTGCAGATATACATTTTATGTATCTTTAAATTGCTTCTTTCTCCAAGTTGCCAAAGGGCTGCCATAGAACTCATTGAGGGGTAATATACAATTCAGCATGAGTCATGGAGACATTAAGAAGGAATAAACATCTCATGGATGAATGATGACAATGTTTATTCTGTTCTCATTCAAAATACTCATATGCACTTTTATTTTATGTAAGATGAAATTAAAATGGCATCTACATATGAATATTGACAATAGTTAGCATATATATAAAAGTGTAAGGTAATTAAAATCTTACGGGTAAAACTGTTTAGGATTACGATTTCATGTGTCCTAGTCAGGCTAAGGCACTCTGAAATTAGAAACAAATGTTGCCCCAGTACATAAGCACCTCTGTCTTGGAACAACTGCAGCAAATGTGTGATACAGAGACCACAAGCAAACCATTTGTAGGAATCTATATACTAGTAAAGGCTGCGAGAACTGGAGTAGGGTGAGGAATAGAGAAGTTGTTTTTGTAACTGACAAAGGAGAAGTTAAAAGTCTAAAGGATCGTGCTGAGACAGCTAGAACAATCAGGAAAAGATCCTAACCATGTCCCTGTTCAGCCTTTGTACAGTGATCATTAAGTTTATTTCATTCCTTGAAAATGAACATCCTCATACAAGTTTTTAAAGTTGAAATTACAGCTTTTTTCCCCCTGAAGATACCAATTTCCTATCTTCAGCTGCTTTTTTGTTTTCTTTTTTTCTCAATATTTTCAATATAGTTGTTTTAGTATTTTGTATTTTATATTTCTATGGGGTTCAGTGAATGTCACTCTTGGCCTCTTTTTTTGGCATGGCAGCCATACAAAAAAGTTTATGCAAATCCTAACATTTCTTAATTCTTTTTTGGTGAAAGAAGGTGCCCTAAAGCCATCTTGTACAGGAAGTTGAAGTTTGGATGTTGGAAGCAAAATTAAGGAAACGAGTTGAAGTATAACTGAAATATGCCGTTTGCCCCCACTTGTATGTCAGTGTAGCATAGAGTGATGGTGCCCAGGGCAAATCTCTGCAGAAGGACCCAGCTAATAGACTCATCCCTGTGGGCTATTACCAGTGCTGCAGTGGAGATGTAGCACAGCAATCCTAAGGTGACCCTGTGGTCTTTGAGGAATCAGGCTGAGTCAAAGACACTTGCTGATGTACAATGCTTGTGTGGCTGTCTAAGTGACCCATGTGGTGACCATTGCTCATGGAGCAGTGACTGAAAAATAGTGTGTTGTAATCACTCTCATTGATGAATAGCTAAATGAATAGACACCAAGGGCGGCAACCATCTCACCCAATGTACAAAATACATCTCCTGTAGTCAGCTGTGCCCCCGCCTTGTGATTGGGGGCGGAAACCTGGGGCGTCTCAGGAACAGGTCACCTTGCCCTGAGGTCAAGGGACTTGCACTGCAAAATTGACTGTTTCTCTCGTTTGGTTACAAAGGAACAAATCAGCTCTCGGTGTTTATGCTGCAACCAGCTAAATTCAGCTGGGAAGCATGCCATCAGTAGGGATGGCTTTTGGGTCCATAGCTGTCACCAAGCTCCATCGTTACCCAGAGCATAACAGCTCTGTTTTGAGCTCATATATTATTTTAGCAGAAGGATGCACAAAAGGAGCTGCTTAGTTTTACAAGGGAGGAAAATGCTCCTGAAAGCTGTGTTAGGGTCAGATTTTTTACGACAGCCAGGTGGTGGAAACAAATTTGAAAAAATTTGAACAAATTAAAAACAAATTTGAAATCAAATACAACACAGTAGTTAAATACGTTAAAAACATATGCAAGCATATATACATTGTATATATATGTATTTTTTCTGCATATCAATCCAAACAGTTGTGAACTAGGACTGTTTTTACTTCCATATACAGAATTATTTTCATTACAAAAACAAGGAAAACAAGAAATGTTTGAAAAGCATGAACACAGAGCCAGCCAAAAAAATGCAATTAATTTTAGAGCATGTCTTCCATTTTGTACTTTAATATCTGTATTTCAGGTTTTTTGTCCTTCCAGCACACACAGGTCATCTTTTCAAGGTTTTCTGGCTGAAAAGCTGGAAAAAATTTTATGGGATTTTGGGCGAGGCTTAACATTTTCTATAAAGCCTAGTCTTTTGTATGCAAAACTGGGATAAAAATTGTTATTTGTTTATCATATATATCTAGTTATAATATATGCTGCTTATGCCTGGGACTGTTTCTTCTTATGGCATACATATTGACAGAGCCTAATTAAAGACAGCTTGGATTTCAGCTGCAATTGCTAGGAATGTTTATGATGCAAACACAAAACTAGAGTATTTTTAATCTTTAAAATATAATCTGAATTCTTGAAAAATATGTGAAGAAAATGTTTGCTGGATGACTCAATTACATGTGTGTGCACACATCACAGCTCTTGAACAAAAATAATATTTAACTATTTTTTCTGACATATTTAACTTCTTAAAATAAAAAATCTGTATTATATCAAAGTAGTTTGTACCTGAAATGCTTTATATGATTTACCTTCATCTAGTAAGTGCCAGAAAAGAATGAAAGGGAGATCAAAGACCGTATTCACTACTACATGCTGTCTCCTTCCCATCATTTCCTGTAGGAATAAGCAGTTGGAGCATTGTGATGAACCTGGGCCTCAAATCGTTCCCTGTGTATCATTTCAAATTATGTCTCCCGTGTAATACAGAAAACTTAATGTCCACTACAATATTTTAATATCATGAATGACCACAATTAGAAAATATTATGAAACCATATTTAATATGCATGTGATTATTCTGGATTTCAGAGGGAATGCACTTGCTTTTTAAAGGACTGACAGATCATGAACTGACAGAAAAGAGAAATGAAATGCTTAGAACATTTCTTCAGGAAATGGCAGCTTGTCAATACAGATATAGGAAATCGAGATTTGAATTTGTGCATCGCTAATTTCTCTACAGGTGGGAACCACTTCTCATTCAATAAAAGGGGTTTGCTTTGTTTTGTTTCATAAAAAAAGAGAATGGCTTTAAAACACCTTGGCTTCAGTTTTCATTTCAAGCGAGTGATGTATTCCAAAAGGAAATTATACATGTACTAGCCAGTGAGTGCAGCTGAAGTGCTGGCTTTCTGGGGAGGAGAGGCCTGTCAGTACCAACTGATATAAATCCATAGGCATGGACAATTGTCTTTTTAGTTAGTTCAAGTTAAGAGCAAAGTCACATGCACTTGGCATCATATGTAGGTTGTCAAGGGACATATCCTCTTCTGAATACTTAATGATTAATCAGCGAAATGAACTAGAAAAGAAAGGTAGCAGTGCCAGAATTAGTGCTTTTACAATAATCAAGTATCAGGTACATCTCCACCAAAAAACCCATAGGGTCAGCCTGTCGATCTGTCCAGCTATCTGCAACATAGTGATCTCTATAGTTACTGTGGGACTAAATGTGGAGAAAAGGCACATGTAACGGATAGGAAGTAGATAAATTATGCATGCTTAAACTTCTTTTTGCCAAAAGGATGGTTACTTCACACAGTGCTTGCCAGGGAAGGCTTATTTTTCCCATGACTTCTCAAGATGCAAGGCTATTAAAAGAAAATAATACAGATGGATTTAAATTTTCAAAGGGACCTGATTTTCACAGGATAATTGCTCATCACTTTTTAATAACCAGAATCCTTTAAAATAAACTACTAAAAATACTAGGACTGCAGAAGCCTGGTCACTTTCAGAAAACGAGGTTGTCACATGAATAATTCAAAAAACCCAACAACATACTACCTTAATCTGAAAGATATTTCAACGATTGAGAAGGAGGTTAAAGAATCTTCAAAGGTTCGGTGGTACGTGAATATGTTGTCAGAGACCACCACGTGCACCACCTGTGTGGCTCACTGAACACAGCAGCCTTTCTTTGTCTTGGGCAGGGTGCGGGCTTGAGTAAAGTGAAAGGTAACGGGAGAAAATGATGTCTCCATTCAGTAACTAATTCAGTTAATCGGTGTATAAAGATCAGTGGCACCACATAAGTGAGCCTGTGGAAATGACAGCATGCAGAGAAGCAGAATGGAGCTAGCAGAGACTGAATATCGAATCTTAAAGAAGCAGTGATTAATCAGGGATGCATGTGACCCATGTTACGGTCAGAATGCGAGCAATAATTAGAAGGACTGTAATTAAAACATCAAGGTCTTCAGGGCACAGAAACACTCACTTCCTACATGGTTCAGCTCGTAAGAAACAAGCTGGGTGTCAACCCTATGTCTGCAGTATTTAGCGGGAATAGCTGCTCCTGTTGCAGTGCCCAAGCCTTGCGGCTGCATTTGATTCAGCCCCAGAGAAAGAGTCCCAAAATCTCAAACGCAAAGACACTCCTACATCAGTGATAATAAAACCAAACAGGTAAAGAAAAAGAAGCAGAATAAACACACACAAACTATAATTAGGTGGAAAAGTGTTCTGCAAAAAAAGGTATTTCTATCCCACAGGATAAGTCTGGGTGCAAGGCAGTCCAGGACAGCTGACAGACCTCTGAGCATCTGCAGGTTGTTCCCTTGTGTGAGCCTGGTGCTGCTAACAAACCCAGACTTTCAGTAATGACACTGTGCTCCTCATCTTTTCAAAATACTCTGGACACTCCCAACCTGCCATCGCTAGTTGTATTTGAAAGAGTCAGTACCAGAAGTGAAGAAAAGCCATATGGACCAAAAGGCCACCTGCTTCAGCGCCCTCCCTCCAGCAGCAGCCCCAGGTGGGTACCTCCTGCAGGGTGACAGGACCCAGGAAAGACAAGGCGTCCCCGGGAGAGCGCGGCAGCCCCAGCCACCCTCCCAGCTCCTGGTCCGTGTCTCCTGCTTCGGGCCTGACCTGCCTCCTCCCTGCTCCCGCCAGCCCCCAGCCAGCTCTGGGGCTGCGCAGCTGCTTCTGCAATGATGAGCCACAGCAGGTTTCAGCCTGGCACATTAAGGGAAACCGCCACCAACTTCACTTCGCCGCAATACGTTAGATTGTCCTTTGTGGCAACTCAAAGCAGTTGCCGACCCCGGCAACACAGCCATCCCCACGGCTTCGGGTTCACTGGGAACGTGCTGGGGTTGCCCATGTCCTAGCAGGGAACTCCTCGGCTTCTTTAGGAGAAGCAAGTATCCTGCTAGCCAAGGGCAGCATTGACATGTAGGTACGCGATGACTTAAAAAACCCACCCACAACAACACATAATAGCACTGATTTGCTACACCGTTTTTGATGAAATATTTAGTAGTGGATAATGCCTACTAAGTGTGGTAGCTCAGCAATTGCAGTTCCCTGAGACAGACATAAGAATTAATATTTTATCAACTATGAGCTGGCAAGAGGCTGAAATAGTGCTGCAGTTACAGCTATTAACTTTGCTTCACAATAAGGTATTGTTGTTATTGGCTTTAGTATACATTGCAGCGAAAGGGACATTATTTACTGTACGCAATGGTGCCATATAATTTAAAAAGAATTATGATTACTAGCAGGAATAAAGAGTCCATTAAGGTCTTATAGAACAATTTAATATCAAATAAAATTCCACATTCCTTTACCTTGAAAGAATACGTAAAATATTTAAGACAACCCATCAGACTTCCTGTTACTTACAGTCTGGATAAACTGTATAACTTCCTTTTCTCCTTTTGTTTTCTTTAAAGTATGATGTGTTTTATAGACATAAATGACTTCTGAACTATAACAGTAAACAAGCTCCACATAAACATATAGCACAAAAAGATACAGCAGGAGTATAAATGCAAACGTTGACCCTTTCTCAATGAATTGTCCATTAAAATGTAGTTTCCTTTATTCCTTATTAAAATGTACATATGGAAAACTAAGATATGGGTACTTACATATTTTACCAATGAAATAAAATATATTTAGTAACACAATGAAATCTACTAAAAAATAAGGACATATGAAAAATGAAACAGGAACCAGAATTTAATTGTATGCTTAAATGTGAACCTCTACTTAAGATTCCTTAAGATTAGTGAACCACTCAAAACTTTAAGGTCTATATTGACTTGGAAATGAGTACTTGATGTGTGAAATGGTATATGATAATGTTATTTTCTGTTGAGACCATTATCTGAGATGTATAAATGATTATACTTTGAACAGTATATAAAATCAGTCTCTGTCTGCCTCAAAAATGTAAGCCAAGAATGAGATTACCGGCAAGTTTATTCTTGTATCATTATTTTCTTCTCTTAGTGCTTTAGCTCACTTTTATAGTTCCTATTTTTCCTTTCCTTCTATTCCTTTTACATCTGTTGTTATGTTTTTTCTCGTAAAATCCTAACAAACATTTCTTGTTTTAGCCATACTT
>JANZLQ010000065.1:9075835-9089630 GCA_026212715.1 Elanus axillaris | reverse complement strand
AACATTTATTGTTTTAGCCATACTTCAGTAGAAAACCAGAAATTATACATCTTCGAATTCTGCAGATTTTGAGTATAAGAATGGTCTTGTGACACTTGAACACAACTCAAAAAGGAAGGAAATACTAGTTTAAAATATCAAGTATAGTATAAATATTGAAAGTATGTATTTATGAGGTATAATGTTATACTAAACCAGTATAGGCATCAGATTTTCTGATATTTATTTATCTTACAATTTGTGTCCAGTTCTTCTGGTAGTAGGAGCAAAGTCTTGAAAAGAATTAGTCCCAAAGACTGTGGTTATTTATGAACTACATGTAATATCACAAATCTTTGTGTCTTCTCTATGCCTATATTCAAATGCAAAAATAAACTAGATGAAGTGCAGAGCACCTTTTCTTCATCTCTCTCCTGTCAGTGTAGCTTATGCTACTCAGTATGTTATTGGGCAAGCTAAGGCTCTAGGTTAAAGAATACTAGGAAATACAAGACTTCAGAGTGACTTTGTCTCAACAGCTTGAGTCTTAACCAGTTTTGGGGCTTCCAGAAAAAAAAAAAAAAAGGAAAAAACCCAACCCTCAAACCAACCAACAAAAAGAAAGAAAGAAGGCCAACCAAAATTCTGCAGCCCACTTCCATCCTTTGAAACTAATTTTGAAAATAACTAGAAATTCTCTTTATTTCTTGTGATGAGAAAGAAACTATCTTTCATGTTACCTGAGAAGTCATGCTTGGAATGTGTTAAATAGAGAACTGAGGGTGAAAAATTCTATTTCAGGAACTTTTAAATTAACAGCCAAGTAGGAGATGGCCTGACTGGCAAATAGAAGACTATTGATCATATCAGAGAAAAGAAAAAGCAAAGACACTTCAAAATGCAGCCAGAAAGTTTACGTCAGCTTTTAAATTAGCTACTAGAGGGGATTGCATTTTTCCTTTTACCTATGAAAGGACCACAAAAGCAACCCAGCCCTCTGAGATGTAGATAAATGAGTGTACCTAAATATAGTGCAATCCACTATAACCATTCTGTTATGGATTGCAATGTGAGATGGAGGACTTCAAACTATCTTTACATGACCTGGCTGAGGGAAGGGAAGAAGTTGAGCTGCAGCAGCCAGGGGCACAGGACAACTGGCCATGGGCTCGCCCAGCAAAGAGCGGTTGCCCCAGCTATCTGCGACTCTGCCTCTGCCCGAAGTTCTCACCTCCATAACCCAGGATGAGGTGCTTGCTCCCTAATTACGTTTTTTGAAAAGTCAGCTGGTCAAACTGAGCAGCTGACAGGCAATTTTCAGTAGAACAAATAAATCAATGAGCTACATGGCAGAAGCAAAAATCAATGAAGGATCAGTTTGATAAATACAGCTGACTCTTTAAATATTGCTTATGAAGCGAAACAAGAGACAAATGAAGACCCCATATCCCACTCTTTATGCTGGGATATAAACCTAAAATTTAAGATTTATCTTGGATAGAAAATTGTCTAGAGTACCGATTTTATCCTTACTTAAAATGCATTAACTAAAATGAAGCTAGATGGATGGATTTTAAGGCAAAATGAATCTTGACAAATATTAGACGTAATATGCTTTGTCTACACCTTCAACCAAAGTAAACTATGTCCAGAAAAAAAATATTTTAGAGCAATATTTTTCTGTACATTAGATACTAAAGGATGTTTTAATGTATGTTAATAACCATTTATGAATGACCATATTAAAATTCAACTTTTTTCTAGGGTGAAAAAATACAGAACTGATGCCTTCAATTTTTCTATTAGCTTGGTATTGTTTGAAAATTTTGACAAAATTGTTTTAAGAACACAGTTACTGTGAATCATAATTATAATGGACATAAGTTGCTGGCTTCCACCAATGAAAATATGATGGGAGTACATTAAAAGATTGATAAAAGTGTTGTGAATATAACACGTATTTAGCTATTTTAAATAAAATTGCTTAGATTTACTTTTGCTGGATAATACCTTTTAATAGGAGATTCTTTTTCTCTCTGAAAAGTTAAATGAAAGAGAAACCTCCTTCTTCTCTGTACTTTGGTTTGGTTTATTTACATTCATTTCCTGAACTGAAACTTTAATTTGCAACATCTTATGGCTGATCCAAGCCTGTCCAACTCCTGACTTTGGTGGGAACACACAGAAAGGTTGAAGGACTGAGATGTACTTGATTTCTTTGACTTGCCTGTTATTACATCCAGTTTTATTGACCATATAGGACAGCGAACAATCACTTTGATGCTTACTGCATTTATCTTCCTTTGGAAGTAATTGGAAGGGCAAAACCTCGAAAGAGTTGTATTCAATTGTACTCATTCCACTCATGCCCCACAGAGACACAACATTTTTTTAAAACATAATATTTTACTAAATAAAGCAGTAACAGAGAAAGTGGTACCTCTCAGGCTGTTATCAGTCAGAAACAGATGGAAAAATTGTGACTGTGATGCAGAACATATTAAACCATGGATTTATTTTTTGAGTGTGTTTTCCCCCAAGTTCCTCCAGTATTTGATTGTTTCATCTAGTATTTATGTCTTACCCTTCAGACTAAAAGCTTTTAGGGACACAGACTTTCTCATCAGGTATGTTCATGCAGTGCCTAGCACAATGAGACCCAGACTTGTTTTTAAGTGGCAACAAAATAAAAATTAATGGTAAATACAGATAATAATAATTTAGCAGCAGTGACTACAGGCTGTCCTAACATGCATGTATGTATACAAGTGAAACTTGAGTGAGCTCTAAATTAGCCCTGTGTTCAGTTTTTGATATGCCCAGTGCTTACTTTTCAGTATATCTCCATGATCTTTTGCAAACCAACATGAACGAGCATCGCCCAACTCTAAGCGAGTCCGGTGCAAGCCTGCACTGACATGGAAGGTGTGTGGTTGAGGATTTTGGCTCACAACCTGCCAGTTTGGACAGGGATCACCGTCATCTGCCTCCAAAAGAAGTGAGGGAAACTATTGACCTGCTTTGAGGCAAAGTGTTTGCTGCTTGCTGTTGGTTTTGAGAGAGATTAGTTGTACTGGACATGATGAGACCTGATGGGCTGTCTGGAGGGAGGATGCATCCTTCCTACGGGAAACGCAGAGGGAAAAAGGCAACACCGAGAGCTGCTTAGTCTCACATATTGACTAAAGAGACTGCAGCCGGCAGCAAGGAACAGACAGACCTCAGCCTTGCCAGAAAGGGCTTCCGAGGAACCAGAGGAGAGGTTGCGTTCCTCAGAAAGTCACTGAGGGACCCAGAGCAAGGACCGTCCTTCAGGAACACAGCTGGCAGATGGAGAGAGGTGTACAAACCTCGTAGCTTCTGTTTTCTTCCCTAAATTCTGTTTTCTCTACCTCAAAGCTGCACCTCTAGTTTCAGAATGGAATTTCCATCCTCACTGTAGCCAAATAAAACTAACTTTAAAAGTTGTCAGGTCCTCATGGAGAAATCTAAGCACCTCTAAATCAAGATTTATTAGCCTACTGGAAAATATATAAAAGGTTATGAATCTGTTACTAGGACTATGTGAAATGTATAAGTAACAAGAGGTCAAATGTTGCCGAACAAATTTCTTACAGAGAAAGCCAGAACCTTCAAAACCACATAGAACTGGTCAAACCTGCACTCTGTCTTGCACCTTAATTATCATCAAGACTGTGCCTTGCACTTGCTTGGCTGAAGAAATACAAGCTTGCTCATGTGCACTCTGGCAGTGTGAAATGGTCTAAGAATGAACAGAGAAACCATTGTTTTCCCCTTGACTTAGAACATAAGTAATTAGTAATAATAAAAATATTTTAAAAGGACAAGAACCTGCATGAGACTGTTAGTAAAATAACCCATCTTCTCTTTGCTCAAACACACATTTTACAAGACAGTGCCTTGTCTTCATCTCTCTGGAGAAAGTCCTATTAATTTGTACTGTTTGATGTCACATTCTGATGATTAATACTCATTTTATATGGCTAGGGGAAAGAAAAAACATTATGTCTATGTAGTCAAGATAAACATCTGCTGCCATTTTATAAAACGTCCTACAGTTTGTGCTCATGCTGTTTTGTGGAAGAGCATACTGCTTTACCACAGTCCTTTCATCACAAATCTCCAAATTTCTATTCCCACTTTTCGCACATGCCACCTTTGCAGCGTGTTTGAGAGGAAGCTGTGAACTGAAAAGCACTTTAATAAAAGGACAGCAGGCTTACTGAGCAAACACGTGGACTGTGTCATTTACCTTTTGGGGTGATGGTTATGAACGAAGAAGGGGAAGTAGAGCTTGGCCTTCCTCAGATGCTGATATGGATATTGGCCTGGAATTTGCAAGCTTCAGTGCTTTTGACCCAGGAACTCATCAGGTGAAAAGAGAACCGGACAGAGAGGGAGGAGCTGGAAAAACACACTGAGCTAAGTGGTAAGGTTGGGTAACTAGATTATGCACATGAAATATAGCCCTTCTCTCCTCTTTTCTTACAATGCAGCTTTAGCAATACAAGTTTCAGCCTATGTCTTTTCTTTCTCAGATATACAAGGTGAAAAATCAAGGTGTTCTCAGAATGTCAGAATGAACTTGATATAGTTGTCTGATACAGGGACCAGGCATTGTTTTCCTGTAGAGGGGAAGGAGAAAAACTAAGCGGCCTGAAAAAGTACTTCCCCAGGCTGTCTGTGTGATACTGTGAACAGTATTTGCAAATTACTTTTAAAACCAGAGGGGAATTCTATAAATCAGGAAACTCTGAATTGAGAATTGAAGATTATACAGCTAGTGAACTCCTGCTGGATTTCTGTGAACTAAAATCTAATTTTGGAGGGTCAGGAGCCGATATTCTTGCATGAGTGCAGCACAAACCTATTTCTTTTTGCTCTTAATGAGAAGCCAAGACCACCTATGTCTGTGCAACCTGGAAAATCTCTGTGGCAGTGTAGCACTGAAGCGAACCTAGCCTCTGCGGTTCTGGTATGTCTGCTAAATGGAAAACATGAAAAAAAGATCAACACAGAAGCTTCCAGGGTCACTATAACTCTCGCACATCTCTTTTTGCTCTAGCTTCCTCTACATAAAGGATAATTTCTCATAGTCATAGCTCAGTTCCTCTGTACATATGTGTTATACTCTATGCTTCAGTCACACGATCAACAGAAATTTAAGTATAGCATTATCATCTGCATTATTTTAGCTACTATAAATTTGATTTGGAATATAGTGAATATAAAAATAAGAAAATGTTTGGCTTTTTTTTTCTGAGATCTTTCAATTTAAGTAATCAGAACTTGCAAATGATGGGAAGGGGGTCAGTGAAAAATGGGTATTTTGCAGAAGCCCATGTGGTAAAATGATGTGTGAGGCCAAAGCAGAACCAGATCTCTTTAAACCTACTGCCCTCTTACAGGGAATCAGATGTCCTCTCAGTATATTGTGAGCTCTTTAAAAGAAAGTTACTTTTTATCCAAGTCTAGGGTCTTACCCTCTGCTATTTATCAAGTATATGAGCACCATGAACTCTGTCTACTTCCCTCTCTTCCGCATTCTTTTTTTTCCCCCCATTGCTGATCAACACTTAGTGCTGGAAAATTGATTTGCAATAATAGACAAAGCGGCAATTCTTTTGGGGCCTTTTAAAAATTAGGTGTCTGTATGATTACTTACAGATTACTTACATAAACTGCTTTGAGCAGCAGCGAAATTAAATTCTGTTCTTATATACATGTGTTTTCTTCTAGCATTTGCACTTAGAAAGCAGCCAAAAAGAAAAGGAATCTGTTGTATATCAGGCAATTTTCAAATATATGTCTGTGTTGCTACTTATTCCATAGACACCATCAGTTTTAAAACTTCTATTACATCTATTCAGTAGAATCTCACACTATTTCCTACAAGATGGCATGTAATAAAAATGACATTATAATTACATTATTTATGGTTTCTTTTACATCCCTGTGACTCAGAAAAGGCTTAGTGTTTCTTTACTTCACATCTTCCAGAAATGGCCACTACAGCAAGTGAACCATGGGAAATATTAGCAAATATGCCTGAATGAGAAGAAGATAAACTTGATGAAATACTAGCAACTGCAAAGATATCTCAAAATTATGCTACACCCAGTCTGAGAAAAGACCTCTTGGGTGATGACTGTTATATGTCTGTTTCCCACCAGGACTTCCCAAATCTTCAAATATGGATGTTTCCTGTAGCTACAGCTGAGCTTAGTTAAGAGTCAGGTTCTGATAAGTGATTTGACTACTCCCATGTGAGAGAAGATTTTCTGGCCCAGACTTGGTCCCCTCATCCAGCGAAAAAGCACAAAGCAGAGTGTATAGTGCCTCATGAGCTAGTAAAGAGGGAAGTCAAGGGCTATGGGCTATGATGAAGAAATCTGCATTAAAAAGTGCTGATTTATCACATCCTGATGTTTGCTTGGGATTTGCATGTCGACAGAATGTGGCGACAGATGTTGGCTTTTGTTATCTGGAATGGAAATTACCTTGTAAAAAGAGATGTGCTAACCAGGGTTTTAGTCATATCAATGGAGGGTGGATTATTCTTCCTTCAGTCTAATGCGTCTGCAGATTGTAATTAGAAGGCAAATATCTTCAAAGTCTAAAAAACGTGGATTCTGAATTTTCTTTAAAAAGGAAAATACCCAAATAACAAAATACAAACTGAGGAAAAGTAGTAAAAGTGTAACTGTTTTGTTCTGATCAAAACAATACTCTTCCCTGACTCAAAATGTGGCTTACTTGAGGCTTACTCTGATGTCCAGGTCGGAGCAAGTTTTGACGGTTACCTAAGGAAGCTGAAGGAGATGGGAGGAGGTGATGAAGGGGGATGACTTTAACTGTTAAACAGAGATAGCACCAGCATAATTATTGAACTTCACAGAGGAAAGAATATTAAATAGTGATAGTTGAATATTCAGCTGAATTCAACTATAAAATAGTTTTAACAGTTTAAAAAATAGCCTGTAGTCATGTATGCATATTAAAATAGGCCTCTTAAACCTGTCGGCAAGATTCTGAAATCTCTATCTAGCTGATCAGATAAAACACTGCTTTATTGAGGGATTCCTCAGTTTCTGTGAACTTGCCATTTTTTTTCCAACCACTTAAATTGCTCCACAAGCTCTGGTCTAAATTAAAAAGTTATTTTAAGGTAGTGTGGCAATACCTTTCTCTTAAACAGGAAGCTGTAGCAAGCCACTGCACTGAAAGAGAAATTTGCATGGTAGGGGATGAACCTAAGTATGTGAGCAACAGACTGCAAGGGCATGAAGCTAGTTAGGGTCATTTTTTCTGACAAAATTGCTGTCTCAGACCTAGGTTTTTCAACATGAAATCAAAATGATACTCAAGTGGTAATACTGTCGATAAACATAAGTTTGGGTTGTGTTCATTCCTTTCTCTTACCAATTTTTACCTTTCAGAGTACAGTTATAAAAATGAGTTGAGCTCAAATTAGTATTTCCCTCTGCCTTTCTCACTGTAGTTATTAGGGCATATGGTACAAGTCTCAGCTGCAGGAATGAAAAATAGATTCTTTGGAATGTGTCAGGCTATTCTCTGAAATCAGTGTTGACTTACGCATTTCTGCACCCCTTCAAGTAACTCTTTAGTTGCTTGGCTTTGTATTTTTTGGCATGCTTAGTATCTGTTCATGTTTCTTTGGTTTAGTGATAGGATGGTACTGGGACATTAAATGTTCAAGAAATTATATGGCAAAGCCATCTGTAATACCTGGAATTCAGAAACTATAAAATCATTTTGAGTTTCTGGCCATGGAAAGTGAAATATTCCCTTATTTACATTTTCAGCAGAGGTATGTAGAATAGATTATGCTTTGGACGATGAAACCTTTGGCTCTCATTCTCATACCCAGACTGAATTGCTCTGTGATTGTTGGCAACTCATACTTGCTTTATGGGAACAATGAAATAAGTTCTAAATATTGTTGTGACTCAGAAACATAAAACTCTGTAGAAATGCTTAACAATATATTTCATGATTATCTAAATTTTCTTTGAAATGCTTGACAGGCATATATATATATATATCATAAATGAGAACGACTGCCTGTTTAATATATAAGAAAGTGTGTCCTGTGTTACTTATCTTACCTGCTCTTTGATCTTTCAGAGCTGTAACTGCTTCTACCTTTGACTGATTACTTCACTTGTTTCTACTGCATCTCTCGCACAGAAGCGCATAAGGGGCAACAGTATAGGCTTTGTGATCCTACAATGAAAGGAAAGATTGGAAATTCCAGTGCTCATATCAGAGATATAAATATGAATCTGAAGACAATGTATTTCAGTGCAAAACGGTGTTTTAACCGATGTGCAATTCTACTACTCTTATCCAGGTATAAGTTAAACCCCCCCAAACCTATGGCTTATATTAATTTAAACTACTGAAGATGGTGAAGCTTTCTGGGCCTAGTCCTTAACCACTCTGCAAAATTCTGCTAGTTTGAAGAGCTCTTAAATTGAGCGTGAGTTACACTTGCTCACTTAAAACTCCTCTAACACCAAATATGAATGGAATAGGGTGCTACTGATTTCATATTTCACATGTACGTGAAACTCCTAAGAAGGTAAGGGATTCAAAGATTTTCTTAGCCAGTATAAAACTCATAATCCTTTCATTCTATGATCTGCTGATTATAGCTCTGTGACTTCTTTTCTTTTTTTTACCTGTAAGGTAAAGTTTGTATTATGAGGAAAAAAAATCCAGTGTTCCATGTTCAGGAGCTCAAAGCGAAGCTTAATTGAAGTTGAATGGAGACTTGTAAAGAAAATATGTCAAGGAAAACTGAAGAAAAAGCCTATGCTATTTCTTAATTATCCTTTGAGGTTTCTCTTCAATTGTTTCCCTTCACTGCTAAGCAAAACTACTCGGAGTGAATACTGGCATGTTGTCAATGGGCTAGAAGTGGCACACATTCGGTTGTGTATTGATGTTTGTTTTTCACATTTACTATCATCATCTTGGTAGGGCAATCTATCCGAAGAAGAAAAGGGGTGCATGCCTGTGCATGTGTGCCTGAACATGTCTGCGAAGAGAGGAACAGACCACAGCAGCAGGCTCACTGCTGGAGGCAGGTGAGTCACAACCGTTGCTCCACTCGCTCCTCAGCCTGAGTGCCTGCAGGCATCGGGCCACGGGGGACTGGGGCGTGCTGGGGTTCACCCTGACCGACCGCTGCGCTGCCCGGAATCATGGTGCAATACGCACATCAGCATGAAGTCACGAGGAAGAAAAGTGCGCTGCTTCTTCGATCCAAGGGTGCGTGCTCTGCACATGTGAAAAGTGCTTAGTTTATCAGCTTTACCTGATTGTTATGTGATATATCCTTCTCCCTCCAATGAAGACCTTTACAATTCATGAAACTGTGCTAAGTCGCAGCAATAACACGAAGGAGGACAGGATATTCATGATTTGCTTTTGATTGCTTTTCAGTACTTGAAGTAGTTTGAAGGAGATGTCTGAAGAATACATTTCTCGATCCCAAAATACTGCTACTAATGGAAAAATTTGTAGTACCCTACACTGATGTGTACGTAGTGACTGCATAGCTGGTTAGTATCTTTAGTATCTTAATATGTTTCTCAAAAGGGAAAGTTAAAAAGCAGAATTGCTGTACTGTTAAACCAGTGTCAAAACTTCAGGATGACATGGTATTTTTTTTCTACACCTCAGATCTCTCCCTCTCTTTAACACCCTTAAGCCTACAAATTCTATTCTAGAAACATTTTGGGCATCATTCCTCAACACACATTCAGTATCTTGCAGTTAGCAGTAAGTGCTTTAAGTAACCATTTGGATTTGAACTTTTACTAAATTTCACAGACCGAATTAGAGAAGAAGTTGAACATCAGGATAGGTCTTTGAAAAACAGATTGTGTAATAAGCAGAGAAAAGAGAGTGAAAGAGAGGAGGATGAGATAGGAGGAATAAGCATCCATCTGGTTTTCTGCTGGTACTAATGGAGCTGTATCAGAAACCAGTTTACTCTTGCTACCAAAATGCACAGCATCAGCCAAACATAAACAAACCTTCAGTTATGGAAAGGAGGAGCAAATGGCTGAAGTGAATTAATCATTTGGGAGGGAAAAAAAATGTAAAGACAAAAAGCTCTTTCAGCCAGGCTAAAACATGCAGAGGGACATGTGATGTTGCACTGAACTTTGAACATAATGAAATTATTCCTAACAAGATGTTGTTAAAGCAGAAAAAGAAAATAATCCAAAGCTCAATGAAGTATTAATTTAGATGCACTCTGAGATATTTCATGGAAGTTTTAAATTGCTGGACTTGATGTGAAGTATTTCACTAAATTATACCTTTAATGAAATACATGGTTTAGCTGACAAATTTCACTGAATAA
This sequence comes from Elanus axillaris, assembly GCA_026212715.1. Lineage (NCBI taxonomy): Eukaryota > Metazoa > Chordata > Aves > Accipitriformes > Accipitridae > Elanus > Elanus axillaris. The sequence continues at coordinate 9,079,231 of JANZLQ010000065.1, read as the reverse complement.
GTACTGACTCCACATTACTGCTTTTATCTTTTGCTGATGGTTCTTCTCCTCCCTCTTTAGAAGACACTCTTTCTCTCCATGCTCATTAATATCTGAAAATGTCTTGTATTTTGCCACCTCCATTATAGCAGTGAACGTTTGGTAATGGATTCAATTATCTCCACTTCTCATTGTTGTTAGATGCACGCGCAGCCCTGACTTAGGGGCTTTTCTCTGCCCCTGCCTGTGATTGACTGTGAGTGGGATTTGGAGGGAAAGAATATACATACTCTGATTTAAATTTTGACTACCTTTTGGCCAACAAACACTTTCTGATTAATGTTCTTTATTCTGTTTTCAGGCTTAATTAGGCCTGATACAAACTAATTTGTAATTGCTAATGACGTGTAAGCTTCCTTGATCCTACAACACACTTTGAAAGTGATGGATTTCACTTTTCTGCTTGTGGATTGATAGTATTTAAAGAAACATTGTTTTGTGAAAACTTCTGAGTAGCTAGAATTTTCAAACCAATTTTTTTTTGTGCATATCTTTTGCCTGCAGGTGTCCTTGTCAAGAGGAAATACAGCTGTATGTTTGAAATCACCTAAGCAAAGAATCATTTCCTTTCTGGAGTGCACAGGAGAGAAATTCTTTTTCACAGTACCTTTCAAGGTTTCAGACTTTGTTTTTGTTCTGTATTAGCACAACCCAAATTTTCTCAACTTTAGAAAAAAGTTCCTGCATTCAAATTTATTTCCCATGTTTTACAATGCAAGAGTATAAATCTAAAGCTAGGTTATATTAAAGCTAGGTTATATCCTGAAAGTCATTGTGTCATGTTTACATGCATTGGGACCAGAAAGAAGTATAGACAGTCCACTGTGTTCCAAACTGCATAAGCAAATAGGTGCCCTTTTCCCAAATTATTTGCAGTCTAAAAAATTGAGTGAGGGACGAGTGATTGAGTTTTAGGCTCAATACTTGAATATATTACAATATTCGCACATATATATTGGCTTATGATTTACAGCAATAAGAAGAATTGCAAAACTCAAATATTTGTTAAATGGAAAGTTGATTTTCACTAAAGACTAATTTTTTAATTTTTTTTAGATACCATTTTACCTCTTTTGCTTTTCAGTGGGCTTATAGCCATACCCAGACCAGAAGTACCAGACTATTTTTGGAAAAAGGAGGCAAAAGAAAGGAAGATCCTGAATAGTTGTCAGTCTAGGTAAAGGTAAAGACTTTAGGGTGCCAAAAATGTGAACTTTACAGGAACACGGAATTGCTTACTTATCTAAGCTATGACCAAAGCACTTGTGAATTTGCCCACCCTAAAGTGATCACCGAACAACTGTTCTGAGCCAGTGGTGAGCGGAGCAAGGTGACAGCTACCTTCCTTGGCGCCAGAAAGGGGACCCTGTACTTGTCGTGGCACGCAAGAATGGGTGTACCCTGACAGAGCCCTTGTCCAGAATCTTGAACCCAGCAGCTGAAAATTAAATTCCGGACATCCCTGCTGGTTATCTTACGTTTGAAGAATGATATATCCAATTTGTTGGTGCTCTTCTATTCCTCCAATATTGTCACTCAAAAAAGAGTAAGACTGGGCTCTGAGCAGTATCTGGTTCATTGGAGAGTAAATGTGGAATTATCAGGGAGACAACCTCCTTTGCCCAGTGTCCATGCTTCCAAGGTCTGCCCATCCTGTTGTGGATTGTCTTGCTCCATCCCACAGAGTTGTAGCCCTGAGAGAGCCCCTCATGGTCCATTTTTTCAGCACAGGCAGTAGTTGCAGGAGGGTTTTCCACTTCATAACTCAATGGTCAACTTACAAATAAGAGAGAAGAAAAAGATGACTGAATTACATATTAGGAAAATACTATATATTTAAGTTGACATATAAATGTGTCCTACTCCCCACACCCTGAATGCTGAATTTTTCATTGATGTTAATCTTCATAATAAAAGCAAGTTCAGAAGTTTCTGTGGTCAGAAACCTGTGCCTGTTTTAAAAAAAACATGCATCTGCTTTTTGCTTATTGGACAATTCAGTCATTTAAACAAGTAGTTGAGTAATATTTTCATTTTAATGTCATCACTGTTTTTTCTGAGATGTCACAAAAAGTATATTTTCCCCTGTGGGATAAGAGTGGGAGTACTCTCTGTGCTATTGTCCTAAAATGATATAGCAGCCAAAAAATTTGTTTCTCAGATAATAAAGCAAGGAATGTGTAGTATCAGAAAAAGGGCATATTTTCTCATATGTAGAAATGGTTCAAAGATAAAAAGTAATCTGTGTTCATATATTAAAGAATCTGAGTGTACTACTAAACCGAAAGGAAGGCAATTTTAAAGTATCTCCATAATTCAGAGGCATGGCTCCATTTCAAACTGATAAAAATCATGCTTTGAAGTAGCTTATATGCTTTTGAAAATCACAGCCAGAAGCAAATACGTATGGTCAGGAGAATAGCATTATATCCTAAGGGAAATGATTATAATCTATATATCAAAACATGCCAGAGGAATGTACAACTTCACTGCTTGTTTTGGACAATTTTATTTCAGGTTTCATTTGGCACTGATTCTCATCCCCAATAGCTTTCAGGAAGACTTTCTTTTACTCCACAGGAAAAGAAATAAGTGAATAATAAAACAATAAATGGTACAGTTTATACTTCATCTATCAAGATGCAGAAAGTAAATAATTTCTGCATATTTGCAAGTTATGACTACATTTTAAATTTGAATTTTGTGTAGCCGGAGGACATTTATGGCTCATAACTGGGAAGCTGGCAGGATATCATTCCCCTGATTATATACAAGAGACATAATGTCGTCCAATATATGCCCAAGAAACTGGCATTAGCTACTCAATTAAGCCAGGCAAATAAAAGAAGCAAATATATCAATTAAGTAGATTCTCCTCATGCTAATGTTTTACCATCACTCTACTTTGACCAGTTTTTAAGTTGTATGAGAATGCACTCACACAGACACTGAGAGCATATAGCATTTCCACCATGCAGAATGAGTGAGGCATGACTTTATTCTCATGCCCTTTTTAGGGGCACAGTCTCTCCAGGATCCCTGTAGTTGTGGCTAGAAAGATGCTTGTCCACAGGAAGACACAGAGTTCCAAATCCGATGCCACCCTTGGACTACCTGTCTTCACTAACCACACTATTAGCCCTGACTGATCTCCTGACCATCAAATGTCACCATGCGACTCCTGCGGCAAAGCCATATTGTGCTTAGTGACAGCGCCTTGTCAGTCCTCGCCTTCACAGACAAGCAGTTCAAAGACCTGTGAGAGCTGGGGATCTGACAGATGGATATGTATCTGTCTGTGTCGTGGTTTAACCCCAGGCAGCAACTAAGCACCACGCAGCCCCGGGGGGGGGGGGG
>JANZLQ010000065.1:9063373-9075735 GCA_026212715.1 Elanus axillaris | reverse complement strand
CCCGGCCCCCCGCATCCCTCGCCCCGCGCCCGCTGGAGCGGCCCCGGCGGGCTGGTGCACCCTGGTGTCAGCCATGTTTGGGTGGGTATGGAAATGAGGAGCTTTTCTCAACCTTTGTGCGTCTCGGGTTTGTCTTCTGTTCGGGGTTCTGGGGGTTGCAGTCCTCTGTGGACTACGGCGTATCCGCTGGCTGGATTCATACCCCCAGTTTTCTCCCAGTGATTTTCATCTTCATCCTTCCTATTTCCCATGCCCATATTGGCTGGTTTTGTTCCGATTTTGCTAGGATCGGAGCGAACTGGAATTTCTTCGCAAGGCTTTGCTTTTGTAGGGGAAGTAAATGGGATGCTTGAAATAGGGCTGCACAGCCACACTGACCTGCCACACGAGAGGGTGCGGTGGGACTTGTTCCGTTTAAGTAAATGGCACTTTGTTTTATTTGTAAAAGATGTAGTCGAGACCTCGTCCTCATCAGCCATTTTATTTTCTGTGTGGCATTGCTACATAAGCAGCTCACTGCTGTTGTATCCGTTTCTAAGAGAAGCCTAATTATTTTTTAATAGTGTGTTGCCATCAATATATCGCTGTGGCATCCTCTAGGACGGGGATCCAAATCTCCGTTTCCTCCTCCAAAGAGAAGTATAAATCGAGTAAAGATTCTGTTACCCGATGTCATGTACATGTGCACTGGACGTACTATGCAGGCAGCTTACTCCCTCTGATTAAAAATTGATGACAACATCCTCAGTTTTCTTCTGTTTAGCACTGTGTTTCCCATTATCAACATCTCATTAAAAAGGAAACTTTTAAAAAATACTTAGGAAAGATTGCTTAATTTTGTCTTGGCCAATATACAAGGTTTTAGTTTACACATAGACCATATTAAGATAACAGTAGAATTACAGCCTGCATTTGGCGCATATCAAACACTCCCTCTGGGCTCAGCTCTGTACTTCATATTGAAGAACAAAAAATCCCATTGGTTTTGATCTATGAGTGAAAAACCAAACCATTTCATAGGTGTTCAGATGTGCCACCAGTAGTGAAACTGAGTAAGTGAAACTGCTAAGGCGTCTTGAAACTAGTTTTGCAGCATAAGCTGATTCCTGTTGACCTTTAGTGTCTCGTCATTCTTACCATTTTCTTTTTTCTTACAGGCAAGCAAGTGAAAAAGTAGTGCAGATGAGAACCATATAGATTGAACAACTCTGTCCACTCTCTTTTCTCTGCTGTCTGTTGCAAAAGCCTGTAGGCACAAAACTTTTAAAGTGTTGAGTTCATCATAACCGAAGAAAAATCACAGGTTATTCAGAAACATAACCTACTAATTACAGCTATTCCTTTTGGTATAAATTGCATTGTTAAGATATATTGGAGTAGTTGCTGCTCAAGTGGTATGGAATTACATAACTTGGGAAGTATTTGTGGTAGCAATCTTTTGGGGAGGACAGATTTTTTTTTTTTTTTTTCCCTAAAGTTCTCTAGTGTACAACCAGAAGTGTCCACAACATAAAGGACACGTTCACCTGTGTCCCCAGCTACTTTCCATCGCGCAAATTGTTTCACTGATATCAAGGAATAATGTTCTTGCTCAAAAGACAAAATATCTGTTGATTTTGGAAAGATGGTTTTGGGTCCTTTGCTCATAAAGTTTATGATCGGAATAGCAATGGATTGTCAAAAATGGTACTACCAGTAGCAGCTTATCCATGTGACTTTAAAGATCTCTAAACTCTCATTTGGTTGCAGAATAACTTTGACATATCAGCAGGTGGCATCTCAAAACTTCAGCAGCTCCCTTCTTCCTTGAAATTTGATTCAGAGTAACCTTGCCATTACTCACAAAATGTTCTTAAATAATTTAGGAGACAAGTGTCATCGACAAATGATAACTGAACACTATTCTGCTGAAGAGCTGGATGCACAAAACCTGACAAGCCCGTAGACAGTAGTGTGAAAGAGCAATGGTGACTGCCAGAATGGTTGCTCTAGGCAATGGCAATAACTGGGCTGACCTTCCCAGAAGCCTACCCTGAAACAGAGCTCTTCATTCTTGCTCTTTGCGCTTAAGACTAGGGGTTCCTTAATTTCTGTGTGGGAGAAAGAAAGGAAAAAGGTTGCGTAATGGTGTGTATGGCAATGCTTTGAATCAAACTCATAGTGCCAGTAGTTTTTTGCTGCTGGCAAATGATATTATTTTTGCATTTCAAGTGTCAGAAATGTGTACTGCAGTGCTAATGATTCAGCATGCTCTTCTTAAGCCAAGATGGGGAAGGGATGCGAAACCGGAACAGGGCACTTAACAGTGTTGGATTTTCTATAGTAGAATTTGTATTAATCATTTTCTTTTTAAAGACATCGGGATTTACTGTAATGTAACTTGAAAACCTGATTTATCTTGTGAAATTAAATAATCAGATTTGAGGAGAAGCAAGATTTCTGCTAACCTGTCTATGAATAGTTCAGCTTCTTTGCTTATGTGTAAAAAACAGACAAAGAAGTAATCACATAAATTCTTTGCGAGGACAAATTGATTTACTGATTGATCCATTCCGAAACACAGAGAGCACAGAATTAAGGTCTCAGGCCAGTTATGTCTGGTAATGTCTAACTTTCAGTACTTGATTTTGCAACTTAGGTAACTTCAGTACTTTAATGAAATCCTTAATATACTTTTACATTTTCTCACTTCTCGGAAGTGTGGTAAGATTTTGTAATAGAGCCGTGGCCCTCTTGTAGCTTATATGGTCAACTTGGGGAAAATGGAGATTTTGTTTCAAGTTGCCAGCAGTTATGCCTTCTGAGCTTGACCAGGCAAGGGTGGAGTATTGTCAGAATTGGTGAGATTGCTTCACTCAGCTTCAGCTGGAGGGGTGGTAACTACTGAATTTGTTCCTCTAGTGAAGTTCCTTCAATATAAGAAAAGACTGCAGAATAAGTGATGCATTTTCTTAATCTGAATAGGAAATTACAGTTAGCGCATCATGTAAGTCTGTGAAGTATTTAAGTGAAGTTGATTTGTGATAAGAAAATACTGAGAAATCTGTGAAAGCAGGTGAGAAACTACAGTATGGCCAATGAAGTCTTCAGAGGTTAAATGGAATGAAAAAAAAATTGACACTCAAGAGCTCTAGGTTGTATCATTCTCTCTCTTAGACATTTCTATTGGGCCACTGATTTGGAAGAAACCATACAAGCTGTTAAGATCCAATCTGTTGACAATGAACAAGTCCGAGAAAGAGATCTTGGTATTTTTGTCAAATCATTTTGTTAGTCTTCTGATAGTGAAGTATTCTCCTGTAACTAAAACTTTAAGGAGAATAATCTGGGAGAGGAATTGTCTGCATTTGAGACTCTGCAGGGACTTAATGTAAGATAAAGCCGGGAAGAACATTTGGTGGGAACTGAGAATGAATTTCCCAGCAATATGAAAAAGATGCAGTGTCACTGAAGTCTGTGTAATTATCTGTATTTGCAGCAGGTGTGAATTTAGTAGTGTGTCTTTAAATAGTTTTGCTATACTCTAAATGATCTGATTGTATGGAGACACCAGAATCAAAAACATTTGTTTTTTCTAATGCTTTCAAGTCTCCCATAGCCCAAAGAGCTCTTATTCTTTTACAGTATGTAGTATGTGTATATAACATGCATTAGCACGTGTCAGATAACATCACTGAAGAATGCACAGAAATGTAAGTTTCATTGTATGTAATATAATTATCTTTTATTATGATGAGTTAAGTACCTAATGAATCTATATCTGTTACTGACAGGCTGTATTAAACTGGCTAGGGCAAAATGCTAGATCATGTAGTTCACGCTGAAGAGCAGCATAATGGCTGCTTCCGTAGATAGATAAAAATGACGTTGACTAGGCAAAAAGGCTATGGTGCATATTCTTATTACCACCAAAGAACACAATGCTGCATTGCAGCAGTAATTCAGTCTGTGCAATGAGTACTGTAACACAGTGTAACTCTTTGTGAAATAATTATCTGTACACAGATTCCCCCAGTGATAGCCATTCTTCACAGTCACAGTACTCCCACAAAACCTGGTTTGCTCCTGCAGTCTTCTTTCTTTCTTATCCAGATACAACGGCCATTAGCTTTTCCCCCCCATCCTGTCTGCACCAGTGGCCTGATTCCTTTTTGCAGACTCACAGCAGCCCTTTGCTCCTAAAACTTTGGTTTTCCTTTTTCTGTATTGGTTGTTCCCATCATGCTTTCTTCTGCCTAGTCATAGACTTGTGTTTCAGATGCATTTTATAGGTTTCCTTCAAGGTGTAAAAGCTCCTGTTCACTTTTGCATGTAACTCTTGCCAGTGATCTGATACAGACTGAAGCCTTTGGCACGAGTATCAGTCAAGATCTTTTGTGAACATCTACCAAGATGAGAATCTGACTTTTGGTTCTCTGTCCTCTACTGAATCATACTGGTTTCTTCACTGGGAGTCAAGGTGGAGATTTTGTGAACAGGAGCGTAAGATGTAAGCTTGTGGGACTGGACTGGTATACTGTGCTATCACAACCTACCTTCAAAGCAGAGATTATAGTAATGTGAACTGGCTGCAGCTTTATATTGCATTTTGCTACCCCACAGCAGCATGTTGTTGGTATGTTCATTGCTTCATTGGAGAAAAAGGCAGAGCTCTGAAGAAGGGAATGTTAATCTTTTTCTCCCTTTAATGGTAAACATTGAACTTAGAAAAAGGAAAGAATGGATACCTTTTTACTTTTTATGATGTTGAAGTAGCCTTCTAGAAAGTTACTTTCTGTCTGGACTTTCTTGATAGTCTTTTGTGAAGTACAAACACATTATTTTAATTTTTTTCCCCTTCTTTCCTTCCCACTCACATTGAAGATTGAAACCATTTTTAATCAAAGAAGATTTGAGGTTTATTTGTAATGCATTAAAATTTGAATGTAGATAGTTTTGCTGAATTGCTGTGTTTTCATCAGATGTAAAAATAAGATAATAGAAGTAATAAAGTACACTATGTTAGAAAATAATGGAGGTTTTATTGGGCTTTCCTTTAGAGAGAGGAATGCTGGTTTTAAAAAGGAGCACAATGTAAAAATAATCGTGTTTTAATTTATGTCAGAAAAGCATTGCTAAAAGTTCTTTAGTTATATCAGTTCTTGCAGTAGTATTGTGGGATGTTTTAAACATGAAATTGCTTTACAAATAGCTTTTTATAGAGACTTGTGCTGTAATTGCAAGAACATGGGGCAGTTGTACTCATTATACTTTCAAATTTGTAAGCAAGTGGGATGTTTTTTGTGCCTATTTTTCTGTATGCGTTGTGAAAATCTCCAGCCTCATAACTTTTTATTGTTTATCGGTACTACGCAGTTGAGAGAACTAGATGTTCATCTAGTAGGTGTCTGTATATTGGCATGCAGAACTGTCTAATAGAGATGCGTCAAAAGGGAGCCCGACTTAAGGTTCGTTACCAGTGTAAGGGTGAAGAGGAGCAGGCAGCGTTGGACAGAACTAGTACAACTGCCTTACTAGGCACTACGTGCGAGAGAGATTGGGAGAAAAGGGCACGCAGCAAAATTTTTCAATGTGTCTTTTGGTGCTTTGACTAACGAAGTCCCTTTGAGTCTTCCTGCAAACGCTTGCAGTTTGGTCAGCGGAGGCTTTACAGGTCTTATCTCCCTGTGCCAGCGTTTCTGAATGCGGGCCTGAAGCTGAAGTAAAAGTTCTATAGGGAGCCCAGATCTCCCAGGGAGCTAATTTGGGTCTGAATTCCCTGTCACAAGGGATTATTATTGCTTAATCTGCTAATAATGTGGCAGTCTAATCAGGTTACTTTACTTCTGCATGCTGATGCATTAAGGCTTGATTCTTCTGTAGAAGAAAATAACAAAATTCCCACTGCGTTCTGAGAAAGTAAGTTTGGGTCTGCAGTTTGCCTGATGTGCCAAAAAGATTCAATGTTGTACCTGTCAGAAGGAGAAAGAAATGGAGATTTTAACATGCCAAGGACAGTGCTAGTAGGACATCATAAAAATCTAGTTGATTTGTTTGATTTTGTAAGTCGTTTCCAAAAGTTTGTTTATGCTTACTCACATTATTGATTGTTAATTCAGTGACAGAATAATTTTCTAAATGTTCTTCTAACTGAACCATGTACTGTTCAGCAATTTCCGTGCTGTGAAATTCCCTCAAACAATACAGACACTTTTCAAGTCAGTTTAAGATGAATTTTAGATATTTTTTTTAAAAGCATATTTTACATAAGAAAAGGGATACCATCTTTATTTGTTCACTTCAGTTGTGGAAAAGTCCAGAGAAATATCATATTTTCCAGTAAATGTGATAATAAAAACTTCCCTTCAGTGTTTTCATCTGACACATGACATCATGTAAGCTATGAAAAGGATGAGTGAAACTGCCTGGAAACCAGAATTAAATCAATTGATCAAATTCCATGATCTAGATGTAAGAGGGGAAAAAAAAACCACCAAGCAACCAACCCCCAAACAAACAGCTTTAATAAGGCTAAATTATATTTTAGACATTTTACTTTTAATCCAAGGTGCTTATAATAGTGTAGTATAGTAAGTAGTATTTTAAAATACATGACAAGACTTAGGACTTGGAGTTTAAAATGATCCCAGTGGTGGCTGAGTCTGATACTGAATTCTGTAGTTCGTTAGTAAATATAGTGGTTTATGTAGGTTTTTTTTAATGATACTTAGGAGAAATAGTCCTATCACATAATTCTGTATTACTGCAGAAGGCTGTGTAGAAGGTAACTAGTAGTGGGACTAACTGAAAGAGCAGCTTAACGGAATTGGGCATAATACTTCCTAATTACTGTTTGATGCTAATGAAGAACTTCAGTTCAATACTGAACTAGATCCAAGTGATGTAGGAACCTAAAATAGCATTTTACAGGTCAAAGTGCTAAAGTTCAATACCTTGATATTCAAAGGGAGAGGCTTCTGTGCATGTATGTCTTGGAGCGTGTTCTGGGAGTGGCGAGCATGGAATGGCAGACTCCTTGTGCAAAGCAGCTGGGACCATGCTTTGAACATTTGTACCTGAAGGTATTGTCTGCTGAGGTAGGACTCGTCCTTGGTTTAGTACTGCCTCCTTCAGTACAGAGAACAAGCTGTTAAATCTGACAGTCGGAGACCACCTGTGGATTTGTGATGTATCCTGACGGGCTGTCCTGCATCCTTGATGCAGTCTGGCCAATGATACGTACTCAGTTAGAAAACCAGTACTGTTAGAACCAAGCACCAGTCGGCTGAGCATGCCTCCCGCATTTTCTCAAGCCCTGCAATTATTGCAAGTCTGTATACAGTGATAGTGCTATGGATAGCATCCTGCTTAATGGAAGGTGAATGAAAGGGAAATTAATATGATACTGTGCTAGGAATAAAAGTATCAAGCCCATTTTTTTCTGAAGTGTAGTAATGCAATGTTTAATGCATGACAGGACAGAATGATGCAATTTCTGTTGGAATTGACTCATCTGTGAGAGCTCCAGATGATCATAATTCTGCTCTGCAAGTTACTATATCTAAAATAATTAATAAAGGTATGACCTTTAAAAACATTTTGATAAATACTAATGGATGGCTTGTGCCTTTTTGACTGAAATTACCTTTTGCTAATCACAGTTAGAGAAGGATTTCAGTCCTGTAGACAAATAATGATGTAGTTTCACTTGTGCAGCTGCTATATTAAATACAGAGACAAAATTGTTTCATTTTAATCTACTCCCTGAACTTATTGCTAGTTACTGGAACTGAGAAGCTGCTCTAATTTACATCAGTGGAACAAAAGGAAAAGAAAAGTTTGAAACATGACTAAAAGTAGTGGTCAGAGTACCAGATGCTGGGACTTAAATTCCCAAAGCTCTATTAGGACTGCTTAAATGCTTCAACTTAATGTATTAGTGGTGTTTGCATTCTGGTTCTACCTAGATATCTCTGCCAGAGCTAAGAGCTAGTGAACCGTATATGGATTAGAAGAGGGTGTACTCCTTTGAAGAGTTTATAACCGAAAAGACAAAACAGATAAAAAGAGGCCTGAACAGGCATCCATTTAGCCCAGATGTACAGGAGACTGTATTAGGATTTCTCTATTGCCTTAACAATTCTCTTTCCCCGTTATACTGCTTTGTGTATAGCTCATACACTTAATTTTTTTTAAGAACTGGTATCAGTCAAAACAATGCCTGATACTAGTTCCACCGCATGTCAAATGGAAGGTTTATAGGACTTGAACCCTTCCGGCGATAGTGCTGAGCATGAAGCAGATCACAGGCCAGTAGGATCTACTGTGCTTAAAAATGTGGGCTGACTGCCAGAGCTGGAGCTGTTGGGAGGAGGCAGGAACAGGAGGGAGAGGGGAAGTGAGAAGGCAGTCTAGGGAATGAATGAAAAGAGGTTACGGTGGAGTTTAGTAGGCAACTGGAGTGAAGTTCAACTTCCAAATCCTTGGGAACTACTGAAAAAGGTAATTGTCCTGTCTTGTCGGTCACAAGGCTGGCGATGGCACTTGTGGTGACAAGAGGTTTTAGTTCTGCTGATATGAAACCTCGTCTTGATAAGCTGTGGGCTGGGTTGCAGTGGCTTAACGTCTTCCCTTCTGGTCTGTCAGTGAAGCAGCTGTGAAGTGCTTGATCTCTCAGTTATTGGGCTAACAGTCCAGTAACACCTTGCAGTTCTCGGCTATGTGCAAGTTCGTCACCAGGTATTGCAGCAAGTCCATAGGCAAAAGCTGAAAGGTCTCATATCCTGGAGTAATTTCTGATTCTCATCAGCAGTTCTTGATTAGACTCCTTGCGTATTCCCTCTTTAGAGTTTTCATGAAGCTTAACACATAATCTAAATCCCTTTTAAGACTATTAATTGTGCAGATGGCTTTGCACATACTAGTTTTATCCCATGGGATTAGTGAGGAATTTCTCGAAAAACATTCCTTCCCAAAATCTTAACACTTACCTTCAGTATGGCAGCTGCAAGCAAGTGTATCTGTCTTTTTAAGTGATTTGTTGGGTTAAAGAAAAACATAATTCAAATGCAGGCGTTTTCATGTTTGTTATATACATGTTTGAAACAGCAGACTTTTAAAATTGATTTGGTTATGGCTTTTCAGATGTTTCAGATTAGTTTCTTATAAATAGGAAAAATAATTAAACATATCTAAAGCATCAAAGCTTATAGGAGATGAGCATCTCTCCTTTGAAAATATGACTGTGATTATATATTCCTTGATGAAGAATATAGGAAAATAAGTCACTCTTGCTTTTGAAGCACTAGGTGTGTCCTGTATATAAAAATTTTAATTGCTGCATGACTTTCTGAAATGGTTGGAAAAACTTAATCTACCTTGAATTTATTAAAAATATATTTTAAACAAGTACAGCTGTTAAGTTGGGAAGTAATGGAATTGGGCTCCTAAATTTTGTGAAGTGCATACCCCATTATGCCTGATAAGAAGAATCTTGTTATGTTGTCGAAATATGAGCAATTAACCTATCAGACTTTAGAAAATAAAAAAACAAACCAAAACAAAAACCCTTAGCGAATGAATGAAATACATTCTACATAAATATTTAAGACCAAACAATGGACTCAATTCATACAATTTGGAACTGGTTTAACATCCCTTTCTTTTTCTCCTCTTGTCAAATCATTGAGATAAGCAGAAATGGATAAACCAAAGCATATGATTTCTAAATTAAGCTGCTTCTGCATAATAGTGCAATATCCTTTCTAATTTTTTTTTTACAGATCCTTTCAGTAGAACAAACATTCAGAAACAGAAGTCCTTACTCTTGATTCCCTGATATCAAGGACTCATCAGGCACCATCTTCAGTCATTTCTTCAATATTTTTGGCCAAGAAGGAGAGCTTTCTTCAGTGCTTGTACATCTGTCTCAGCTGAACTCTACTTCCTTACCGTTTTTCTTGTATTACAAATGCCTAAGAACAGCAAGGTAGTTAAAAGAGAACTGGATGATGAGGTCATTGAGTCAGTTAAGGACCTTCTCTCTAATGAAGACTCTTCAGATGATGCCTTTAAGAAGAGTGAACTTATGGTTGATGACCAGGAAGAAAAAGATGCAGATGTTGAAGAAGGCTCAGATGTAGAAGATGAAAGACCTGCTTGGAACAGCAAGCTCCAATATATTCTGGCACAAGTTGGATTTTCTGTGGGATTGGGGAATGTGTGGCGATTCCCATATCTGTGTCAGAAAAATGGTGGAGGTAAGTCTTGTGATAGCTAGTCATAGCTAAATGATGAAGCTAACCTTTCAGGTTTCAAGGTTAGCAGAGGTATCCACAGTAAAACCTGCTCCAGCATGTCATGGTTTTCTTTTAATTTCTGCCAGAGCCTATGAGGAAAACCTCATATTCTTTTTGTGTAGAGAGACACATCTGTTAAATTAAGCAGCAGATTATTCTTCTAAGTTTCCATTTCTTCTTTTTAGGGAAGAAAGTTCTTGATATGACCTTAACTAGTGGTTGAACTAATGGCTAAGCAAAACACGTATTTATGGAGAGGTTGCATTATTGAGGACCTGGCTATTGTTGTGCTAAAGTGTTCTTTATAGTACTTGGACAATAAATTGAGGCATTAAATCTGCATCCACTTTAAAGGCCAAAGCTGTGTTCGGTATAAACCCTCTAATCTTCACACCTTTACTTTATAATTGCTTTTAGCTCCTAGGCCATTTACTTTCTGCAAGAACAACAAAATACTGTAGGAGTAAAAAAGGATTCCTTTACTGATAATGGATAATTTATATCATTACATTAAGGGAATGCATCTGGTTTTTGCTGTTGTACAGTTAACTATTTTCCTAAAGAACAACTTACCTTTCACTTAGAACAGTAACATCAAGCTGTTCATTTGTTAGCTGTCCTTCTGTGGTCTTGAATGTAGTATGAAGTATGAGGCTGGAGACCTTCCTTCCTCTATGAATGCAGGATTAGTGTTTTATCCTATGCTATACTGTACCCTACTATACTACATTAATGTATATCCTATTGTAGGTAATTACTTAGCTGAATTCAAAACAAACCTTCCAACTTTTTATGATACAAAAAGTGAATCTATACTACAGAATAGAAAATAAAGAATCACATTTTCTTCATGCTGGATTTTAAAAGTTGAGTGACAAAACTGATGTAATTGAGAAGTATAGAAATGAGCCTAGAACATAATCAGAGTATAATTCTGTACTTTTATTTGTTTTCTCTCAGTCAGTTCAAGCAGTAAAAATGGAGTTTATATTTTAAAATATTCCTTCTCCAGGATAAAGTCTAAATTCTTTCATATCTATTTATTGTAAGAATTTTTTTTCACTATCATTTAACTTCCTTATTTTCTCCTTTATTCTGGAGAGAAAGTCATTAAATGGTTGCTGTAATGATTTGTGTGGAATCTAAAATTTTCTACATCAGTAATTGTAATATTAACTTAAAAAAATGTCGAATGTTTCTGAAAAAACAGCTTTTCAGTGCATGGCAGACAAATCTAGTCTACTAGACACAATATAGAATTAATCACGTACAAACTAGTTGAAAAAATAAATTTGTTAATTAACAGTTTTTGAAACAAACATTCATAGTTAAAGGTGTAGCTATTTAAATGTTTATATGCTGTATCATTTCATTCTAAGTATGGTGTCAAGATATCTCAAGGATAGTGCATTACAGTGGTTTGTTTTGTGTAGTTGTGTCCCTTTTGAAAGTCTGTCTTTAATGTAGTTACTAATTTTGCAAGCCCATTGGATTCTCCTTTGAACCAACATAAACGATCTGTTGGTATGCTCCTTAGGCTGTTGTTTTCATACCGTCAGGCTCTTTTTAAAGTTACTGTGCCAGTGAGTATAAATTTAATTCAGATCAAATATAAATGTGTTAAATTAATGATTTCTCATTTTAGAACAAAAACTGCCAAAACCAATCTTCAGGGATTATGGCACTTCATTAATCAAACTTGAAAAAATAAATACGGAGTCATTTCAGGTTGAAATTCAATGTTTTCACTTGCACTGTGATTGCAGGAGTTTGGATGTGTAACATAGTCTGTGAAGACAGAATATTTTCTGCACATGGCTGAGACAAGTTTGCATTTGGCTTTAATAATTTTGCACCATTTTAGCAAATTACAACCTGCAGAACAACAGAGAAAAACAAGTGATCATTAGAGCTAAAGCTGTCTTGGTTTTCAAATTAACCATAATGCAAGATGGAGAAGGTGACGCAAAACATTGAAACGCGTATAGTACATTGGTGCCTGTGTATGTGTGTGCATATGGACAAATAATTCTCACAAGTGCGTAAAAGACTAGTGGGGGGGAGGGAGGGAAGGAAAAGCTCAAA
>JANZLQ010000065.1:9037475-9063273 GCA_026212715.1 Elanus axillaris | reverse complement strand
GGGGGAGGGAGGGAAGGAAAAGCTCAAACACATGACAAGAAAACATACACGCATTTTATATGATGTTCCAGTTTTCTGCTACACATATTATTTCATACATGTTTCATTCTGCGTAAAATTGGGGTAGTTTTATGCAACCCATTCTAAATATCAGTGTCAGAACCATTCTGTAGTCTTTTGGTGAAGAAGTTTTACTATAAATACCTGTTGACATCTCTTGAGTATAAGGTTAATGGCCTTTCTGTGGATTTTCATTAGAACCGTTTCAATGAAGCCTATGGCTAAGTCTCCACCTTCAGCTTTGTTCAAACATTTTTCATTTTCTTCCCCATGTTTAAGGAACTTTCATCTGGCAAATACCATCAGGTGAGGGCAGTATATTAAAAAGTAGTAAACCAATAAATATACTTTGAATTTAAACCAAAAATAAGTAAAAAACCATAGTTACTTATTAGTGTCCTTCACAGGTTTCTTCCAACTTCAAGTGTTCCAAAGCCACCACTAAAAGAGAAGGTAAATCGTAACCATGTAGTAATCTTCAATTTTGTCTTTTTTAAATGTCTGTGACAAGAGCAACAAAACCGATGAAATGAACATAGAAAAGACACAGACAAGTTAGCTCAAATAGATGTATATTATTAGAGGATTTTGTAGAGAAGAAACTGGGTGTTTACTGCCCTGTTTTCTAGAGATATTTGGTTTGTTTATGGCTATGGTCTGTGGTACGCCAACTATTCAGAGCTCTGTGCTGCTTCAGTGAGGTATCTGTGATACCTTCTTTAAAGGTATCGTGTTACTGCTACACTGCACTGATACTTGGATATCCATAGGTATCCTTCCAATCTCTGTTTTTGGGTCTGGTCTGTACCACCAGAACAACTTTCTTTGCTTTATTTCTTGTGATTCTTTAACAGTTTTTTCCATTGCTTTAATTCATATAAACTCATAAGCATTTAGAGTAATACCTGGTATTTTTTTATGCTCAACTAAGTTCCAGCTAGGCTGGGTAGCTCTTTGCTGGCTTTCACACTTGGGTCTTTCCCAGAAAAAAGTTTGTCATGATAGAAGAGGCTAGTGTGCAGGTGGGACAAACTTCGATCCCCATTGGGGATGTAGCTGCAATGCAAGAAGTATCAAGAGAAAAAAGGAGGTTGGGAGGAGACTGAGAGCACTCCAGGGTGCTCATTTTCTTGACTTGGGATGAGAGTTTGGGCCCAAAGGAGTTTTAGGCTCTGCAAATGAGGGGCTGAAGGACTTCAGTGAAGTTTTGAGGAACTGGCTCTAGATCTGTCTGCCTCCTTCACCTCTGTCCTCACCACAGGTCTTCCTTACCCCGGTAGCCAATGCCCAGTCCCCACTGGCACTTAGGAGCCTCTTCCACTCTTAGCAGCCTAACAGATAAAAAAATCTTTCTTCTTTGATGCCTGACAAAGGTAATTTGCACTGGAGCTGTGTATGCTCTAACTTAGCTTTAAATGTGTTTTATATTTGTAATTTTTACACTATACAGTTTGTTTATTACTCCTTTACTATATCACGTCAAATCTGTGTGTTTGTTCAGGTAGGCACAGTTCCTATATAACAATTTCATAACCTATGTTAGCATGCAGTAGGTTCAGAGCTGCCTCAGCTTCCTATGAATGATAGCGAGCCTTAAAAATAAACTGCTCAGGTCTATCCAGTCTTGCCATGAGGCTAATAAACAGTGACAAATTAGACTATATTTTCCTGCTGCTCATTGCTATCATCTGGTGAATAGCTTGCACACCTTTCACTTTCTTCAAACAAAGGAAATATTGAATGTTTATTCTGTTTGGTTGTTGGTTTCCTTTAGGATTAGCAGAAATAAAATGGTACTTTCACATAGTAGAAGTAACAAAAGCGAACTAAATTAGCTGTTCTGCTAGAATAAGTGATATTTGAGTGAGTGATGTTATGAAGACAAGTGAAAGAGGTGCTTCTAGTGTTGCAGTTGTTACTGGGAGTCTACAAAGTACTGCACACTCAAAGATGTTGTGTTGCATTTTCATGAGCATTAACTTAATTTTCCTGATTTTTTTAATTTATTTTTTTCTAGGTCAGTCTTTAATACCTCTGACGTAAAATGTCAAAAGAACTGGTAAACAGTGATAGATAAAAGCTGTGAGCAGCACAGGGAAATCTGTAGCAGATTATGTTGCCATTATGTTTTGAAGATTGACGTGGGTACAGTCACATCATGAGTTTTTACAGTTAAGTAATCTGGCTTTCATACTAAAATACCAGCAGATTGAACAGTTAAGTTCTGTGGTCTTATAAAAAGCATAGCAGCTATTGCTGAGAACTGCTGAGGAAATAATATGTAAACTGTTAAAGACTGAGTAGTCATTAGAAGATACAGTCCAATTGGCTGATAGAAGTAGAAAGGAAGCAAAGCGCATATTCCCTTGTATTCCAACACTGTGTGTGGATTCAGTGGCTTCATTATTTAGCTTTTGATAAATGATTTATATCAGTATCTTGAATTCATTGATGACTTCAATATTATTTTGTGAGTTCTGATTTAAAGTATTATCAGACTAAAAATTTAGTTTTACTTCAGTGTGCTGGAAATGTCTTATTTTTATTCTGCAAGTGTAGTTCTTCATTAAAGCTTATTGGCTAAGGGGATTTTCATCCTTTAAGCACAGCTTTGTAAATAGGCACACCTGAACGTATTTAAATTGTGAAAGACTAGTGACAGGAAGACTATCCTAGCAGTAGAATAGACTACAAACCTACAGGTAAAACATAAAACCTCTCATCAGAGTTTTCCCGCAGTTTGTATTTTGTAATGGTAAATAATTTCACTTGTAGGAGCTCAATAGACTGTAAACCTATAGTGTTTTGTTGCCCACTTATAACTTTGAAAATTTTAACATTCAACATTGAAAATAAGTTGATCTTCATCTGAATATCGGGTTCCTGCTAGCTTACTATTAGTTAAGTGTCCAGTAAGCTATAAGAAGTGGGATGTCTCTTCAAGACAGCGGTAAAGCTCATCTTCATTGAGTAAGAATTAAGTTTTTACACTTAAACAAGCACAGCAGCAGTTGAAACAAATCTGGAAAGTTATATTTTTCAGGTTACATCATAAATGGCTAGGGGAAGAAAAGTTCTTCTGTAGTATCAAGATGGTGATGGTTATATTGTCTTGCATTATTGCTTCTGAAATTATTTTCCAACTCTTTAATCACTATGAATCGTGTCATTTATTTTTAACCCCCTGAGCATTTATAAGAACTTCAAATCAAAACCAATATTAATATTCCACTTCTATCAATAATGTTGCCAAATGTAATACATACTGTAATACCAAGAAAGGCAATTTACTGGTTATCCCATTATGGTGCTTCATTAAATAAAAAAAAATTAAGAAATCAAAATAGTGCTGTGCACAGCTGAAAACTTTTGTATCTTTGTAATTCATTCTAGAAGGATTAGGTGTGAGGTTTTTTTAGGGTTTGGTTTTTTTTTTTCCTTATGAAGTTGAGATGAGTTTTTTTAATACGAAAGCCAGTGTTTAAGGCCAAAATATGCAAAAAAGTGACTTTACAGTAGAAAAATCTTGAAAATGTAGAAAGGGGACCTGGGGATCTAGAACTGCTCAGAATTGTAATATTCAGAAGGCTGCTTAGCTGGTAGAAGTAGCAGACAACATGACTAATTGTAGGCTGTTGAAGGCCAGCATGTATAGTTTATTGTTCTAATTCAAATGAAAATGATCCTTATTCAATATTGTAATTCCAAGGACCTGTGTTTTCCTGCATTAACAAGTAAGAGAGATGGTGAGCTGTTTCCATAGTGATTCTGTTTTATGATGAAGTGAAGATGACTTACAGTTCTTTGAAGTATGTCTAACTTCAAGGGAAGGCTGAAACAAAACACTTGTCCGGAGATGCTGTGGTTTCATGTTGACTATAGGGCACAGAAGCCCTTTGCAGCTGTGATATGCAGTTTTATAATCCAGCTATGTCCAAAGTGTATCACACTGAAACTCACACATGCACTATTTGCCATTATATCCTTCTTTTGGGGAGGGGCACAAGATCAGAAAGGAGCTCAGCAGGTTGGAATGATTGGAAGACCAGCGCTTCAGGTGCTCTGCACAAGCCCTGCAGTATGAAGGTGAACTGCTGGCTACCCACGTTGAATTACAGGGTTATGTCATGTATAATGTAATGTGGATTTAACACCACATTTATTTTACTCATTTAGTTGAATCTAACTGATAAATCTTGCAACTTGCATTGATACTGCACCGTAAAACACCCATGTCAGCCCAGTCTTTAAACATGTGCTTAACTTTGCAGCCTTGTGATTAAGGTTGTGGACTGGGACACTGAAGAGCTGGGTTCAGTTCCTGCTCTAGTACAGTCATCCAGTGGGATACAGGGTAAGTCACTTAGGCCCCAACTTTTTTGAGCTTGTCTCTGCTCAGCTATGCAACACCTGTCTAATTAAGACCTCAGGTATCATTTACAGTAGTGTTACATGATCCAAAACAACTGTGTACTATTGGCTTTCAATTAACTGTGACTGAACTTTTAAAGATCGTGATGCCAAAGCTTCTAATTTGCAGTGTGAATTAACAGTCTGCTTCTATCTTGCAGAAAGTTTGAGAGAATGTTGATGATAAATCAAGGGTATTTAATGGTATTGTTTGTCTTATATATTCTTAAGACAGATAGTCTCCCTCATTTTGGAACGTGGTTGTTACTCTATTTCTCAGTTTTCCTCGTATTTATTTCCTTCTGTCTCTGTTGTCTCTCTTTTCGTAGTAGAAAGTAAGTCCTTTGCGTTCTTTCTGTTATGTGCACGTACGAGATGAACTGTAAGAGACACCAAAGTACTGAATGGGAATGTAGCCGCTACCTCAGTAGAAATAATACTTAAGTAGAGACTCTGTAGCATGCTGGAATGGGTAGATAGGCCATGATGTTTGGCTTTATGAAGGGAGTATTGTAATGTCAAGACTGGTGTTTTTTTCAGAGCCTGGCATAGGTTTTGACCAAATTTTGCTCAAACAATATCATTGCCTATCATATTATCATGTAATGAAAATAAAACACAAGGAGCTATTTTATTGCTAACAATAGCCTGTAGACTGCGAGGTAAGCAAGATCAGTATTCTTTGTCTCGTCCACTAGTAGTTTTTCTCAGATTTTATTTCCTCTGTCTTTTTTCCTACTATTCTTAGACTCAAGACTGTAGTTACTCTATGCTTAGGATCTTTGTAAGGTCTTTATAGTGGAAGATGATGTCCAATTTGTGCATATTTCATGAAGAGCAAAATAGCAAGTGGACCTAAATAGGAGAAAATGGTACCAGAAAATCTGAAGCCTCCTGCACAGCTCAGTAAAGTTTAACTTTTCTAAAATAAACTGTATTGCATGAGATAAGATGCCTATTAAAGATAGGCAAATGACAATATATTTTGATAAGACTCCTTAAAAAAGCCCTAGAAAGTTGATGCGGGATGAAGAAACTTAAAATAGGTCTTAGCTGGCATTGAGGATAAATCCCAAATTGGTTTCTGAACTTTGCTCAGCTTCTCTCTCATCACAGAGATTAATAGACTGATTATACAACTTAATAGCTCTGAGTCTAAGCTTCTGAGGTCTTTAGATCTTTGCTTTGTAGCTTGCTCTGACATGCTGCAGTCTGCATCTCTCAGGTGCTTTTTTTTAGCCTTACAATGGTTGCAGTCAAAAGTCCTAAGCCCTTTAAGTTAGTTGGCCAGCACAGTACTCTATATTGCAGCATAAGAGCCATGCATTTGAAAATTAGGTGCCACGTTGCTAATTGCTGATGCCTAAGTGTTTTGTTAGCTCTAGTACTAAATACTCTACAACATCAAGGAGGAAACTAGGCTCTGAACTTGTCAGTGTGCTTAGTGGGTGATGTATTTGCTTGTGATTAGTTTTACTGAAATAAATGGAGATACATCCTTAAGTTAGAATTGTCTATGACCACTTCCTGAGAACAAGACCTTGACAAAAGGAATTGTGTTATATCTATAGGTATAGGTGAATTAACAGTTGTGTTTTCAAATATGTCTTTATGGAGAGTTTGTGAGTACTGCAAGATTTAGATCTACAATACTCCATTTCCACCTCTTTCTGGAGCCTGGTAGAAGTGGGCTGATACATTTTTCTTGCTTAGCTGGCTGGAATCATTATTGTGTATAGTGAAATCCCCTTTCTGAGTATCTAAGGTGCCCATGGAGAAATCAACAGATGATCTTCTGAAACGGCTTAAGATTGGATGAAAATCAGAATGTTGTATGCACAGGATTTTCTATATTTCCTTTATAAATTCAGTCTTGCCTGCTCTGTTACAAGTCAAGATGTAGGGTTTTTTTAAGAAATGTTGATTCAGTTCCTGATTGCCTCACTGTATTTCTAAAAAGTTTGATCGAATGCCTGAAATTTCACACAACTGAACAACTCAGTTTAGATAATAACTGACTATCAGTAACGTTTGTTAGAGTGCTTTAGAAATTCACTGTCTCTGGGGTTTTCATATCTTACAAGAAGTGTGGCCAAGATTCAGGTAAAATTACTCTTTGCATGCGATCAAAAAAAACTTTGCAGTGAATGATATGAATTCAAACTTAAAGCTATTAGAAGGTTTTGTATTTGATGTGTTGAGTTTGACTCTTCTTCCACTCACTCTGATTTATACTTTTTTTTCCTTGCATAGGTGCCTATCTTGTGCCATACTTAATCTTGCTACTGATAATAGGGATTCCACTCTTTTTCTTGGAGCTTGCTGTGGGGCAGAGAATCCGCCGAGGGAGTATTGGTGTGTGGAATTACATCAGTCCCAAACTTGGAGGAATTGGATTTGCAAGCTGTGTAGTAAGTTTTTAACATTAATTGTGTGGTGTGCTTTCAATCTGTATGATTTAGACTTTCTGTTTTGCTGCAGGCAAAGGCTGCTGATTTGTAGCTGGGCGTCAAGGTCAGTTTAACATTGTTCTGGAAGATCTTAAAACTTAGATTAGTACATTAAAAAATGTCGATATAGATATGTCTGTGAAACCAGTCAACTTGCATTTGTGATTCTTTTGAAATTAGGAACTAGGGAACAGAGTAGTCCTCTGGAGAAAAAAATGACTGTAAAATATATGTATTGCACATGATAAAATACAGAGCAAAGTGAAAATTTAGAAAATGTCAGGTACTTTAATGGGGCAAGCCATTCAGTTCTTATTCTGACTTAATTTAGTTAAAATTATGATCAGTGGCTGATGTGCAGAAATATGCAGAGGTTCAGTAGGGATTTTTTCATTTTTAAATTACAAATGTAGCTAATAAATGTAACTTTTTGATCTGGGTTTGTTTTTTTTAACAGGTGTGTTTCTTTGTGGCCCTGTACTACAATGTCATTATTGGATGGAGTCTCTTTTACTTTTCCCAGTCTTTTCAGCATCCGTTACCATGGGACCAGTGTCCTCTGGTTAAAAATACATCTCATACATGTAAGTCTGTATTAATGTTCTTAAAAATAAAATAAAATATGTAAAATTTGAGATTTTTTTGGAGAAAAAGTACAATTCAAAGAGATAATTGAGGGGAAAGTGTTGTATGCAAAGCTGGTTTTCCATCTTAATAAGATCTCACATTACAACACTTGGAAAAAATACAACAGAAGCCTAATATAAATTCACTGTATTTTGGAAAGGATCATCACTGTCAACAGCATTTTAAAGAGCAATGGAACTAGGAGAGTACTGTTCAGTGTGTTGCAGAAAAAAATCTGATTACTTTTTTTCTGATGTTGATACTACTTTTTATGCTTACTTGGTGAAAAACAAAGGTGGAAGAAGGATATTTCTATATTTCAATTAGTAGGTTACTTGCTGGTGAAAAGCAAAAAGTTTTGCATTACTAACAATGCAGAAAATGGAGAACTGTAAACATCAATGAAATGCATGTGATAAAAGCATTGCTTGCTTTGTAAACCAATAGAAATGAGATAATTGGTCATTGGTTTGTTGCTATAATGAGATGGTCTCACATGGACATATTGTACAACAGCATTAGAAGTTCATTATCCCTTGGTTTTGGTTATGTTGTAATAGTTACACACTTTGCATTATCCTTGCTGCTGAAATACGAAATATTTATTTTAATTTCTCTTTATTTCAAATCCTAAATTTTCTTCAATTACCTTTTGTGGTTTTTTTTTTTACCCCTTATTAAAGAACACAACCAGGGACATTTGAGAAGTTGTATGATGTTTTTATAGTGTCTTTGCCAGAGTTTCTTGCTTCAGTTGTTTGAAATAATCAGTATTTGTGGATGCTGGCACACAGTCAAATTGACTATTCCACAAGCTATTGTCCATTAATCGAGTCACAGTGGTTGTTTACATAACCTTATCCTGCCTAAATACTAAGATATAGTGTGTCAGCCTAACTTCAGAAGAGGTCACCTGAACTAAGCTTAAACAAAGAAAAGTATTAG
The DNA here is from genome assembly GCA_026212715.1 of Elanus axillaris. Lineage (NCBI taxonomy): Eukaryota > Metazoa > Chordata > Aves > Accipitriformes > Accipitridae > Elanus > Elanus axillaris. The sequence continues at coordinate 9,054,781 of JANZLQ010000065.1, read as the reverse complement.
TATTTGGTAACAGATAAAGTGACGGTTTATTTCAGTGGTCTGACACCTGTGTTAGCTTTCTTAAAATTAGTAAATTTTGCCCTTCTTTTAATTAATTACCTTGACTCAGGACCTAGCTTAGAGATAAGATTGTCAGATATAAATAATACGTAAAAAAGTTAAGTACATTTTTTCTTCAAAGGACTCTTTCTGTTTATATGTGCTGTATGTCTGAATGCATGCAGTTTCTGAAACTGTTTGGTAATGAGAGTAAAGCAGAATTACAGTATAATGAAAAAATTACTTGTGGAATACATATAGCAACTTCCATTCAACATAGCTGTAAGGAGTCTTTTTTTTTTTCCTTTTCTCATCACTTTGGTATCATTATGTTATTATTTTATCATTTATAATAGTAATTAAGTGTCTGTTGATTTGAGTGTCATATCAAAGCAGATACAGTTGAGAATTTGTTTTCCATGTATTTTCAAAATTGCATTCAATTTTGGAGAGATACTTTCCATAGCATATAAATCACAGTATCATATGTAGGTAATCTAATCTTATGTGTGATAAACAGAATGCATGTCTTCATCTAGGCCTGCCTACTGTTTAGTACGTAAGTGAAACACAAATTCCGCCTAGGACTCAGATTGACCATATGCAGAGGAATACAGTATCCCAAAAGGGTGTTTTAAAAAGATATATCCAGAACCTTTCACCAATAGCAGTCACTTTTTCTTTTAGACAATGTCTTAAGACTCTTTAGGAGTTTAGTTTCTCAGTAAATGATGATGGCACAATTACAAACATTGAGAATTGGTAGAACGTTGTTATGAAATGTTGGGAGAATACTTCTGTCCTGAACCCATTCTTTACTTGCTAACATCTCTTGACAGTTGTGGAGCCAGAATGTGAAAAAAGTTCTGCAACCACTTACTACTGGTACAGAGAAGCACTGAATATTTCCAGCTCTTTGTCAGAGAGTGGGGGTTTAAATTGGAAGATGACTATCTGCTTGCTGGCTGCCTGGGTTATGGTATGCCTAGCCATGATCAAAGGCATTCAGTCTTCAGGCAAAGTGAGTATACTGTTTACCTAAATGACAGTGTTTTACTTTGAAATGTTTCATGACATTTTTGTTCTCCACACCTCTGCTCACTCTCATGAAATCTGTAGGAACAGGTGAGAAGCTGTGACTCACCCCATTATTTGTATAATCTCAAGTAGAGGAATGTTAGTAGTTAAACGTTAAAATTGTGGTAATTTTAGTGGGAATTGTAGTAACTTAGTGGGAATTAAGATCTGTAGAAGAATAGTTTCTGTTCTCATCAACGTAACTGTTGTAAGTAACTGTACCTCAGCTTTATTGTGCAGTGTAAGTCTGTGTATTCTGAATGTCTAAGGAATTAGTTTTCCATGTATACTCACGGTATGTTTGCAGTGCACCCAGGTCCTTGAAATGCCTTGCCATTTTTCTTTTTATTGTTCCTGTCATTGGGATCCATGCATCTTGCATGAACACAGCTGCTTTTCAGGATTCTGGATTGTTTCTTTTGACTAATGACTAACCATCCTTTTGCATCTGAGTATGTCGCCTTGTCTTCTTTCCTTTCCATGCAGCCAGCTGGATTGGCTAGTGAATGATTTGCTAGCTCTGTTCATCTCAGTGGGATTTTGAGATGAAAAATAACCTAGTAGCAAAATTCTTTGCTATTAAAAAGTTTGGCACTGAGACGGAAATTTCTGTGACCTCTTTAGTGTATTTCAGTTAAAGAAACAACTAGGAAGTTTAGTGAGAGAATCATTGTACTAAAATTTGAAGTACAGAATAGATTTGCTTTTCAACGATGGAGAATGAAAGATTGTATTTGATTACTTTTGTTTGTTTGTTTGCTTTGGTAGTAAGCATTACTTAGTGATTTGAATCCATTGGTTATGTGCTTTCCATTGACTCTTGTCTAATCTCCTTCTGAAGACAGAATGAGTTTCTATTCCTGCTGCCTATCTTTACCATACTATGTACTTGAATTAAAGTGCATTTGTAAAGTGAAACATTTCTAAAAAAGTCTGCTTCTGTCCTTCTTGTCATCTCATTGAATTCACACCGAATTTCCCTGGAAGCCCAGCAGTTTGATATCAGTTAGTCAACACAATGGCAACCGTATTGTTTTAATAAAATACAGAATTTATTTTAGAGTCATGTGATTCTGCTTTCTTCTGCAGAGATGAGGAATGGGAAGAGTTCTGCATATTTCTTAGAGCATATGATTAGCAATTCATTCATATATCCAAAAGATACCGAGTAGTGAATGAAGCTGTTGAAAATAAAGTCCATGGATGTAATGATAAATTTCTTCTTAATGTTTTCCAGATCATGTATTTTAGTTCCCTTTTTCCTTATGTGGTACTTCTGTGCTTTCTGATCAGAGGACTTCTCCTTAATGGGTCAGTGGATGGAATTCGTCACATGTTCACACCGAAGGTATGTGCTTAATTTCTGTTTACAGTGTATTAAAGTTTCAGTGGCAATTTGACCATTTATGAATGCTGTCATTTAAGCTTTTGTCTTCATAGAACATTCGGCCATGTTTCTGTTTGGTTAAATTGCATAATTGTTGTTGACCTCAGTGGCACAATATCAAGCCCTAAGGTCCAAAGGTGCTAAGTGTTCCAGGGGTCTGTGTACAGTTACCACCCTTAGGTGAAGTGTTCCCTGAGTTACATGCCTTTACAGAGCTAAGCAACTGAAAGTACTATTTACAGGATTTAGGATGTTTAGAGAGCCCCAGATACTAAAAAGAGAACTGCATATTAAATCTTGCCATTCTCTAGCATTGAAATGCCTAGTTCTGAGATGTCACAGTGAAATGCCTTACCTTGAATGCTGTCATGGCTTTACATAACTTGTCCCTTTTGAAGGAGGACAAATTTATTCCTTTTTAGAAATAAATTAATGCTGTTTGCATAGTAGCCCAAAGTACAGGAGACCTTTTTTTTTTACTAAGTAGTGTAAGTACTTACCATTTAGCATTCCTTACTGTGTTTCTTATGCTTGTCATGCCAACAAAGCAGCAGGGCTAAGCATACATTTTTTTGCTGTGAACATTTTTACTGGGAATGTGTCTGAGAGAGCTTTAGATTTTCTGTCTATGGAGGGCGAGAAGGAATGTTGCAAAACATTGTTTAGCCTGAAGATCTAAATTCTATGCACACCCATCTCGGATGCTTGTAACTGTATCTGAACTACAGGAACAGCATGTTTGAGTAGTCAGCCATACTCAGGAATGCATAATGCTGGGCTTCCTATTGTATTTTGAAATGGACTTTCCAACAAGTCCATTTCATAACACAGTTGGGCAGAACAGGACTGATGTTTCAAAAATAAAAGCCAAATAATAAGTTGATTAAAATCAGTGCACATAGTGGTTAATGCCAGATGACAGGGTGTTGTCAGGTGTTTTTAAGCCTGTGGAGAACTGTCATCCTATAAAAATGACCTTTGTTTGCTATCACATTGTTATTTCTTGCATTGTGATACGCAGTTTTGCTCTGCTTCACTAGCTGTCGCTGCTTCAGAGAGCTGAGGTTCTGTAGGACTTTGCAGGCTGCTCAGGCAAATTTGGGAAATCTGGGGAACAAAGTAATGTAATGCTTACTGATGAAGAGGAACTCTATAGCACAGATCGAGTACAGAGCTCTTGAAGTTATAACTTGGTTTCTCAACCACAGTGTAATGCCTTCTTTACTAGAGAAGTACCAGTAGATACTGGTGGAAAGTAAACACTGAAACTCCCCTTGAATAGCAACACCTGTGTGCACTCTTCACTACTTCATCTTTCATCAGTTAGACCTAAAATAAGTTGCAGCTGATGCTTACTTTATAGTTATGTTACAACTTAATTATACAGTTGTTTCAAGTGTTCAGATAAATGATCTTGAAAGAAAAACCGTTTTTTAATTTCTTCTTCTAGTTTCCAGTTCTGTGTCTCAAAAATTTAAGTTGTGGTTTGAATTTGAGGTTGAGGCCTGTATGTCACATACAGTATAGGTGAATAGAAACCTTCAAAAGTATTTTCGTTATGATCTTTGATTGTTTCTGTACTTGAACACTGATTTGGACTTTAGGTTCATATGAAACTACCTGCAGGAATTCAGAATCCCTCACCTGTTGTTGTTTCCATTTGCTCCATTGTGCTAACAGTTTATTTGGGCAGGTAGACTCTAAAAAGGATTGCTGAACTGATTTAGGTTGAAAATTATCTAGGTAGATGGACATGAGAGGAGAGGGAGAAACATCTGTTCAGCAAACGACCACATTCTGACGAGGGATGATCACAACACATTCCCACAGCAGAGTAGTGTCAGCACAGCAGAGAACTGGCACACATCAGTGCAGGTGTGAGTGCACAAGGCTGATAAGGAAGGGGAGAATTTTTCTGTTTGGCATGGTTGATGAACAAAGCAGAAGCTCTAAACAATAATCTTAATGAAAAACCTAAAGAAAGGTGTACGAAAAGCCTGCTGAAGTCAAGTACTGCAATGAAACTGTAGGACTGTATGAAGCTTAAATACAGAGCCCTCAAAATTCCACAGAAAATAAGTTACAACAGAAAATCAATTACAAGTTTAGTTTGAAATGCTAGGTGAGGTGTATCTGAGAACATACTACCTTTGATGGTACCAAATAATATATTGCAGAAAGTGCGAAGCGTTTCGATACTTGAAGCTTTTACAGATTTGATCAAATTAAGACTGTTCCTCGAGCTCACTCTAGTGGAGAAGCTCTAGCATGACCGTGTGATACTGACAATAGCTACTTGTGCATTGTAGTTACAACAAAAATTGTAAGTCAGGAACAAGTTTATTGTCATAAACGCCTCCTCCCATGTATTGTATTGTAGCTATATATAAATGAATAAAGAAGGTATCAGCTACCTATATAAAAATATTATAACTTTATTGGGAACTGGAAATTTTTTCAAAATTTTTTTTATAACAGTATCAGATTTTTTTTCCTCAGAGGGAGATAGTCAGTCTAATGATGCTGGCATCTATGCTGATGCTTTTTAGTCTTACTATTTTTGATAAGCCTAAGGTTTAAAAAAAAAACAAATAAATGACACGCACAGATGTAAGGTCTTTCACTGTCAAATGAACGGAGGCCCCGAATCAGCTTGAGAAAATCTAATGTTTAAATTACACATGTACTACTTTCTCATGATTCAGCATCTAGAAAAATCTGAGGTAGACAAATGATGACTCATAACTTTGCAACAAAGATATTTCTTGAAATATGGTCATCTGAATGACCAATACAGTTCAGTTTTTTGATAAAAGGCTTAGTTGTCCATCAGATACACAACCCATTTAACTTAGGGTGAGTTCAAGGCACCTGGCTTAATGGAGATTTGACTCGTGGACTATACAGACTGTGGTGGCCAGTGTTTATTTCATGTGTTGCATTTTGCTTTACATATTTGCATGTAATAGAATTCCATGTAAGCATGTGTATCTCATGTTCACCTTTTTATTTTGAAAAGAACAACAAAGCAATTTTCAACATACTTAGTGCATTTACAAGAGGATTGATCATCCCAAAATACAACTTAATTCTAATGACTGACAATACATATGCTGTAAAAAAAGACAGTAAATACTGTTAAAAAAAAAAAAGGATGTTCTCTCTTATTTCTCATTATCATGTAGCTCCAGTAGTGTCTCATTGTTGGGAACATACTGCATAGCATGTTTCTCTTTAAGGATTGTATCGTAAAATAAATAGAAATTCTGGCTATAAGTTCACTCAACTTTAGGTGTCACATTCAGCTTTCGTTTTATCATAATGAAAATACATTTGTAGTGGAGAATTAGCATTTAATGATGTAGGTTGTCTTCCTGTTTTTTTTTTTTTCTGTTGTCTTTTCATATAATAGAAATGCATTTTATAGCTGACATATATTATATCTAATTTCAAACAGCTTGAAATTATGCTGGAGCCCAAGGTCTGGAGAGAAGCTGCTACTCAGGTGTTCTTTGCCTTAGGGCTTGGATTTGGTGGAGTCATTGCCTTTTCAAGCTACAACAAGAGAGACAACAACTGCCATTTTGATGCTGTACTGGTGTCCTTCATCAATTTTTTCACTTCTGTGCTGGCAACTTTGGTGGTGTTTGCAGTTCTGGGCTTCAAAGCAAATATCATAAATGAAAAATGTGTTATCCAGTATGAATATCCATTTTTTAAAATATTTTTATGGTATATTTCATTTATGAATTAACACAGAGCATTGAGTTTGATTTCTTTTGTTTTATTGTGTTTTACAGAAATTCAGAGAAGATTTTAAAACTTTTGAAAATAGGCAATCTGAGCCAGGATATGATCCCACATCATATCAATTTCTCAAGCATTACAGCAGAAGATTACAATTTAGTTTATGACATTATTCAGAAAGTTAAAGAAGAAGAGTTTGATTCTCTCGGTCTGAAATCTTGTCAAATTGAAGATGAACTTAACAAGGTGAGAGTAATAAGTAAGTCTTAAATACAGAGGTTATGCATGGATGAATATTTGTAAGCCTGAAATAAACTGTGAAGTATACTTACACAGAGTATCAGTACAGTCTACCCATGAGCAGTGCATCTATAGAGATCCATATGAAAACATGGTTCTGTGCAGGGTTGCATTCCAGCTCACCTGAGGACTTTTGGGTCTGATGTCTTCACTGATCTATAATAAATTTTGATCGTTCTATTGCCCTTCTCAGGAGGTCATAAGTTTTTAAAGTTCTGGTTTTTAGAAGTGTTAAGCATGAGAATTTTTCCAAAGACTAAACAGAGGTGTACCTTTTCAATGTCTCAAACTATGATGTCTTCTAATGTTAAGATACAATTATTAAATATAAATACTACTTCACTAGAAAGTAAGAAAGTTATTCTTTACTTATTAGTTAATTGTTTAATGAATATAATCGTATTTTGAAATCTTTACAGTAAGTCCGATCTGTAAAAGAAAAGACATTTTTCTAGCTTTTTCAGAGGGACTCCCACTTTTAAACACTGAACTTTATATAGTTGCAGCAGCATCTGAAGCTAAAATGTCAAATAGGTAACTTGGACATTCAAAGCTTCTGTACTATCCTGCCATATAAATTTGAAACAAATAGGTATAGAAATGGAAGTCCTTTATATACTTACTGGAGAAAACAGGGTGTGTTTTGTAGCAGTGCTGTATAATAGATCTCATGCAAAACTATCAATGAAAGGGAGAAAGAAGTTCTGACTGGGCACAAGAGGAAACATTATCATAATGGTAACAGTCAGCCATTGGAATAATCTCCCCAGGGAAGTGGTAGATTCCCCAGCATTGGACTCTTTTAAGATTTGGCTGGACAGGGGGCTGGGCTATCTTGTCTAGACTGTGCTGTTGCCAAAAAAGGTTGGACCAGGTGATCCTTGAGGTACCTTCCAACCTAGTATTGTATGATTCTGTGAAAGGAGTGTGTTGTTAATGTCAGTCAACTTACAGATTCTCAGCCAAATCCAATGTTTCAGTAAATAGTATTTAAGTTTGCAAGTTTGGAAGAATTGCATATTAGATGGCAGCTTTCCACTCTACCTTCAAGACATAATCAATGATATTGCATGAACACAAAGTCAGATTGTCACACTACAAAAAAAAACCCCAAACCTGTCCATGAATAATAATGTGTTTTTTTTCTCACTGACAGGCGGTTCAAGGAACTGGTTTAGCTTTTATTGCCTTTACAGAAGCAATGACCCACTTCCCTGCTTCTCCCTTCTGGTCAGTCATGTTCTTCCTCATGTTGGTAAATTTGGGACTTGGAAGTATGTTTGGAACCATTGAAGGCATCATCACACCCATTGTTGATACCTTCAAAGTCAGGAAAGAAATTCTTACTGGTGAGTTGCACGAACTTTCTTTCCTTACTAAAGCAGTAAGTTAACTTTTTTTTTGGTGGGGGGGGAGTATGAATTCTTGGGTTTTGACATGAAAGTCTTCAATGCTGACATTTTACAGCCTAGTAAATCGCTGTATTTCAGGCTGTACTTCCATGCACAGGCACATTAACATCTGCATTTCCTGAATGTTACAAGAGCAGGAACATCCTAGAACTTAAATTTTAATGGAGGATTTTTGTTACAGGTTACTGTATTGCTGCATTGTCAGTCCTTCTGAGTTCTTCCAGAACTTTCCTTTCCAGCCAGTGGCACACATCAGGGAAACAAGGGAAAACGAAGGAATGAAAATACATTGCAAATTACTACAAATTATTCCTAAGTAGGCCAAATGAAATCCTTAATTTAGGATTGAATGTTTATTATGTTAAAAATCAGTAAGTTACTTTCTGGAGGAAAGTTTTTCCCCGTTGAATGTGGAAAGGGTCTTAAACGAGATGTCTTTTTTTTTTTTTTTTTTTTTTTTAAATGCCCAAGTGTAGCCTGTTCATGTAGCTCTGATGATCTTGTGGCAACTTCTCTTTTTGAGATAGAACATCAACATAAAGTGTGAAAGTTAGGTTTCCAAAGATCCTCAGAACAGCTTCAAGGGACTTGATGTGTTATGCACAAATTCAGATTTTGTATAAATACCTGTGACAGGAGGGATAGAAAATAAAAATTATAGTAAGCTGCTTTAGCATTATCTAACTCTATGAAGGGAATAAAAATATGTTTTATAAGACTTTACCCCTGATGTAGCAGAGCACTGCATTTTCCTGACTGCTTTCCTTGACTTGGGTAATAAGTAGTCTTTAACAGAAAGCATGTATATTTTTCTTTCCTAGCTCTTAAGAATAAAATTCTTCATAAAGATAAATCAACTGATTTTTCAGAAGTCCTAACCTATTGAGCACTTGTTCGGGGTTTTTTTGGTGGTTTTGGGGGGTTTTTTTTGGGTTTGTTTTTTTTTTTTATCAGCTCTTAAATTCTTACTGAATAACCAGTGTGACATTTAGAAATGAGCTGTTCTTTCTAAGTATATATGCAAGTACTATGATATATAGTCATTACTCTGGAGTAATGGAGCATTTTACAGTAATTCCTTGTTACTGCATTTTACAAAAAAAACCTATTAAGATAAAGGAATGTTCAGGAACTGCCTTTCTCTTGTAATTTTTTTGAGTGGTATGCATGCATGCTTTTTGCTAAACTCAGTTGTACTCAAAGGATTACAACTTCATGTGGTGTTTTTATAATTAACTTATAAAACAGAAATGCTTGGGTTATACTTCATGCAGCTTTGGTGGGATTTAACACGGATTATGCCTGCACTGGAGTTTGTGCTTAAAACCCACAAATCTTCAATTTTTACAGAAGCATTGAGTGTATTTGCAACTTTTTGCACTATGGTTCTGGTTCAGTCTGTCTTGAGTTCAGGGAAACCAACTCATATACTTAGTTATTTTGTGTTCAGGTATTTCCAAGTAGGAGTCTGCATGTGTATGTGCCGAGTTATGGGTATACCTATCAGATCTTTAGTTTACAACTGAAAAGGCATGTTTTGGGGGTGTAATGGTAAGATACAATGGGAGAACATAAGAATAGCAAGGTTTTCTAAATTCACATACACACCGTTCTAGTGGTCTAATTCTTTTCTCAGGGTTAGTAATAAAACTCAGTGTGAAAAATGAGACTTGGGTTGAGGAGATTTTAGCTTGTGTTCTTTTGGTTTTGCTATCTTGCATTAGGAATTCACATTGATTTGTAACAATCTCTTTAATTCTATAAATTTCTATTCTCTGAAAGTCATTATAACAATAGTTCCTACAAGGTTGAAAAAAGTGATTGGTCTTCTACCACAGTATTTTAAGAAGTGTCATTGTCTTCCTTTTACTGCTATAATCAACACTAATTGATTATCTGGGATTTATGCAACGGGTATATCCTGCAAGGATATTTTATATTTTGGCCCAGATTCATTTTGGCTAATTTTAGACTGCTTAGGTGTATCATTAGCCCAAGTTACCAATGGGGGGAAAAAAAAGGGCACTTCAAGTGGGAGAATCAGTCTTACAGGTGCTCAACATACAATTGATTTAACAATTTATTGACGTTTGTCTTATTTTGTGGCTACTTAGGCATTCAGTCCCATTCTCGCTGACTTCAGTAGGAAAAAATATTGAGATTCATTATGCAGGATCAAGCATTCAAGAAATATATATTGGGTTGTCCTTAAAGAAGGGATAGAAATGTTGTTGTTTAGTGCACAAATACATTTAGACAGATCCTAATGGAACTTCATACCATGAATGATCTTTTAGGGGAAGTCTAGTCAGCCTTTATATTTTTTAGAATCTTAGTCTGAAACTTTGGTTCTTTTCACATCAAAATTCCAAAAAGTGATCTGGTGACCAAGTAACATGATATATGATGTTTAGGTTACCAGTTCTGTTTATTTCAGCCTTGCATTCACAGTAAGTTAAATGTTTAATGAGAAATAGTCGATTAATCTCTGCTGCTTAATCAGGACTGCTGTAATATGGCAATTCCAGAAATTACAATTTCATAACTTTTCTTTTATGTAGGGAATAGGTGGGATTCCTAATATTATTAAAATTGAGACCCCCTAAAAAGTAAAATGTTACCAACTTTGTTTATGTGAAATAATGTGCTAAAGCAGATCTTTGGTATTTCGAACTCTATTTATTTCCTCTTTGCCTGTGGAACTTTGTTATAATTACAGCTCACATTTCTGTCCTTTCTTCCAGTCATCTGCTGCTTGGTAGCATTTTTTATTGGCCTGATCTTTGTGCAGCGCTCTGGAAATTACTTTGTGACGATGTTTGATGACTACTCAGCTACTCTGCCCCTGCTTATTGTGGTCATTTTGGAGAATATTGCAGTCACCCGAATTTATGGAATAGACAAGTAAGTGAAGGAAATATATCTCCCTGTCCATATTAACAGTATTCATTACAATAATTATTACTATATTAATTATATTGCCCTAAGTATTTGCAGTGTACACATAAATACAAGTAAGCAAAAAGTGAGCCAATCTGGACATGAATCTTGTCTGGTTTTGAGAACAGGTTTGGAGCAAGATATACTGCATCAGGACAATGTAGTGGAGCGATTGCAACAGATCCAGAGAGAGGAGTATGCAGTAAAAGACACGAAATTAGAGAGTTAGAAAGGAGGCTGGATATGCAAGTATGAGAAATTTTTATATTGAAATAAGACAGCAAGAGAAAGATTTCAAGAAGTAATAACCATGGTCTAAGCAGCGGTTGAGGATGAGTATTCTGAACAGATCTGAAGTATTCCAGGCAGCCTGAGAAAGGAACAAAGCAAACTAATGGCAGTAACAGTAAGAAAGTTTCGGTTTATGAACTAGATTTAGTTTGGGGTGTTGTAGCAATTAATTGTTCTTTGCATTAGTTGTGAGAGAGGAAATAGAGGAAATGATAACAAAGAACAGGGTCAAAATTTACTCGGAAGCAGCACAGTTGGCAGTGAAGTTAAGTGACCTTCTATCAGCGATGGCTGAAGAGAAAAGACCATCAAGTCCCTCTAATTTTTTTACATGTTATGAATGAAATTACCAGAATGTGTTCACTAAGTGAGATCAGTGTGTGCCACACTTAAGGAATAGGAGAGTTTGTATAAAAAATAACTCATTGCATCCACAGGTAAAACAGAGTATGCTATACTGGCATGTTGAAGTAATTTAAACATCTATGATTCCTTTGCGTGTACAAAGGGTGACACAGAATGGGTGGTTTTATGTTTGACTTTTCACTTGTTCGATCCGAGTAATCAGCCAGTCCCTTGCCATAATGAAATAAAACTATAATAAGAAAATTTAATTTTATTGTTTCCAGACATTGTTTCTGGTCTAGGCAAGTAGTGCCTGGTCTACTTACTCATTAAGGGAGAAATCCCAGTTGGGCCATATGTATAATCCTGTAATTGATAACATAGATGTGAAAACACATGTAGATGTTTTTAGACATGCAAAAAAAAGATAAAACAGATGACCTGGTTATCAGGTTGATAATGTCCAGTCAGGTAGAGTTACACTGTGAAGAGAGGTAGACATGCCAAAAGTCAGCATCTTACTTGTGAGGAAGCTGGTGTTTAGGCATAGCTAAAATATGGTAATACTTTCCTTCTAAATCAGAGTGCAGTTGATTCATGTTTTCAGAAGAAGTTCTGACAGGTTACAGGGAAAAGTTAAGAGCCCAGTTTCTCATTCATAATGGCCACCTGAACCTCCTTCTGGAGTATTCCTAATATTTCTTCTGATATATCTCCAGATAGATATTCTCCAGAATATCCTCCTTCAGAAACCTAGCATTCTTGCTTGCAAAAACTGCCAGAATCAACAACTTCAGGTTGTTGTTGGCTGTGATAGCACCAAGGGGTCCTCCTCGTAGATGAAGATCCATTTATATGTCTTACTATATTGTCTTTGATCAGATAGGGGTGGGAGAAAAAATTGGATCCAAAGGGATTACAGCCACAGGATAGAAAAAAGACAAGATGTGAATCCCTGTAGCCAAGAAGGAAAATCTGCTACTCTGGAATCAGTGCTAAAGGAGCTTGGTAGCTTTTAAAAGAGGATAAATAGGATGGAGATGATGAGAGACTTTTAGAGTGAAAATAACAGTTTTATGTTCAACTGGAAAGAAAGTGAACTTTATGTTCAACCCAGAAAGAAAAGGCTATCTATAGAGGGCATAATCCACATGTAAATTCAGCTTCTCTTTAACGATGTGTTTCATTGCTGTGTAAGCAAAGGATAAAATACCCCGAACTATGCAGTTCAAAAATTTTTTTGAGACTTTATATGACAGTAGCTTCACATATGTAACTGCTTTGAAAACATATTTATTGCTATAAGAGCTTTTTTGAGATGCACATTTCAAAAGGGAGTAGAACCACAAGGGAGTTAAAACAGAATCAGTGCTTGTGCATTACTCCAAAAGAATTAATTCTAAAAATATTCTCTCTTTTCCTACTGGCTCTGGAACCATGTACTCCTCCGTCAAGAGTACAAAAATAGGAGTTTTGTTCATACCATAACTTGCAATTTTGAGGCACAAGGAGGCAGATTTAAAACTTTACAAAGCTTTATTTCAGCAACTTATATGATGCAAACCATAGCTTATGCATAAAGTTATTTTTTACACTGCAGCACACATGTGGGTTCAAAATTAATTTTGCAGAATCTGTAAGAAGTGCTGGTTATATATGTCCTCAAAAGGAATGGCACATGCCTTTAGTAAACAACCCAGCAGACAATATAAGATGTAAAACACAATCTTATAAGAAGAAAGGTGAGTTTAAGTATCTTTCCAGCATGGTCCAGCAACCAGTTTACTAAGTCACTGCACTGTGTAGCAATTCCTTCTGTTCATCTGTTCTGAACTAGTAATACAAGCTCTATTTTTCAGCCCATCAAGTAATCTTAAACTGCAGCCATTTCTATACATGCATTTTTTCAGTGTGTCTGTTCCCTCAAATTAGGTCCTATGTATCCATTTTAGTACTTGAAATCTCACTGTATGCACTAACAATAACCTTTTATTCCCTTCACAGATTTATGGAGGATCTGAAGGATATGCTTGGGTTTTCTCCAAGCCAGTATTATTACTACATGTGGAAGTATGTTTCACCTTTAGTATTGTTATGTTTGCTGGTAGCTAGCATTGTCCAAATGGGATTAAGTCCTCCTGGCTACAATGCTTGGATTGAAGATACGGTATGTATATAACATGCCATCACCATCATAATGATCATACTGGAAGTATTTCAGAAATAAATGAAAAGACAAAAAATTTGCAATTAGAGACTCAAACTCAGTACAAATAATGGCATGGTTCTTTTCATTTCAAGTGACATTAATGCAAAGCCAACCATTTTTTAATTTTAGAGTAGTTCTGCTCTAAAATACAACTGCTTGACTCAAACCTTCATGCTCTTTGACTTTTAGTTTTTTGATGTATGATGAAGAAATTCTTAAGGTTGGGAGAGGTTATTTGCTTCCATTAAATCTTATTTTACTGCAGAAAATAGTTGGGTGATAACACTGAATAAATCATTTCAGATTTCACATCAACTTTTTATGTAGAATTAAATACTGAGATTTAGCTATGTCATAAATTTTCCCCTTTGGGAACACATATCATATGTAGGTAACAGCTGCATTAAAGCCTGTCTCTGATTTTTAAAAAAATTGTCTGTGTGAACAGCAGAGTCAGTGCTGCGCATTGGCTTGAAAAAGAATTCAGTCAAGGTAGCTCCTAAGAGTTGTGATAGTTTGAAGGCTTATCAACCCTCAGCTGTTTCTACAGGCTTGTCATACAAAATACAGGGAGAGTAAAATGTCAGAAAAACTGGATCTCAGGAACCCTTCTGAATGGACAATTGTCTGAACTAGCCAGGAGGGTAAATTGCAGCAAGGATGGGTGAAGTGTAAATACAAGAGGTTGGCTTTACTATAGGTAGATGCTTGCCTCTAACCAGACAACCACTACTACTTTCTCGGGATTCTCAGAAAAATGCTCTTGTTATGTTTGATTCTTGCCCTCAAAAAATTAGAAAGATAAATACCTTACAATACCAAACATACCATTCCTTTCCATGTGTAAAATCAGGCAAACTCAGTCTGTTGGCCAGTGATTGATGGATGCAGCAGAGGTGTGGGATACAATCACTGCCCCAGTAAATGTGTTACAGCTTACATGAAGTTTATACAAAGTGGAACAATTCTACAGGGTGATCTGAGACAATCCCTCCAGACCAGCTATTAGCCTACAGAACAAGGACTTTTTTCCAGGCACAGTTACAGATACTATTGCACACTGGTCTCTTCTGAACATCCTTTAAAGGATCAGGGAACAACTACAGACAAACGTAGCAGAAAGCCTAATGTGGAAGTCTTGATTTGGGTCCTTCTAGAGTGTTCCGAGCGTCTCAGAAAATGTGCGACAGTGTTTTGGTCCTACTTGCTGGCAGAAGGATAGCAGTCCTACATCTCTGTGACTGTTCAGATTTGAGATCTGTAGTGGTGCCCACCTTGTGGGTCAAGGTGATAGAAAGATGAGTATGTGAAAACTGCAGGCCTTGGTGAGGACTGCAGGTTTGCTCTTTTTAAAGTAAAGATGTATTAATAATTTCTCTCTTGGGTTGCTCAGGCTATGGAAGAGTTCCAGAGCTATCCAACATGGGGAATGATTGTCTGTATATCTCTGATGGTGTTGGCCATACTGCCAGTCCCAATAGTCTTCATGGTGCGCCGTTGCAACCTTATCGATGACAGCTCTGGTAGTTTGGCATCTGTATCCTACAAAAGAGGCCGGATAATAAAGGAACCTGTTAATCTGGAGGGAGATAATACAAGTTTGATTCATGGGAAGAGTCCAAGTGAAGTACCGTCTCCAAATTTTGGCAAAAATATATATCGAAAACAGACTGGATCACCAACTCTGGACACTGCTCCAAATGGACGTTATGGTATTGGGTACCTGATGGCAGATATGCCTGATATGCCGGAGTCTGATTTGTAACTGCAGAAAAAATAGTGTTTGTTTCTCTGCTCGCACTGATCATGGCTGTCCTATGAGAAGTGGTCAGCCTCACTTACTAGGGTGCGATCTCAGGTGCTTCATAGCGACAGTCTTTAAAATGTCATGACTGTACGTACAGGTTGAAAAAACTCCCTTTGGATTAATTTTCTGGATTTTCATTTGCACTGAAGGGAACACATTCAAAATCAGTGGCAGCCTACATCTGTCAGCGCAGCCCAGAGTTTTGATTTTTTTAATTAATTTCTAAATTTAAACATTTCTGTCTCTGAAGCCTAGGTTTCACTCAAATGATTAAACATTTCTGAGGCAAGATCACTGAAAGTCCTTTTTTCTTGCTTTCAAGTTAACTCCCCAGTACTAAAAGTGAGCTCAGCAGTAGTTCACCAAACCCATGTTTATGTAAACACTTGTATATACCTTATGTAGATATGCTGTACTTATTTTGTTAGCACTGATAATTACTTAGGCTATTAGCTGAGTAAAAAACAAACCTGCAAACTATTTTCCTATGTAATAGCTGTATAGAGCAATAGTACTAGAAAATCAAGGAGTAGACTTACAGAAAGGTGAGGAAAGATTCCCTCTTCACGGGGGACTGCATAAACTGTGGCTGTATATTTTGTGTAAAATATTTGCTTTTTCAGTGTGAAAACAATGTTAGAGTGAGTCACTCCAAGAATCTTAAGGATTGTGCAGATTCTGCATTTTTTTCTATGCTGTGTGCCTAAAAAAGACCTTCTTGATATTTATTGTGGTTACAAGATTACATATATATTATATTTATATAATATACTTGTAATGTAAATATGTATATTATTCTGTATGTAATTGTTTCAAAAGTTGAAGCAAGATGGCTTTTTTAATTAGTCTCCTTCAGTTTTGCTTCTGTTTTATGCAGATAATTTTTTTCAGTCAGTAATTGTTAAGAACTGTATGGCATTACATTTTAACCTATGAATAAAGAGATTGACAAGGTATTTCTCTGTGATTTCCAAACACACTTACTATAACACAGCCCACTTTTCCCTCAGCTGGGCTGTCTGAAAGAATAACATTTACCAGCTGAATAGAGATGCTAAAAGAGCCTGAACACAAAAAATGCTGTATCAGTCATCTTAATAAACTACTGGACAAGGACTTTTACTGTGAATACAGTAGTTGATGTAGCACTGTGAACTGGCCTGATACTCTGGAAGCTAGTACATGATTTATTCCTTACCTTAAATAGCTTTAATGTTAGGCGTAAATTCTGACTTTGCTGCCTCTAATAAGCAAAGGGCCAAACCTAGTTACATGGTCCCAGCATCAAAGAACCAGATTAATTTGAGGTAAAGGCAAGTTGCAGAAGCTGTGTGCTTCAAGAGTACAGTTTTGAGCGTGTCAGTGTGGAAAAGCTATGCTGAACAAATGAAAAGAGCAAAATCTTAAACAAATCAAAATACCTTAGCAACGTGATAAAATTCCTTAGGGATAACTCTTTTGTCTTTGGAGGATAATCCCAGATAATTTTCTCTTTCCAACCTGGGAGCATTTGAAGCAATGTCTAGTCATCAGAAAGTTGAACTAGTGGCATTACTTCAGAAAAAGATGTATTTAATTATCGGGCTTACCTTACATTTGTTAGAAGTTCTGCACATGTAACAGGGTTTAAAGTAGTGCTCTAAAATCACAGAACGGTGTGGGTTGGAAGGGACCTTTAAAGACCATCCCATTCCCACCCCCCTGCCATGGGCAGGGACACCTTCCCCCAGCCCAGGTTGCTCCAAGCCCCAT
>JANZLQ010000065.1:9010962-9026659 GCA_026212715.1 Elanus axillaris | reverse complement strand
CCGCCGGAGGGAAAACGTCCCTGCCTTAGCAGCACTGCTGCCAGCACAAAGCCAAACACGGCCCCGCGCCCGCTACCACCCAGGACATTATCTCTGCCCCAGACAAAACCGGCACAGAGTCTATATAACTGCAGGTATTTTTTTCTTTTTTCTGAGAAAGGGTTATTGTTTTTTGTTTGAACTGCTGGCTGACTACTTCCTGCCAAGCCTAAGCAGTTTAATTATACCTCTAAGCCCTGTTAGAGCTGATATTAACATATATTAAATGTTTTATGTAAATCATTTAAATACAGAAGCATTTAGCCAAAGTTATATCTGTTTTTGACTTTCTTCTATAAAACCTTACTACAGAGGCTTTTAATATTATTAACAGATATGGTAAGCAAACGCTTTTTTCATGTTACCACACTGAACTGACATCTCCAGGATTCTCTTTCTATTTAACCTCATGATGTTCAACAAATCAAGTACAAGGTCCTGCACCTGGGTTGAGGCGACACTCAGGTAGTGTTACTTCTTTAGTGATCTAGATTGTATTTTTCACATCTTAAGGAGTACTGAGGAGAATCTACATATTTCCTTGCTATACTCAAAATCTTGATGGACAAAAGATGAACCTCCTTATATATGGAGCCAAGAACTTATTGCTTGCCAAATAATATAGTAACAGTTGAATCCAAATAAAAACAAAACAAAGGCAACAACAATTATTACTATAATCCAGTTGCACTGGGGTACACTTATAGTTAGTAATACAGTTAAGGCTGAGGTCCATAAATATCAGAGTATCTATTATGGAGGTTACAGTGACTTGTGCACTTCTGTTCTTTGCTAGGAGGACTATGAAGTTGGTGGAGATTTATTCTTGGTCTTGGATCTGCTTGGGTATATTTTTATGTTTCCTAACACAGTCTGATTACATGCTCTTTCTTCACTAATTCATAGGTAAAGTTTGACTATCTTCATCCTTTGGTTACTAGTTTAAGTTGCACAATAGCCTCCCTCAACACCAGGTACCATAAAGACCTGTTGTCTGTTGTTCAATTACTGCCTAGGTTTATTAGACTTTTATCATTGTATTCACAGGGCTAAGCTAAAACAAGATTAGCAATAGCAATTGATCACTAGGCAGTTGTCAAACTTAGCTAAGGCCAAGACAAGTCCAGGCAAATTCAGAGACTCCGTACCCTCAAGAGACCTGTTAGGTCAATTGGCCTTTTACTAGTTGAGGGAGGAATCATGTTTCCTTGGATACAACTTTTTTGAAAAGAGACTATAACTGTAAGATGACCAAAAATCTATGTGCTTGCTACAAAGGAAAAGAAAGGTTTTTCAAAAGGTGCAATTTCTATTCTCATATGCTGAAAATTTAAGCCAATCCTTCTGACAAGCAGACCATTAAAACAAGCTTGTGAGCCATAATGTAATACTTAGGTACAAATCCAATTTAGGAGTTACTGCCAGTCATATATATCTATCCAATCTCATTGACTGCTGCTGTGCAATAGCTGTCTGGGTATAAGAGCCTGAAGAGCTTCCTTTATTAACCTCAGTATCTCTTTGTGTATTCTTTAAACTTGAATTTCACTTTGTTGATCTTGGGCTTGCTGGTAGAAATTTAGTCAGTTAATGCACTAAATGGCTCAGTAAATTCTGCTCTTGACATAAAAAAGCAAAGAGTGACTGAATGAAGACAAAGCACACTGCTGTCTATTTATTACATTCGTAATATGGTCCTATAATTTTCTCAAGATTGAGATGCAGGCATCCTTGCCTAGTCTGTCCTGCAACTAGGTTGCAGATATATCTCTCCGTGTCCATAAGCGATGATTTGAGAAAAAATATTCTTGAAGTATTTTTCACACTATTTTATGGGAAGATTACAACGATTAATGTTCCTTGTTCTGAGTTTCCATATTTTCAAAAGATAGTATTTTTAGCAACATAGGCATCCATATTTGCTAGTTTGTTTTTTACTGTTGCTGCTGATCTAAGGAATGGAAGCAAGTTAAGTCCTCTTTTCTCTAAAATTGTTTCCAGCAATGCTTTAACGCTTCATTTGGTTTCTATAAACAACTGGTGATAATGCCTTCAAGAGTAGTAAAAAAACATTTTGCAGAACAAAACAGGGTGATTGTGGAATGAGATGGGATTTATTAGCATTCTGTAGATACTAAGCAATTATTCTGTGTGAAAGAGTGGACTAAGGAAAAATGTAATATGGTCCTCAGCAGTCATTTTGCATGGGTGATATTAAAATCTTTATTAACAGGTTTTCTGTGGAGATTGTGGGTGCTATAGAGAATTACGCTAATATGCAGTAAAGGAACCCTGTGTAGGCACAGAGTACTATTGCTGTATTCTCTGTGTGCATAGAGAAGGTCCAATTGAGAGGAAATGATAAAGAAATGTGGGATCAGGCAGGCTTATAAATGATTCTGTATTTTAATAGGCAGGCTTATAATTAAAGAAACCTGTGGTGGAGGGAAGAGAACAGACTGGATAAACATAAGTACGGATTTATACATAGATTCAAAATTATGAATACAAAAGCTGGAATAGGCTTAGAAGTTGTCATCCAGCTTGAAGGCAACTGTTTTGTATGCTATTCTACAAGCAGAGACTTAATTTGGGTTCAAAAATCAATGAGGCAAAATTTATGAAAGATAAACCAATCAAAGGTTATTAAACTCAAAGTGCTACATCTTGCTAAAAGAAATCATGAACTACAAATCACCAGAGGCTAAGACATTATCAGGACAGTGTCAGTATATCCTTTTCTTGTCCTTCTTTAGGCTTGACCTCTGTGGAAGTGCACTAGTTGTATGGTCTGAGCCATTACAGACTTTTTTATATTCTTATGATTACTCACATGGCATAAAAAAAGTCAGAGGAGACACAGGTAACCACTATTCAGTTATGATCTGTGAATCTGGGGAGAGATACTTTTCCTGAGTAGATTTCAGAATATAAGACATTTACTACCTGTATGTCATGAAAGCAAAGAAGAAATCTCTTCTACAGAGGACTGTAAACAGCTTATTTTACTGTTCCAGTATGGAAAGACATGTCAATTCCTGAAACATTCTTGAGACATTGTGGAAGTGAACCTTGGAGTAAAGTCTCACTCCCAAATCCTGGATGATATAAAGGACTCAAAATTTCCTACAAAATTGAGATATTACAGAAATATGTAGATTCAATTAGTAAGGTAAATGAGAGATTGTGCAAAGAAGGTCCAGCAGAGGGGTTTAAGTGAATATATCAAGCAGAAGGTCACAGTAAAAAATGTCACAGTATGTTCATTTGGAGAAAAGACGTTTCGGCTATTTGATGCTGGCAGGAAAAACATGGGTTTTTTTCCTTTTTGTTGGAAGTGCCTTTCACATAAACTTAAAAATTCAACACTTTTATTCAGAAACTGAACTATGTTTATTAGTAACTTTATCTTATGTAATGCACCAAGAAATGATGCAGACATAAATGAAGAAATGAAAATAAACTTGATGGAAAGGAAGTACAGTAGAAATTCTTCCTTTGCAATCAGTCTTTTTAAACCATAATGTGAGAGCAGTTGCAAAGGAAGGATTTCTAGTGTATTCTGAGAAGCCCACTGTACTGCAGTTTTAAATCAGCAGTCTGCTCCAATGGATTGCCCTCACAAACACACTTCAGAAAATATGATGTATGACAGTTAAAACTGCATTATTAATCTTTTCTCTATTAATGTTTACTATAACTTCAGCTATTAGAATTTTCAAACCTTAATTGTAAAATAAACTCTTATCTCAGTTTTAAAAATTTATTCCATTCTGTCCACTGCAAGATGTTGAATGAAACACATATGTTGTTTATATCAATCTGGATATCTCTGTGTTGTGCCTTTCCAGTCAAATATAGTACTTGATGAGCCAGATCAACACAGAATCTTTTGTTCCCAAGACCAATGGAAGTCCCATAGCTTTTTTTTACTCTTTCTAAATTTTTTAAAAAATAATCTGTGGGAAGAAAGTTAGAATTGTGATGAAGCAGGTTGGAAAGGAATTTAATTGCAGTCTGTATGTGTTGAAGCTGTTAAGTTTAATGTTCCAATAAATAGTATGTATTTCTTTAAGCACGTATTGCAATATACAAAGAGATAGCTTAGACCTTATATAAGCTAAAGGCTCTGCATTATCTAAGTCAGTTTTTGTAAAGGAAGCACCTAAAGCAATGACAGATTGGACTTTAATGCTTCCTCATTTCAAATATTATGTCTGATCAGGAGTTTCTTAACAACTAGAAAGTAAATACATAGAAAAAAAGGCTTAAAAGAACCACTTGGAACTTGCTATTTGGATGGGTTTTTCCCTTTTTGAACTTGTTTTCTTGTTTTGCTGCTTGAGCTGTGCAAAAGGAAGAACTGTTTTTTCCTGCTATGCAGCTCCCTGTCATTTTTAAAACCTAACTTTCCTACTTCCGTGAAATTTCACATAAAGTAAATATTTCTCATGAGTCATGAGAATGCATAAGGATAACTTCCACACTAAATTTCTAACAGTGGAATACTTTAATATCTTTCATTTGGAAGCAGAAGAGTAAGCTCACATTTCTTTCTCTCTTTCTAATGACAAAGGGAGAAAAGTAGGGAAACATATGGATATTATCACTGATTATCCAAAACTTTGCTTATATCTTATAATCATATCCTGTCTCTTGGAGTGACTTTTCATCATGCCTAAGGAAAGGTCAATCTTTATTGGCAAAGGGTGCTAGAAAGATTCATGTTTGACAACTCAGGCTTAGACATATAAAGAGATTTTAGTGTCATTATGCAGAGAATTTCAGTGCTTAACTGAGACACTTAGATCCTATCCAATATGTAAGAGGGTTAAGAACCCAAGAATTCAATGCAAAAGTCTGCAAACCTCAGTAGGCAGCCCCAAGCCAAGCACAGGTAACTGTATAGAGTTTCAATTCTTACCTCTCAGCTGTCTGAAAGTGCTGTGTACTAGTAAAGGAAAAG
The DNA here is from genome assembly GCA_026212715.1 of Elanus axillaris. Taxonomy (NCBI): domain Eukaryota; kingdom Metazoa; phylum Chordata; class Aves; order Accipitriformes; family Accipitridae; genus Elanus; species Elanus axillaris. Next base: position 9,021,654 of record JANZLQ010000065.1, on the reverse strand, counting down.
TTGTTCAGATTTACAATTCTCATCACTCTTCTATACTTATGTAATGAGGGCCCTACTCTAAAAAGAGAAGCATTGGTCAAGCTCTTTTAGAACAGATGAAAAATATTGCTAGACTTTTTACTCGTAATGGTTAGATGAGGTGCTGGAAGATGACTCAAATTCTTCATCACTCAGGATGGGATGGAGGGAGAAAAGTGCTCTTTTGTCATTAGAAAATTTTCTACCCATCAATTTGAAGATTAGTTTTGAATGGGTGCTCATACTCCTCCTGCATAAACCGGTGTATTTTGAATAAATAATCAAATAATTTAATTATAGCAAAACTTCAAAGCAAACATGTCTCTCTGTTCTCAAGTTTAGGTCATGTAAGAGAAAGGAGAAGATCTGAATTCCTATTTTTCCTGTAAAGATTGACTTTGTAGAGCACGTCAAATAGCCAGTGAATTCAATGGGAGTGTCATAATAACTTTTAATGCTTTGCTCACACCTTCTCTATCACAAAACCATTAAGTTTTTTCCAATTAAAGTGGAACAGCTTCAATAAAAGGGATTAAGACCATCTTCACAAAAAAGAGGATTGCTGTACTCTCATGGTTAAAGTATTCAAAGATAGTGAAAGCTAGACTTTCAAATCTTCTTTGGCTCTTGTATTTTCCTTTAAGAGTCAGACCAATAGTCTGACCAATAGTTTGAATAGTCAATATTCAAACAAAGTATGGGACTGACATTGCTTCCTTTTCCTTAGTCACATTTTGAAGGACAGCTATAATCACCATTGCATTTTGTTTTTTTCTACCCCATACTTAAATTCTGAAAACCCTACATATTAGGTAGTTAAGATGAAGAAATACCTTACAGAATTTTTAGTGACATAAACAATGAGCTACCTGGCTTTGTCAAGACAGTGGCATCTCAGCACTCACTGAAGCTGAAGTTTTTAATGCCTTCACAAAAAATAAGGTGTTTAAGAAAACAGAGCTACTGGAAAAATCTTATGCGTAGTACCTGTGCATCAGTTTTGAAGATTGCAATCCTGCTGGGAAATAGAGTTAAGTGGGATTTGTCTACAAATTTTGTGGACCAGGAATGGTATCCATCACTGGTCCTTGTTGCTTTCTGTTTTAGAAAAGCCGCTCTTCAGCTTTGCACAGTTCATTGGACAAGGACTGGTATTATGCCCTAGAGATAGGAGAGTTAAATCTTTACTAAAAGCCATGACAGATTATACTTGAAGTTTTTGTAACAAATGTGGGAGGATTTCTAAAATTAATCATAATGAGGATGAACTATTTATCAAGCATTCCCAAAGAAGGGGTCCAGATTCACACCTACTGCTATGATTCTAAGAAGAAGTAAAAATCTCTTAAATCTTTAAATCATTGCAGCAGAAATTTTGCTGTATATTAAAAAGTTAAAAAGACTCGGCAAGGAGGAAAGAAGCGCTACATATTGATTGGAAATACAAACTACTTCATATTTTGCTCTGTGGAGATCACTGAGGAGTAGTTGTAAATCTCCAAATTTATTCCAGTCTTCTCTGGAATCTGCTATATGGAATAACCAACAAAAAATGGAAAACTGACTTTGAAGAAATAATAGTAATAATTTCTCTGGTTTTCTGTCACTTTATTTCAATGAGAAATGTAAATCTCACATGTTTGAGAAACTGGATGGTGTTTCAAAGCTATCATGTGTATAAAACCAGTGGCACTGTTCAAAAATTAAAATCTAAGTAGTGATTTAAGTGTTTGCTCATGATTAAAGAGGAAGATAAATCAAACTGATGAATGTCTACTGCACAATAATATCAGTTTGCTTGGTGATAGTATTCCAGTGTTATTTCTGCAAGATCTAATAAACCCCAAATACTTTTGGAGTAGGAAATTATTCTGAACTAAGCTGATTTACCCATTCACATAGTTTTCATGAATGTTAAACAGCTAGAGTGGGGAGTGTTGATTTCTTGATACAGACAATTATGTTGAGAAAATATAAAATCCAGAAGATTATACTCAAAGGAAAACACATAACCACTGCAGCCCAGCAGCTCAGTCCTAAGCGAACAGTATTTCTCTGCATACAGTTAGACAAATTCAATTACTCGAGGGCTACATGCGTATCAACCTGTTCGCCAATTATAATGTAGGCAGAGATAGACAGAGACATCTGAGAAACAGTACAGAATGATTGGGGAATGCTGGTACCTCAAGAAGTAGTCGTTCTTGCAATTGCAGTGGTACACTTCACATCTAGAATTACGTTGTCCTTAAGCAGGGTAATTATCCGCAAAATAAGGTATGTCATTTACAATTTAGTATGAGAAGCTTTGTGAAACTGATTATGACCATTTTGGAAATACTCAGGGAAGACACTATTAGTTTAAGTCATTCCAGGTTGATTTTTTTATATGACAGAGATTTCATACATCCTTGTTTTTTGTGGATAAACAACATCCATCATACTGTAGCAAGGGAGTTACTCTATTGACCAGATACTTCTTAATCCCTTTATTTAATTGTCCTGGGAGCTATATACATCATTTGTGACAAATGCACCTTCCTGACTAGCAGAATTAGAACACTTAATGAAAGCTAAATTGCTGTGCCTTGGTGTGCTTATGTGCAATTGTCAGTAAAGGTAATACAAATGTGACATTACTTGTGACATTTTAGAAGTGTAAGAAAATAGGGTTTAGAATTACAGAAGCAGTGGGAAATATTTAAATTCTTCCTAATCCTATATGACAAATCAAAGAGAATGAATTCAAGTATTTCTTCTGCTGGACATTTCAAATATTTCAGTACATGTTTTTGTCCTATACCGGGACAAGAGACATTTTTGTACACAATGAAAAAATAATGCAGTAAACCAGCTAAAGCTCCATGTATGTGTTTTAGAACTGAATTCATAGTTTTCATACACTGGGAAATGATTCCCATTGTATGTCCTAATTGTAGCATAGAAAATCCTTTCAAGTTTTAATGTGTGGCATCTGGATGAAAGAAGACATTCGACTGATGATGTGTGGATTGTCCTGTTTTACAATTTAGTGTGAATGCAAAAAGCATTTTCATTTATGTGGTAATTCAGTTTTGTGGGGAAAGAAAAGACAAAAGTGTTGTTCACTTGAGATATGGTTAGACAGCCCAGCCCTACCTGCCTTAGAAACAAACAGCCCCTTTCCCCTTGTAGGCTAATAGGCATATCTGTTCTCTCTAAATAATTACAATTCTATAACATTTGTGCTAAAGCATCAAATACATATAGTAGGACAAAAGGTCTTCTAGGATAAACCAAGAGGATAAACGTATATTTATTAAGTACTGATCCAGGACGTCCTATTCTCACAAAGGAGATGAACATAGTTACTTTTGTGACTAAATTGAAACATCCTTCCTAAAATGACCATGACACAATTTCTTGGGAACTCATGTCATTGCCCCTGCAGAATCATCTTGGAATTAGTAAAATGTTATGTACTCACTCCTTGCTTCCTTATCCTGTTATCATAAGATACGTATACATGTTATCATGCTATGCTTTAGATTTTCAGGGATTGGTCCCCTCTAATTCTTCAGTATTCCAGGAAGAAAAATCCTTAGATATGAATCTATAGTTGTATAAGTACCTGTACATAAGGACATACAGCACATACAGAATCTCATTTTGTCTTTCTGCTGGGTGATACAAAATGTCTGAAGCTACGCAGGTCAGATAAGATCCTGGGCTAGAAGCTACATGGCATACTTTTTAAGAGACAAAATCAAGCCTGTCTCCACTCAGAAGAACAGGCAGGACCTCTCTCCTTTTAGCAACATCAGCATAAGAGCTATGTCATGAAATGTTGTGTCTTCGCCTCCAGTCAGGGTTCTAATTATAGTCTGAGACAATAAGCTCTCTAGAGAATTGCACAAGTACTTCAGAAATTTGTCTATTTATGAAAATTTTGTGTGGCCTTCTAGTATTGGCACACATCTATCTAGCAATCAAAACTTGCTTCTAGGCTTAAGGAAAAAAAGCTTCAAGGCTCTGACTGCTTGAAATGCACTATAGCAATGTCATTTTTCAGAATGACATCATGTAATTAGTGTTATTACTTTCCTGTTTAACAAGGAATTGTATTTAATACTGGGGTTTTTATGGAATGGTCTAGTCTTGCGTCTCATACCTCTTTCAAGGGGGTCTGCTAGAAAAGTACAAGACTGAGATTCTTTTGACCCGACTATTGCAGTCCTAGGGGATCAATCCTAGCTGATGACTAGACTAAGTGTTCTGCAAAACCAGATGAAATAAGTTGCCTGTAGTGATTGCAATTGAAGTGCAGGTGTGTTTGTGCATAGGAAAGGTCTTGGAAGGGGACACAAGACATTAAATATGTATAAAAAGACAAGCAGGGAGACAGTAAGGAAGTGTTGGTTGGCCTGGCCAGTGACCAAGTATGGGGATCATGAACTTATGCCGAGCCAATCATTTTCAGATATCTTCTATTCCTAAAAGAGAAGGATTTTAAAGTGGAATTCAAAGGGGAAATCAAGACAGTTTTATGAATGTTTACAGGAAATTACTCCCAAGAGTAACAACCAGCACATATATGTTTAAAAAATCCACCAACAGTGATGGAAACTAAGTTTAATGGCCAGCTGAAAGAAGACAATAAATACTAAAACTGAAAAAGGACAGCAGGAAGAGTAAAAAGCCGTGTCTCATTTTAATTATGGAGGCCAGCAGAATATAGTGGAGGCCATAAAAAGGGTGAGGACAGTGACTGGATCCAGTGAGAAGAGTGATATGAGTAGGCAGCAGGTTAGCAAAATGATCTTTTACAAAAGCAATCTGCCCTCATATTAGGAAGACAGCGGCTTCTGAAATAGCAAAATGCTATTGAAACACTGAAACATGTTCTTAGGATGTACGCAGTTCTTTTCAGAATGATGTGTTATAGTGCAAGAACAAGGAGACTCACTTGAGGTTTGTGCATGTAGTACATTGGCTGTGCCATCTGCTCACCTTCTGTACCGTGCTGTATCCCATAAAGCTCAATTTTCAATGAAGTATAAGTGTCACTGTTGGAATGCACACAAGCACCAGAGTATAGCACAATTTCATATCTGGAATTATGTGCAAAATCTGCTCCAAAAGCCCAGTCTCTGTTCCAGTAAATATTTGATACATTTAAGCAGGGACATTTAAGAAGGGATTGGAACCAGGTCTTTTTTCCTCATCTTTCTCCTTTTTTTTCTTTTCACAAGTCTCATTTCAAAACGCCTCCCTCACACTTATGAACACTGCTCAAACCCTCTGGAGGGATCAGAATCTAAGCCAGAAACCTGAGCCAATATTTCTGAAGTTGGAGGGAGGTTCACCCAGTAACACAGGAGCTGCAGGCCCCTCCGTACCTTCCCAGATCCTTGATTTTGTAAACAGAAAGGCAACAGATGGGCTGGTTTGCAAGGAGAGTTTGATTGGAAGGTGACAAGATAGAAAAGAGCAGCATGATGTTAGGAAGATGTTAGGGGGGATGATAAGATGAGGATTAGGGACTTCCAGGGAATATAAATACTGTGTGAAAATTTAGCATGATCAGTAACGAAGAAGGGGCAGCAGCTGCCTAATCAGGGATGAGAGAGGACCAGCCTGGGAACTGCCTGTACAATTAGTCATAATATTGTCCTGAATCATGTCGCAATCAGGAGCTGATGAAAGGCAGCCTGAAAAGTGCTGCCAGGCCACCAGAGCTAGATGCCTTTGTCTGTGCTGCAGTTTCTTCAGTCTCAGGGATGAGCCTGATGTCTCATGGACGAGCCAGGGAGAGTAAGGAGTTCCCTGACCAAAGTCGGGGCTGTAGCATGAAGTCAGAAACATTAAAGATGCCAAAAGAGTCACATGGAGAGATCCGTTAGAAAAGGAAGCCACAACTAACTGGTACTAAATGTAAAAGGATGAAATGTAAAAACCTTGTTTATGTAATTTCAGACTGAAAAATGTAAATATAGTGAGCCTTTATATTACTGCCCTCTGTACATGACTGTACTTTTGCATATTTTGACTAATTTAATCCTAGATGGGGGTAAAGCTTCAGAAGCCTTTGCTTCTAGAGCTATTTTCTCATGTTTAAATTTTATAAGAAAATGTTAAATTTTTAATGTTCTAAAATATAATAATAAGCTGTTTTAATGGGTTCAATTCAAAAAGCTATGTGCTAAATCCACCCTATGTTTTTATTCTATATTTTCTGAGACTTTTACTGAAACACATACTGTCTTATTTGCTTTACATTACAGTTTAAGATACTATGATTTATATAGGAATGGAATAAATCCAGTAGTTCAGATTCTTGGTTTTCAGGGAGAGTATTATTACTAGACTACCATTACAAGCATCATTACTAGGCTGCAGTTGCTCATTTCCAGTTCAGAAATTTCCAGGAGCCTGTATGTTTTAGCTGAAGCCTAATGAGTGTGTAGCTCCAGTGCATTACCAAGCCTGAAATGTGACTTGATAAGAACTTCCCCTCTTACATTGTCAAAGGCACACAGAAATCATACCAGCATAGTCTATGAGTCTAAAGGTGAACAGTAGTGACAATCAGCCTCAAAGATTAAGACATATGCATTATATTTAACAGACTAATTAAGTTTCTTTGGGTCAAACACAATTAGAGCAAGTTTTATGGGAAAATACATAATTTGCTGCTAAGTATTGGAATTTCCCAATATTTTATCTGCAGTTAAATTTATTGTACGCTTTTCCATTCTCAGATTACTTTTAATTCTTTTTCCTCTTTTTATTTTTTTCTGATTTTATAGAAAGCAGGAAATGTAAGTTGGTACATACAGTCAAAAAATTTTAAATTTATATATTAAATGATATTCAAGTAGATCAATACTTCAACAAAGACACCCAAACCAAAACAATGGGAATTCTTGATGCTTCTGTTATGACTTTATTCTTCTCTTTTCCCACAAAAAGATTCATTCTTTCCTCTTATTTCAAATAGGAATAAACCATTGTAGCCTAATTTGAAAAATTAGGCTAAATTGAAAAGACAACACAGGAAACTTAAATCCTGATCACTTCTGAGCTTTTCTTAATATCTAGCTAGTTGGATACTCTTAAGGGTGACTCAGAAGCAAAGTGATTCCTATCTAGTGGCTTCTGTTTTGCCACTGCCGAGAGCAATATGTACTAGTGCATACTATTACAGACAAAAGTACTAGGTCCTATGAATGGAGACCAAGGGTAAAGTTTGTAGTTCTTTGTTAACTATGGTGAAGCCCATGGGTTTAGTGTGGATCTACAGCGTAGAGCTTCAAATCTTTATTCCTCAACTTTGTGTGTAAGAACTAGCCTTTAGAGCTACAGTTGCCACTTTGAAGCCAACTAATTTGCTAAAATGCCCAGAAATTGGAAGAGGTTAATTGCAGTTTGACCAAACTGTTGACAGGCAGCTGAGACTTACAGATAATGTCTTTAGTTTCTGGAAATACTATATTAGAGATGACACACAACCTTTTTTTGTTTTAGCTTTGTTTTGCATTCCCCATTTGTCTTATCTCAGGAAGATGACAGATAAGTATTTGAAGATGAAACAGTTAAGTTTCACTTTCTGCAAATTATCCTAAACAACTTCCTTCTACTGGCATTAGCAAGAGAGAAATCAAGTTTCAAGTTATTTTCTCCTCAATGCTTACAGTAATAGGAGATAAGAATTTCAGTCACCCAACAGATGCACTTGTCATTATCAAACTCATGTATAAAACACAAGTATTCATGTACAGAACACATGAATACCAACTCTTTTGGAGTTACACCTTTTCATTTGTACAGAAATTGTATTGGTTGTGACCAATATTTTTCAAAAATACTTTAACTTGTTTCAGATGCAACATATTTAAATGCCCCCAAAATATCTTATGTTGGGTATGTGTCATTAGAAGATTTTTGAAATGAGTGGACACCTAGGGTTATGAACTTCTTCCAACACCTACTGCTTAAATAGAACTCTTATGTTTCTTCACTGTACCTAAAATAATATAGATTAAATATATGTACATGATATAAATGTATGGTATTGGAAATGTTAAATGCCACAGTAAGTGGTTCCCCTCTACCAGTCCCAGGTATATAACGTTCACTGAATTCTGATGTATTTATCAAAACTGAAGCGTATTTGCCATTTTGATGGTTTCAAAGTTAGAATTTATGAGTCAGACAAAAATTTAATTTGAATGAAACTACACATAACAATTTAGTATTTGGATTATGAGCAAAACTAAACCCATGAAGTGTGTTTCAAGGTTTTCTTCTTAAATGATTTTATGTCCATGGAAACATGGAATTAAGTAATTAAAAGTCCAAAATCTAGTGATAAAGTTGTGATTTTTTTCCTTTATTCATAATCTGGAAAAGTCTTGGGATATATCTTTTAAAACTCTTTTTTTTTTTTTTTTCTTCTTGCTGTTCAAATCAGCAAGACTAAGGGAAAACAACAGAGAAAAAAACCCCTTTATAATTGCTTATCATGTGTATTTTGTTAATGTGTCATGCACAGTTCTCTGCTAACTCAGAAATTCATTGAATAGTACTAAAAGTGTTAATTTTATCTCCAGGATAGGTTTTACCCCTATTTTATTGTCCTAAAAATGTACAATAAAAGAAGAAAAATGCAAGAAGAAAACATTATGAAAGTATTATTTTTTAAAACAGTAATAACTTTAAATTCACTTTGGGAATTTAAAACCCATTTTATCATCTGCAAGATTAATATGTACTAGACAACCATCACAGAAAGTGAGTGGCTCACCCTGCTGGTTTGTTGCTAAATCACTGGAACATACTGGTTTTGTCTTTTTACCTGGCTCCTCGTTCTCCAATAAACAGAAATTATTTTTCCTGATTTTTCATACCCAGGACAGCAGGGAATCCTGCCAAGGACAGCTGTCTATCAGTAAGGTTAGTGCTCTCAAATTTCTCCCAAATCTTTCATGTCTAATTCCATTGTTCATGAAGCATATGCAGTGAAAAATGGGGTTTCATGATTGTCATCTCCCTTCTTAAAAATGAGGTGAGCACTGGTGCCTATTAAAAACACTCGATGATGATTAGTTATGTGACATTATGTGACTATTCTTGCAATATTAATCATATTATTAATGATTTATAATTTTCACCCTTATGTTTTCATCTCTACCTCTAATTTTCCATCACTTCTTTCAAATGTCTCAGCTGCAATGGATGTATTTGTCTGATCAGAGAGACAAAACTGTCCTAAATCTGTCCGATGATCAAATGAGAGACCCTGAAGAAAGGTCTGGGCACCAAAGGCCTCAGGCAAGCAGTTGTGATTGAATACAACATCTTAGAAGCAGAATGGACTCCTTAAGGTCCTGTTGCAGTCCTGTTTTGAGATGCCAATTAACAAATGGAAAAAGAAGATGCAAGTGAGCAGAGATGCAGTGATTTTTTGCAAAAGTTTCTAACTTCTTTTCCGTTTGGAAATTCAGGAAACTTCCGGAAGCTTGTTCAGTGATCAGCTTCTTGTAACTTCTAGTGGCTTATTACTCCTGGGGTCAGTTTCTGTAGGCTTTTGTTTCTCATCAGGTTGCAATGCATGGTCTCCCATAGCATCCATAGCCAAAATGGTGAGATAGAAACTGGATTAAGGAGAGGGTAAAGCAGGTAAAAACTGGTTGAATTCCTGGGCTCAGAAGGTTGTGAACAGTTTACAAAGTTCAGCTGCAGTCTGATTAGCGGTGGCATCTCTCGGGGGTTAATATTGGAGCAATATGGCTAAACGTGTGTGTTAGCAACCTGAATGATGAGATACAACATATTCTGAGCAATTTCATGGCTGGTAACATAGTGACAGGAGCAGCCGATACCCTGGAGGGCACTGCTGCTGTGAGAGGGACCTCAGGAAGTTGGTGAAATGGGCTGACAGACGCTTCAGGATGTTCAGTGAGAGATGTATGAAGTCCTGCACCTGGGATGGAGTAACCCCATGCAGCAGTGCAGGCTGGGGAGACAGCAGAGCTGCAGAAGGTCCCTGGGGGCACCTGGCTACAGCCGGGCATGAGCCAGTAGTGTGCACTCGCAGCAGAGGCCAACAGCCTTCAGGCCTCTACTGGCAGGCATGCGGCCAGCAGGCTGAGGGACATGATCCTTCCCTCTATTCAGCACTGGGGGAGGCTGTACCTGGAGGACTGTGTCCAGTTTTGGCATCTCCAGTACAAGAAAGACATTGACGGACTGGAGCAATTGCAACAGAGGGCCACCAAGATGGCCAGAGGGTGGTGAACACAAGGTATGTGGGGGGGGGCTGAGAGTGGGGCTTGCTCAGCCTGCGGAGGAGGAGACTCAAGGAGAACCTGTTGCTGTCTCTGGCTACATAATGCAGGGTATGGAGAAGATGAAGCCAGACTCTTCTCAAAGCTGCAATGATTAGACAGAAAGAAAACCTTTTTCACAGTGAGGGTGGAGTCAGTGTCCTTGGGAATACTCAAAGCTCACCTGGACAAAGGTTGAGTAACCTCATCTAAGTGGATGTGCTTTGAGCCGATATCTCCTTCCTTCAAGGTAAATGATTTCATCGTTCTGAAGAGTAAGCACTCTGTTCCTTTTCCCTTCCCTTCCCTTCCCTTCCCTTCCCTTCCCTTCCCTTCCCTTCCCTTCCCTTCCCTTCCCTTCCCTTCC
>JANZLQ010000065.1:8984887-9006761 GCA_026212715.1 Elanus axillaris | reverse complement strand
TTGCATGTGGAATCATTAGATATAATTTTCAGAGGATTTGAAATCTTGTCCTGGCAAGACATATTCTCTGCTGCTGGTGGCCTTTTGGAATTTTCCAGCACTCTTAGCCAAGCTCAACATGCAGCTAAAGTTTTCAAAAATTCGAATTTTTCTGCAGTGCTTTAACCCTGCATCAGCTACAGACCAGGAGTTACTTACAGAGCTGTTGTCATCATAGGATTTGTGCAGTTAAACCATTATATCACTGAAAATTGAGAAGAAAATCTAAAGATCGTATTAAAGAAACTGGAGCGGGGCTCCAGTTTAAATGGGTGTGTATGAAAGCAATTGAAAACATAAATGTACTAACAAAGTAAGCACAGCCAAGTGCGTGCTAGTAAAAAATTACTGCTGGTTTTTCTACAGGTCCTTGCCACTCTCTGGAGGAAAAAAAAAAAAAAAAAAAAGTTTTGGATGCCTCTGTATAAAAGGCAGTCTTTAAACTTAACCCCTGAGTTTTGTAACACCTTCTCAGTGATATATTTCATAGAGCATTTAACTTGAGCTAGATACAAGCTAACAGAGGACATCCTTTTCCATACCTTATTGCCATAGTCTGTCTTTCTTCCATGTTACTAACCTTCAGCACAACCTGATTGATTAGACTGGGAGAAGGGGATTTATTCTTGACAGTGCTAGCAAAACGTATCTCAAAACTAACGAATCAGTTTTTTGTTCATTTCTCCAAAACCTGTGGTTAAAAAAATATTTTCTCATAAAACTATTTTTAAAGTACATCTCTTCACAGTTAGCCATGAAATTAGCCACAGTTTAAACCAGCTGCTGGGTGACTGGAATACAGTTTCTCTCCCTTATGTCTTTCATTTCTGGCTGCTGTTGCACCCCTTGCTGTGGTGACTTCTCAGACAAATTCGTCCTAAGAAAGAATTTATATTTTTATGTAACTTCACTCCCCATCCGTGGCTTAACTATTTCTCTTCTTTGCCTGAGGAGTGGTACATTATGTATAGACATAACATGCATGTGTCTAACATCGTGTATAGAGATAAATTTGTACAGGTTAGTAGGCACCTCTGGAAGTTGTCTGGTCCCACCCCTTGCTCAAAGCAGGGTCAATTTAGCTTAGGTTGCTCAAGGTTCAGAGGGGCCCAGAATGGTGTTCTGCGATTAATTCTTGTCTAAAAGTTTCTGGTAAGATGCAAAATTGTTGCATATGAGGAAATTTCCTGCACTTTCTAAATGTCTTTTGCATTACAAATTATATGTATTTTTCTTATAGTTTTGGGGAAAGACCTTCATATTAGGTCTTGAAAAAGAGTCCACTGAGTTTCATGAGCCTTTCTCAGTTGTCCAGCAGACCTTTTCTTGATGGATTCAGGAAAAAAAAAATATAATCAGAAGAGGTTATATGAAAAGCGTTTGGCTTGTTGTGATAAGTTTAGACTATTATTAACACTGTCTCCAGCAATTGCACTCAGGGTTATCTTGGACAGACAAAAGGTGACACTTTCTGTTTTGTATAAAAGCTTAAAAATCAGATGTTAAGCGGTAATTATAAGTCTGGGAAAAGTGGGGTAAGATATCAATTTATGAAGCAATAAAGGATGAATGTCCAGAATGCTACCTGCAGAAGCACTTAAAATGTTGCACTCCCATCTCTTTCTGCTGAGTGTGATTGCCTGTTGGACACAGAGATCTGTCATCCGCACTTTCACGTACAGCGCCTGTGACCTGCTCCATTAATATCTTATCTGGATTAAAAGAAAATCTCATTAAAGGAGCCCTTTTCTCAAGACAATACTGCCTGAAAGCTTCTGTCTCCTTGAAATGCTGAGGGGTGGTAAGGCAGGGCAGGATGAAGGGTAAGGAACTGAGAAATGACTCCGGGGAAGAGAAGGAGGAGAGGAACACCGCAGTGATTGCCATCAGGAATACGTTCTTTCCGGCAAAGATGGGGGTGTGAAGAGAGAGGGGATGCAGAGTATCTTACCTAAGTGGTATCTTGATAGGGCTATTGTTCAGGATATTATGCACAGACTGTCCTTCTGTTCTTGCAGTTTAGGTTTTAAAGATGTTTTCTAAGTTGCTTTTCAGTCACTGAACTGTTTTAACATAAAATGCCATGGAAGGAGTCCTCCAGTTACTGTGCAGCTGTATATTCTACATTTTTGAGTAATTTCTTTTCTAGCTGCTGAAAGGTTTTTAAGCATTAAATATTATTGAGTACTGTCTCTGTATCTGTCAAGACCCTCTTAACATTAAATATTAAAAAGCAGAAATTGCTCTTTCTAGGCATTTACTATTTTTGCTAAATATTTTATTAAAATAGATTTTTTTCACTATTAATGGACACTGCATTTTTACCAAAAAATAAGTGAATTCTTAGTCAAAGATTAAAATTTAACTGCATTTCTTTCGATGTCTCTATTCTTTACTGCTTAGCACATTAAAGATTTATCAAAACATTTGGGTTTTATTCATTGTGAAGCAAAATACTTCCCAAAGTACATTGCAGAAGAAGGTGCTTTTTCATTAGAAGGTGCTTTTTCATTTACTATGCAATATTCTGTGTTAAATATTAAGACAAGTTGGTATTTGTCTAGCCTTTTTTGCTGCCGAACATATTTTTCTGCCAGAAGATGTTTCAAAAAATCACTGAACTTGCTTACATTTGAACTAATAACTGCGTGATGAACTATTGCACACAGTCCTGTATATTTTAATGACTAGCTGAAGAAAAAATATACCATTTTCACAGGCAAACATAACAAAATAAGCTTATTAAAGTAACTTTTTATTTTCACATAACACCTGAAATAGTTGGGACTCTACTACTTGCAATTGGAGTTGATCAATTGCCTTACAATATTTTGAAACTTGCAACTAATACTGTTCATTTATTCATGACTGTTTAGCTATGTGAAGTTTTATCCAATATGAGAGCATCTCAGAAAAGCTTTCTGTTTTTTCTTTTTTCTTTTTTTCTTCTTTTTGTTCTATACTTTTGTATTAGGGGTTTTTCATAATTCAGCCAAGAATAAGCCCTTGTTCTGGTTCACACTCTCTAAATTACATGAAGTAACACTGGATTATAATATTCTCCAAACATCCCATAGTGTCAATAGAGATGACACATGAGCAGTGAAGGAAAAGTGCAGATCATACAGGAAAAGGAAGGTTTTGCAGACTTTGCTAATTGCTGGTGTTTTAAGAGAAAAGCAGCATGTGAGGCAGTCATGGGAAGACTATTAATTAACTGGGTTGAGGCAGTGCTAATCAGAGAAAGAGTGAGGAAATTTTTTTTTAAAAAGTGGACAGACAAGTCAGGAGTTGTGCAGAACATGATGGTGATTAAAGACTGGTGTCAACAAACTGGGAAGGAAACACTGAAAAAAAATCAAATAAAAACCAGAGAACATTGAAAAGCTGACCTACTTTAATTTTTTTTTCTTTTTAAAAATACATTCATGATGTTATAAGGTATCTTTGATTTGTTTATGCATCTAGCATATAAAAACATAGATTAAACTCTGAGGCACTGATCGGAAAACAGAAGTTATGTTGCTAATCAGCTAGCATAATAAATAATAAACAAAGCCACAACTTAAAGTGAATTAAGTAACTGTAACTTCTATGTAATAGATAATTTATAATTACCTTCTAGAAACATTCCTAAATAATTACATATCTGTTGACCTGACACAATCCAGCTTCCTTAGTTGAACTATTGACTGTGGTTTTTTCCTTCTTCTGGATCTACTGAGTATTCGAAAATCTTTACAGCCATCATGAACACTGCAGAGCACAGCATGCTGACACCTTTACACACTGTCAGGAAGCTCCTTGCATTTTTTCATCCTCCTGGAGAGTTAATTTCTGACTCTTGGGTCTCTTTTTCTTTGCAAATTCTTCCTCACTCTGCTCTATGGGTTCCTGTTGTTGGAATAGCTGGGTTGCCCTGTACCTCCTTCCTGATGATGTATGTGTTTCTTTCTTTTTCTGTGATATAGCGTGTGTATGTGCTTCAGGCAGTGTGCATCGCTCTCAGATCAGCTGAGGGAAAGGTAAGATTTCAGTTCCTTGTAGAGGGTCTAGAAGGTGTGCTGTGGTCTAGTAGATCTGTTAATCAAACTGAAGATTGATGAGGGTGGCAGAGGGTGTTGCACTTGTACTATCATAAAGGATGTGGTATCTAACCAAAAAGACCTCAAATAATTGGCCTTATCAGCTGAACACACTCAGTACATTGTGCAATTTAAGCAATGAAGAATGCATGAAAAAGTATCTTTGATTTTCACGTGTGGAACTTTGTCCTTTTGCGACTGTTCTTCTTCTAAGCACATAAATACACTTCTGAATACATAAATCACTAAAAATAATATGGAGATTTGGAAAAAAAGGCAAGAGCTAAAGAAAACTAGAAAGCCACAATAACCTTTGGCTGGAATTGTATTGGTGGTAATCTTTGAATAAAAGGAAATATGATAAAATGTGGCTTTCTTTAATAGATTGTAAATGCAATAGTAAGCCAAATAAAATAAATAACTAATTTTCAGCAAACCCCAAGGATGGCTGCATGCCTTCACACACACTATGTTACTCAGAAATGTAAGGGGAAGCTCTAAGGAATTTATCTAAACATAAGTAAATAAAAGTAGGTGTAATTCATATTGCCTGCCACTGAAGGTGTTTGTGAGGATAAATTCTGCTTTGCATTTGAAAGGGACCATGCCAAATGTCTCCTGAATTTTGCTATTCAAAGTTCAATTAGGCTGGTCTGAATGTCTTACAATATTAATTAAACTAGTATTTTTTACTGACATCTTCTAAAATGTCTAGCATTAGTATTCACACTTGGAATGTCTTACAAGCATCTCTGTAATTTGATTTAGACTTTCTTGTAAAGATGACTGTTCACAGGATTTTCTCTACCTTCAACGTGCTCCTTTTGTTCCTTCATCTACTTCTGAAAAAAATTAAAATTCAATGAAATATGAAGACATTCATATTTATAAAGCTTTAAAAAAGATTGACTTATTCTTGGACAACTGAAAAACAGAAAAAAAGAAGAGCTAAATAAGTTACTTGCTCTAAGTTACATACCATTTCTGTATATGCACAGTCATGAAAGCCTTCCTGGAACTTAAGCACAGTTCAGTCTGTAAAGGATGACACTACAGCATGTGGTAAACCTCAGGATATAAACTGTAGACATGAACATTATGAAACCTTTCCTTGGCTAATAACAGCTGGTGAGGAATGGCGCCACTGGATTGACGGGCACACAGTAGAAAATCCATCAGGTTTAATTTCTGCTCTTCCTTGCCATAGCAAACACTGAAAATTATTTCATCCATTTCTTATTCAGCAGACAGAAAAACCCTACCTAATATAAACAAGGCAAGCAAACCCACATTTCTAACAATGTGCTGCAGCTCTAGCTTTGGGGTTTTCTATCATTCTACAAAAGCATCTAACCCACGTGAAGAAAAACACCCAAAGAAACCAGCAATGAACCCAAAGCCTATATTTTCTACGTATTTATTGGTAAGTTTACTAGGGTCAGTACATTTCAATCAGTTATAGAAAAGCAAATGATAGTAAATGTTACTTGGGGATTTGTTTCAAAACTGGTCAGGCTATACACTAAAAAGTGGTATGCTACCACAGAACTCCTTCAGCTACACAGATTTCAAAATTATCTTTAAATATTTTCTATTTCACATAAGATATTTTTTCAGAAACATCTTATAGTATCTGTTGAATCTTTCACATCTCTTCAGCTAACGAATGATCTGTTGGTATTTCCACTGTTCAGTAAATCTCTGTGGTCAAGAGTGTACAGTTCATTTGTAAAGAACGACCCTGGGCTTCAGCATGACACAGTATTTTCACTAGGGAAGAATAAATTCATGAACAATTTGATTTCACCTGAGTGAAGAATAACAAATTATGGATAGAATTTCAAGTCAGATTTTAAAGATCTTTGGTTCTTGTATATATTAAAATAATCAAACTTTCCCATAAATAACACAAATCACATCTTCCACTCTGCCTGAATACAACAGGCCCTGCTATGACCCTAAAACACGAGTTCTTCAGTGGTAGTGAGATTAACATAAGCCGCCACTTCCCTGCAGTGACTTCTTCCTCCATTTCCCTTCCTTTCCTTTCCTCCTTTCCTTTTGATTGTTTCTTGTCTTTCTCCCATGAAATATTTTTTCTTTACCCTCTTCCAAAACTTCACTGCAAGTCTGTGACAAGTAGGAAAACAAAGCAAGGTGGTTATTTTCTCCTTTGCCTCGTCAACAAGAGATGAAGTGGTTTCAGTAGTTAAGACTGTACAAAAAGTGGGTGGAAGTCAGATTGCCTCTTACTCTGTTTTTTCTTTTGCCTAGCACTGTAGCCCCATCTGGCAAACAGAGACAGCTCCATTTGTATGACTTTTGAAGAGGCTGACAGCCTCAATAAAACCCAAAGCCAGGCCTGGATGGCTGTGGCAGAGATCAAGAATATTCTGAAGAAAAATATGAGGTCATTGAAGACACTTATGGGACAAAAAAACTTAATGAACTTGCATTTTGAAAAATAACAGATTTTAAATGAAGAGGAATTGGAGTAGACTGGGCAAGAAACAGATTTTCCATGTCACAAAAATTTCCATGATTTTAATGTCTTTTCTTGTTCCAAATCAAACCAGAAACATTTTAAAAGTCCTTCAAAGCAAGTTAAACCCCCAAAGGTCCAGGTCTTTCAAATCAACACATTTTGGTCATACTGAAGCTTTTAATTCCAGTTTTATGATTTTAAACTCAATTTTAGGCCTATAGATAGAAAATTTCATTTTGAAAAGTTACACCACTGCAAAAAAATACATACCCCATTTATAAAAAAATGAAATGATGAAAATGACATTATTTGTGCAAGAAAATTTTTAAATAGTTCTGTTCATTTCTATCCTGATGTATTATAAACAGCTACTTGTGTCAGCAGAACTGAAGAGATCTTTAGCCCATTATTTTGTAATTCAGCATACAAAACCAGTATTTTTCTGACTTGGATTGAATTACACACGAAAATATTTTGAATATAGTAGTGGAATATGTCCATACATGGCAAGTAGAAGTGAGTGACTGATACAATAGACTGGGAGCTACTGGAGCAAACACAAGACTTCCTTTAAACACCTCCACCATTACACAGATTTCTTTTCCCTGCCGCGTCTCTTTTGCAAGGGTATCTGCTTTCACTAACATAGAAATAACCATATGTGTCAAACCATATGTCACATTTTTCAAATGAACAAATGGCCAAGATTAATAGCAAAAATGAGTTTGTGGTTTAACTACATAAATTTAGAAATTAAATGGCAGGAAGAGCAATAACATTTCAGTTTCTGCCATTTCTTTTTTAAAAATTGCTTTTAACTGCGTTGCAAACTGTGACATCAAAATGCCTGCATCATTGAAATAGATGTTTCTGACAAAAGCTGAAATAAAGAAATAAAAATGTCAGTGAAGAAATAAATCTGATTGACGTGTCAACCAACTTATCTAGTCTTTAACAGTCCTATGGACTGCTGGACCCCAGGTGTGCCTCCCAGTTCCTGAGGTGGACGTATGGCTTATCTGTGACCTGACTGCATGTCAAGATTGAGGTGCACAGTCCTGCCCTTCCTTATCATATCTGAGTTTCCATGGGAGTAAGGTCAAGCTGTGCAGGCTAGAGATCAGATGTGCCCTGCTTCCGCAGGTCTGCTGATCTGAATAACCTGGGGCATGGGATGGCCAAACGTGACTGACCAAACCTTTCACATAGCACACAGTCATTGATTGCTTTGGCTTAAATATGATTAATATGATGTGCAAAACTGACTAAAGTACTTTGTACAAGTTTGAAAATAAATGGAACTTTGTGGCCTGTTTGCATCATAAATATCAGCATTATGCCAGTTAGGCGTAGTTCATAGTAAGGGTATCTTGCTATGTGAGGATAATTACAGAAGACATAACTTCCAGTAACTTCCAGTTTTTATTCTGAGAGTAAAGTAACATTTACAGAGCACAGGAGAGCTCAAAAGGTTACAAATATATTGCTCCATCTACCCCATGTGTTGTGTTCCAAAGCATCTAATCCACTTTCTCCTAATCTTGGATAATGATTTCAGAAACACTTGGACAGAGGTAAGGATTAGGAGTCTTTAGGCCCTTGCACAGTAGTGTAAGTCAAAAACACGCTTAAGCAAGGAGGTACGGCAGAGGAGAATTCAGAAATTCTGTAAGGAAAAAAACAACAAACCCTACTCTCTTTAGGACAAAACAAGTAACAAGTTTTGAAGTATCCTTTGCTCCCTCACTGGCTTTGTTGTGATGGACAGTAGTAGTCAGGTACTTCAGCAGTGCCTTTTTCACATCTACCTATCCATGCAGTAAAGAACTAGTAGGTGCTACATATACAAAAGCAAATCAAAGTACCATCAGAAGATCTTTAACCCTCTTTGATTTTCTCTGGCCACAGAAACCAACTAGAATCTAGCTTTTCAGATCCAAGCTGGGATTTTGAAAAGCAAAAGGACATTGAAGATTTGTTTATTTCCTTCATTTTTTTACTTTTTTAAAATACCGAACATCTACTTTGCTACACATTTTTGTGCATCGGTTGAGTTTTGTACAAGTATCATCTGTAAAATTGATTTGTTAATCTGGTTTGCTCTTGGCTACCCAAATGATTCTGTCAGTACCCACGCTTCCAAAATGCGCTCCGAAATTGATACTGCATGCCAGATTTCAGCCCACAGGAAACCCTCTGTTGAATGTTAATGGCAGATTGCAGTGATGCAGTTATGCTTGGAACAATATGATGAATGTTGTCACCATACTCTACTTGGAGGTTGTTTGAGCCTAAAGTCTTTCATGTATGATGGTGCAAGTTTCTACAGGCGGAAGTCCCAGGGAAGCTAACGGGAAGAGATTACAGGACTGAGATTATGGCACGTGATAGGAAGATTCCTCAGGGATGAAGAAAATGTGGCTGTTCTATTTTACTGAAACACAACTAGCATATTGTATTACAATCCCCCATATACAAAAAAAAATTCAGTATTGAATTATTTGTTATTTTCAGGATGGAGGAAAGAGGAGGCGAAACAGTTGGGCAGGGGAAAGAAAAAAAAGATGTGGTAATGTTCCTGAACTAGGCAAGGAGAAATACACAGTTGCCAACACATATGGAATCACAACGTTGTTGGCAAAAATGAAACATCATGCAAACTGCAGTATGAGTTTAATTTAGCATTTTTATAAGGTATACTACAAACTGAAAATCAGAGAAGCACCAAAATAAAGCCCTTGTTCTATTTTTGAAAAACAATTTCTACCTTTAGTTCTGTTATGTCACAGGTACTTTTTGACTCTTAACTGACTCACAATAATATTCTTAACTCTGTTCATTCATAACCTTCTAAAAGTTTCTGGGTGCTTTTCAGTGTTCATTTATATTAAACCAATAACTCTTTGGCTGTTCTCAAATCATGATGCCTTCAGTGCCATCTGTTCCAGTCATAATTTTCAGCCTTTGATTTTTGTACGTGATGATTTAGTTTGGGCCTGACCCCAGGTTTTTTTGAAGTAAATTAACTGTCTGGTGTAATTAAAGAGGAGTTAAACTACTAGGGGATGGCTGAAACAGTCAACCATCTGCTGTATTTTTTGGTTTCTAAGCAGGGTAGAAGATCATTTGCAGATTTGCCACGACAGTTACTTATATAAAACAGGAAACAAAAAACATTTTTACAAATGTTCACGCCTCTTTCAAAGCATTCTCTTAAACTCTTCCTGGTGTAATATTGACTAAACAAAACATAAACTCCTTTAGTAGTGATTAGGGCAGCTGGTGTGCCATTCCCATATCCTGTCACACTGACTTTCTCTGGAAGTCCCTGTTCCAGTTCCCGATGTCCCTTCTGCAGCCAGGCTGAAGACTCTGCTCGGAAGTGCTGCGCATCTCTGGAGACCGGATTACTGTTTTGAAAGCTGCTCTCCGTACGGAGACACACAATCGCCCGAAGAAGTCTGGGTTAGGCTGAAATGACATAAGTTTATCCTTGTCTTATAACCTAGGGATGGAATTTTAAATCATTGGAAGCTTGTGTTATTGACTACACATTTTTGACAGTACAAAGAGGTTTGTCAGCCACAAGAGCCCAGACTTTTGGCCCACACTTCTTGCATGTTGAAAAAAAAAATAAGGACGATACTATTCTTTCCAAAATGTCAAGTTATCTGTTTTGAACTTTTAGATCAGGGTGGTCTAAACTCTTCCATAAACGTTAAGGTAATGAATGGGTTAGGAAAGGAGAAGGAAACACTCCAACTCTCTGCACTCTGCAGAGCTGTTTAGTGGACGGGTAAATATCCCTCCTGTGGTGGGCTCCAGTGTAAATCGCTAATCTACTCCCAAGAGAATGGGAATAAAAGCAGTACTTCTTACAATTTTAGTGTAACAAATTTTGCTGAAAGCAAGATTTAACTGCCAAGGTTGTACAGTGTGAGGCTTTGGAGCTTCACATCACAGCTCAGCTCGTTGGCAGTCATAGTCTTAGTACAGGTCCAGGTTAGGTAATGGCATCTCAGTTAACATTTTCCTGGAACACTCCTAGCGCTGCACACATTTCCTGAAATATGCTTCAAACTCTCCCAGGTAATGGATACCTAGCTTAATAATGTCCTGGGTATTATCAGAAAACATCCTGAAATGGTACTCAGTATCTCTGTTCCCAAGCTGCTTGTTTTTCTTGCCTCGGCCAGACACGATGTCAGGACAAACACTGGCTAACCAAGCAGCAGAAGAACAGGGACCTCTTCACCCGTGTTCTGATCCGCCCCGCTTCCAATTTTGCCCCAAGTCTCATGGCACTCTAAGTTGAAGAGTGACAAGATGGGGGAAGACACGGCTGCAGGAGAGGAGAGGAGGCCCGAGCACCAAGACGTCACGGTCTCCTGCTTTCATATCGACCCCATCTTTGAGAAGTGGAGGGACGTTCTCATTTGGGCTTCTGCCTCTGTGGCTCCGCTGGTTCAGAGATGGATCCAGCTAGCAAGCCTCCAGGCCAGCGGTCGGGTTACTGGCAGTGCCGCGTCAGATACACGGCGACACACCGCCTGGGAAGAGGAGGGGCCCCGATCCTCATTTCTTAGATGAGTCTCTAAGGTCCAAACTAGTACTTTAGCAAGGTACTCAGATTCAGGACCTTCTCTTGCTAATTAAGAACTTCCAGAAGTTCTAGGATCTTTCTAAAGTAAGATACTGTCCCCAAAGCCTGGATTTATGGTTCTGCTCTCTCCTTCTCCATGTTACTTAAGTCTGTGCTGCTTCCAGCAGAACCCTTTTTGAGTTTTGTGGGTATTTTAGATTCATCCTGAGATACCTTCTTCTTGCACACGATAGGGGAAATTTATATACATAACATGGACTCCTAAGAATTGACTCTCTCATTTGATCTGATTGCTTTGCAGGAATGATATGTGAGAGGTGGCATTACTGTCTATCTATCATAGCCAACTTTTTACGTTTTTGTCCTCGATTTACAATATTCTTCATTGCTTCCTCCTACATCTGAACAGGAAAATGGCACAGATTTTTTTTGCAGCTACTGACCTTCCTCAATCATACATTTTCAGTCTGTCCTGGTTTTATTTCTATGTTATCCTGAGTGCTATACTAAGAAACAGCACTTCTGCTCCCCTTATAACTCAACACCAGTGAGTCCTTCATCAGGTCCCATGAACTTTTCTATGTTAGCTTACATTTTAGACAATTTATAAAAGTTGTAAGCTACATCACACCACTAAGTGTAACTTTTTGGTTATA
Source organism: Elanus axillaris (assembly GCA_026212715.1). Classification (NCBI taxonomy): domain Eukaryota; kingdom Metazoa; phylum Chordata; class Aves; order Accipitriformes; family Accipitridae; genus Elanus; species Elanus axillaris. The sequence goes on along the minus strand of JANZLQ010000065.1, from coordinate 8,994,893 downwards.
AATCACTATGACTGCTATTTTTCTTGTTTGCAGGAAATAAAGCCCTATCTAAATTCTTATCCATATCAGCTAGAGCATGAAATTATTTACCTAGGTCAGTGTTTACAGAATCAGCACCTAAACCAATATTAATACCTGATAAATATCTTCTAAAATGACAGACTACACCAGGAGAGTTAATAAGTAAAATGATCTCAGGTTGCTTTACATACTTCCTAACTGTTTTTTCCCCCCAAATAAATAAGTAATTCAGACTTGACTTTTTGTTTTCTATTACACAGAGGGAAAAAATCTAATTACTTTTAAAATTAATTAGGGAGATAATTGCAGATTGCTCAATACACCAAACAGTGATGAATTAAAGATGATTTTGCCAGTATTACCAGAAGTCATGTCTCTAATGACAAAGATTTCTTCTGCAAGATAAAATTACACTGTTTTTTTGGATTGGCAAAAATACTTCTGATACATTATATGTTTGAAGTTTAAATTAAATAAGTGTTTTTTAAATCAGGAGTGATAAATATGCAAGCACAACACATACAGAAATTCATCATACCCATATGAAAGATATTTCTGTGTATCAAACAAATAGTACGATTTGCAATAAAGCCCTACATTCAAAAATTTTAAAAATTATTTACTTTTAGGACAGTGTATCTGCACTTCATCTTGGATCCAAGTAAATAAATTGGACAAAATATGTGAACAGTTATGGGAGATCTTTAACAGCTTTCAGACAAAGCACTTTATATAGGGAAAAATTTAAGAAGAGATTTAAGGTTTCCTTTTACAGGGCTTGAGGTTTTTTTTTACCCTGGAATGTGACGTAAGAGGTCAGAGCCTGAAAGCTTGACATTTGGTTGTTTTCTTTCAAGTTTTTCCATCCCTCCATCTGCCAGAGGGAGAGGAAAAAATCTTATATTCTTTCTGTCTTCTTGCAGCCTTTCTGTAATCACAGAAATGTTTTTTACATTTTTTCGGGCTCTCTGTTGTAATCTGGAAACTTCTATTTCAAGTCAAATGAGTTATAAACCCTGTCAGCTTACTGAACTAAAAGGCAAATTTGTTATTTATGTATGTATGCATCATTTTTAACTCCCTGAGCAATGAAAAAAAGGAAAGTTCTCAAGTTTTTCTTCACAACACTTTAATGCTCCTCAACTAGCTGTCTATCAGTGTGAAACATTCTGTCAAGTACAAATAAATTAGAATATATTTACTTAAGCTGGCAGAAAACTTAACATTGTAAATGAGTATTTGGGGAATAGCATAGTACAAAGTCACCTTCCAGCAGAGGCTGACTGTGCCATTATGTGAAAAAGTTTCTTTTTCCTTTACGTTAAGAAAATCAAATGGATATAAAAAGAAAAAAAGAAAAGAAGTCATCAGTGTGGAGTACAGATTTAGATAAAATTTGAATTCATAAAGATTATTACTTCTTACATTAGAGAAGTAAAAAAATAAGGTTAGGATTTTTATAAAAAAGCTACTCAGATTCTTTACCACAAATGCTGGGGGTCTGATCACTGGGGGTTTTTTGAAAGGTTTTTCTTTCAGAAGGAAAAAAAAATTGAGTCTTGAGTCTAAAGTTAAAACACAGGAGGTCAAAAGTCAGGTTGAATTTTCCACAGTTGAGTTATGAAATTTCAACCCTCAAAAGACTTTGAATTTTAAACCCAGACATATTTATTATAATTTGTAATAAAAACCACATTTCCACATGAAGTTACTAATTTCTAAAGCCTTATTTTTCTGGTTTTCCAGTTTACACACCTAACAAATACTAATTCTGTGAAAAATCCATCTAAGTAAATGTCAGTATTTACAGTAGTCACTACCACGCATTGCAGTACATGTTTGTAGGACTGAAACTTTCTCTTGGACTTCTTAGTGAAGTTTTAGAGTAGTTTTCTTGAATGTTTATTATGTATTATGGTCACATTGGAAAATGTAGGGAGAGTTACTGATCTTGTCTGGATATTTTTAAGTAGAAATGAGACACAAAACCTGATTTAAGCAGGAAAGCACAAAGAACTTCTGTATTAAAGAACATGAGAAAATAAACATAATGATCCAGTAGCTCTATAAAGACAAATATCAACTATTAATATTTTAAACATTTTTTGATATTTTGGGAAACAAATAGAACATTGCAAAGAGAAAGTTCTTAGTAACTTCCACGGAAATCAAATCAATGGTAAATCCAGTCCAATCCAATATATCTACAAGTGGCAGATATCTCATGTCAAGAAACCTGGAAACAGACTCATAACTGAATAGCAAAAATGTCTTCAAATTCCCAGCAGACTTTGGTTGGTTTATGTCTTGAATCATGAAGGACCTATTTCACTCTAAAATCTTAATATATTTATCATTTTTATAATATCTCATTATCTTGGTTTCTGAGATACTTGTGGCCATTTTCTGGCCACTTGAATGCTTTAGGTTAACATTATAAAATGAAAAAGTCTTACTAGATTTCAAGTTTTCACCTTCACATTTTACTGAAGGAACAGGTAGAGTAGAAATCTCTGATTTATTGTCTTTGTGTGTTCACTATTTTTATTAGCTGTTATCCTATTCCTCATGTCTTATTCATTTCTGCTCTGAATTAAATTCAGCAGTTTCTGTTTTCTCAATCATCAGTAATTACTGTTGTCTCTTGCCTCAGACCTTCTGTTTCTAATGGCTCCAAAGACACAAGGTTAATAAAGGACAACAAATTATAAATTTTTTTTTTGCATGGCATAAAACGAATCCAGCAGAAACAGATATACATAATTGAAGAATTATGCAAAGATGGATTTACTGATTGGTCAAAAATTGGGCTAGAATAAAATACCGAGGGAAAAAGAACAATGAACAAAATGCGATGTAAATTGGGTAGACATGAAAAAGAAAGGTAGGTATAAGTCTAGTAGCAAAGAACAAAAACTGGCCAGAGTAGGTCTACACTGGAGTGCCTAAGCGAGTACAGCAATGGAGCAGTCCAGCTGTGATAGATGGGTGTTTCGGTACTTCTGTTTCCTATTCAGTTAGTAGGTGAAGCTTGGAAGCTGAAGGACAAGACAGGACAACCTTTCTGTCCCCCCCCAGCCCTCCATCCCAAACCAAAGCAGCATTCCTGTCGCTGTTGTCTGCCACATGGAAAACTTAAACTTACTGCCTTGCAGGGTTTTATCTCTGCATTCACCACAGTAACAGATGGTATTGAAGTTTTCCGTTGCCCCACCTGTAGAAAGAAATCAGTGCTACGCATCTGAAGGTTTGTTATTCAGAACTGATTTACTGACAGAAGCACAACAATCCCTCTCAAATGAAGGGCAAGCAGATCAGCTCTGCCCATTGAGCACCACACAAGGTGACTTCACTTTGCTAGGAAACATCACACAGTTTTCAATTGTGTAACTTTTTCTGGTGCTGTCCTTCATTACTAGCAACAAAGATAATAACTCTTATACTTGTCCTGTTACAAAGCTACAATACACAAGATGTACTGGTCAGGGCCAGTTCTACCATGGCTGTCAGTGTGTTACTTTAGGCAAACTATTATTTTTCTGCCTAGTCTAGATGAGAGTAATTTCTCCCACGTTTTTGCCTTTGAAATGCTGCCTTTGTAAATGAGACTTCCTGGACATATTGTTGTACTCTATATGTTCCACTACAGCACGATTCCCACGCAAATTACATTTGTATATTTATACAGTTCAGAAAATCACCGCAGCCTTGTGATGTAGTGAATTCAACCCCAGATCCAGATTACTTAATGTACTGGATGTTTGAAAGGAGTAATATGCATAAGGGAAACCATGTAGCACCCACTCCTAGCCCATCCTAATTGTTTATAATACAATCAGGCATCTGTGTGCATGCAATGACATTTTATGTTCAGACTCTGCAGCAGTTTCTGGTAGATTTTCCCCTCAGTGAAAAGAGTTGGCAACGTTTAATAGCATGTTTAACCATGTCCACAGAAAGAGAAGTTTTAATGCTTAATCATTTTGTTAGTCAAGGCCCTGTATATTCATCTTGCAATAATAGAATACATTAAATTTCGTTAGTAATTAATGAATTTAATTAAATAAAAATAATTAAACTAATAAAATTAATTAGATTGAATAATGAAATGAAATTAATTTAACTCAAATTAAATGAGAGCAATACGTTAGTGTTATTGGTCTTATTTGGAAGACATCCCAGTCTCTGTTCATAACATAGATAGTGCTGCCCAGAAGATACAGATAAGACAGCTCATGCTGTCCACACAAGCTGAAGGGGTTCCAAAAAGGACAACAATTATTCAGGTGTTTGAGATCCAAATACAAAGGAACACTATCATAATTTTAAATGCAGTTTCTTCAGTGGTAGTTTTTAAGAGTGTATTCCAAGGTTCCTATGCCTAAACCCACGGGTTCCTTACTAGAACTGTGAATGCCTGCACCAAGTCTCTTCAGGAGAAAGCGGCAGTCTCTCAGCATTCCAGTGGCACTCTATTGCCCTGTCCCTTGCCCTGCCCTTTCTTCTGAGGACAGCCGAGTTAAAGACTGGGCGCTGAGATCTGCTGCAGCTGGGCACCAACCAGTGGCTAATGAGATGAGACCATCATGACGATCAGAGACAGGTTCAGAGCCTGCCCTTCAGTATTGGTACTTCTCAGAAGAGTCTGAGGGGCAACATTGCTCAAAAGGGGCAGAATCCAGGCTAGGGAGAGTTCCTAAGTAAGCAGGTCTGTGAGGAAAGACAAGAGGAATTTTAAGATGTCCCTTCTCTTTCCAGTTCTGCTTAGAGAGCCTGTTCTGGCTGCCAAGTGTTTGGAGTAGTGGAAGAACTGTGAAGAACTTAGTTTTAAAAGGCGTCATTATTTAAGAGTGATATTTGGGAGGAGATCCTCAAGAAACCCCATATAATTAGTTCTTTGGGATGTTTTCCATCTCTGTCTCCAGACACGGTGGCATTTGTAGCCTCTTTTGAATTTACTTTCAAAAAGCGTACACCCACCCAGTGCTTTTGGGGAAGATTTTCCAGACTCCCCTTGTGTTTTTAACTTCTGTTGCAGAAAGTCATTGATGACTATTATTACAGAAACCTTACTCCCATTGCTTCGCCTCACTCATTCCTCATTATTTCTACTTGGTTTGGCTAGAAGACATAAAACATCTTCCATTTCTCCACGGAGCATGTTATTATTGTAAGACAGTTTATCAGCCAGTCTGCCTCCTTCTTTTTCCTGGACAACCTGTAGTTTGAGCCTTTTTTTCACACCCCCACCCCAAGACTGCAGGCTACATGCTGTTACTTTAAATCAATCTCCACAGACCCTGCCCTATTCTCTCATTTTCCCTGGATTTTCATGAGTGTAATTCAGTACTGCATGAGCTCCTGCTGGTTTACACATACATAAATAGAAAGACAACCAGTATGTATATATTATAATCTACCTGAACAGCATAATATTTCTGTGCATCTGCCAGATAGACCATAGAAGTTTGACAATAATATAGAAGTTAAATAAGAAGTTAAGACACCTCTTCTGTTAAGATGACTCAGTTTGCGAAAATGGGCTGCTGTTGTTCCCTCTGCATTACCATTTGAGGTTGCCTTAAGTAAGTTTCTTTTAAAAAATGAGTACTTAGTGTATTCAGGCAGTCAAGAAGCCAACAGTTATAGGATTAGTCAGTCCCTGATTTATTAGAAGTATTATCTAAATTTACAGCCCTACTGTAAATTCATCTACATAAGTAGATCTAGAAAGATTAATTTTTAAAAATGACAGATGATCTGGTTTTTTGAATGGCTATGTGCCCTGCCAGGCTAGACATTTGACCAGAAGTCAGAAGAAAATTTCACTTCAAGAATTAAAAGGTTAAACTTGTATAGTGAAGCCTACTTACTGCCAACTTCTCATATATAGATTCATTTCTACTGCATGCAACATCCAAGTAATTCAACAAGATAGAAGCACAATGCTGAGTAAAGCGATTGCCCATTATTTTTCTTTATCAGTTTAAAAGCTTTTCTTGTGAAAAATTTCAGCAGAAGCTATGACTCCTGTTTATGAACTCTGCAGCACAGAATTGCTTTTGTGAAATGCTGAGGCCTGCTGTGGAAATGAAACTTACTGCTGCTTCTCGTACCCAAACAAATGCGTGTCACTTCTTTAAAAAGGACTTGTTCTAGCTATGAAAGACTTTAATTCCCATCTTTTAAGAATGACCTTTTTTTTTAAATGTATTTTTTTAGATAGTCTGCATAATGAATCAGAATAGGATGTGAAGGCTTAGTTAGACATGGCTTTAATATTCAGATGAGCTTTTTTAAAATCTGATTGAGCCACTAACTAGTTTTGTTAGACTGATTCATTTCAGCTAAGCATGTTAAAAATACAGTATCTGAATGTTCCATCTTTGAGCTGAAAATCAGGAATCTGGGAATATCTTTATTACTTTTGAAGGTCAAGATAGCGTATTGAACAACATTTCAGAAGTTAAATATGAGAGCAGTACTGCTAGAGGTTAGCTAGAGCATATAGAGCATGAGATCACACTGGTACAGGGTAAGTAGAATGAAGTGATTTATTTCTAAAACTGTCATCTCTAATATTCACGAGTTGTAGCTGCTGTATAAGACAAACTAAACCAAACAAAGCATGTCAAGTTTACAATCTATGTGCACTGATTGGATGAAATATTGCAGCAGCACTAAAAATCTTGTGAACATCATGGAAATCATTTAGGGTAGCTAGAATGTGTAGAATAAAGAAAGGAATATTATAGTAAATTTTAAGAAGCCTGTGGCATGGTGTTGTTACATCCCACCGCAGAGGACAGAATTCCTCCAAGAATTTTAGCAAATTTGGGGTCAATTCTCTGTACTTACTGTTCCATCTGAAAGGAAGGACAAAATAGGTCAGTAAGGCAGCATTTCAGAACTGCAAATGGCTGGCTGGTTCGCTGCAGAGAATTCAAATGTGCCCAAAGCTGGAGATGGAGACTGACCATCGGTTGTAGTTGGAGACAAATGGGATGTCCTCAGAGTAAGCACTAGAACTTGGGCCAGTCCCATGGTACAGTCTCTTTATGTACCAGAAGTTCAGAAAGTCAATTCCTGGTCAGAACTTGGTGAAAAAATTCCCAGTCTGCAGAGTTTCATCTAGAATGAAGGGAAAGAACGATAGCCCAGAGCTGCAGCAAGGCTTGCATGAAGAAGGATGCCAAGACTCCTTTCTCAAGCTGTATTTTGCACCTGAATCTGTTACAAAAATTATGAGTATTTTGGGATTTTGTACATGGAACTAAATGAATGCTTCCTTCTTATGAACAACAGTATGAAAAAAGATGACAACTGCTCGAAAGTAGATGTAATACTGCTTTCTTAATAGATCTTATGCTCTTTTTAAAAGTATGTATCTCTAGAGCTGTTAACTATGATTTACTGGAAATATTTGAATTGTGACAGTTAAGATAGCTAAAGTAATTCATAGTTTTTATTTTGTGTGAAATATTTGCAGTAAAAAACATTTTGTCTCCTGAGCATGTATGGTTAGTGCTTCCATGGTTTTGTGCGAACAAAATATAATGTTTCAGTGACTCAGTCTGAACCATGGAGCTGTGGTATGTTTTAGCAAAAACAGAATCTGACTTTTTGCCCAAGTTCCTACCCAACCAAATGCACCTCAAAGCAATAGTTAAAAGCTTAAGCAATAAAATTTTAGTTCACCACAAGCAAACTACTTACAATTAACTATATTGAATTAACGAGACAGAAAAAGAGTCCGTGTTTGGAAAACAACTTGAATGATGACGTACAATTGGGGAAAAAAAATATTCAAGTTAGCCAAAGCTAATTAAAAAAAAAAAAAGAAAAGAAAGAATAATTAAATTCTTCTTGTATATGCCTGGCTAATTATTGAGAAGATGTTGTGTGTTTGTGTTATTCTAACCATCATGCAAGTAATAACTTGGCAGAAATTGATCTCTGTTGGATGAGATATTTGCACTATAGTAGAAAAATATGTCTTGAAGGGAAGGGTGTCAGGTATGATTAAGAAAAAAACAATGGATTTAACTTTTCTTAAGAAACTATAAGCTTTCCCTTAGTGAACTTATTATAGTACAGTTGGCAAATGTCAGAACTTGATTATGTAGAGGATTATTTTCCTTGTTCAGAACATTATACATGTATTTTTTTTTGTAGCTAATTTAACTCAACTTTCTAAACATATCCTGGAAGAATCAGAAATTCCTCATTATCAATATTTACAAAAAGTTGATAAAAACCCTGAATACACCTTGTCACCTTAAGGAGGATTCTAGCTGTAATTTCTTTTGCCATGTTACCAGTGCGCTTTTTTTTTCTTTTTTCTTTTCCCCTCCCCCTTTCTCTGGGTGTAAAGCCCATTGTTAGAATGACACTCTGAATATTTAACCTATTTCTTAAACCAACTTAGAAATGCCTATGTTTGATGTGCTCTTCCGTTTTGCCTCAGTTGTAAATGATAGTGAAATGCAGAGCTGACTAGGGTAATGTTCCTAAAACTCACTCAACTTTGTCAGGAATATGTCACATAGACATGTTTTAATGTATGTTTTCATCTTTAGTCAGGAAGAGGCTACTTCATGTATAGGATACTTTCATTATGGAAACTTTCATGAATTAAGTAGGCTCCATTTCTCCATACCATAAACTGAGTTTTAAGTGTGTGCACCCATTTCAGACCACATTAGCATTGCATTCTGTTCTGTTTCCAGCAAAGCTAAATGGTTTAAAGGCTTAAACTCACTAGCCACATCCTATAGTTCAACATAAAGGTTTCGAGACAACTAAGCATCAGATCAGGTACAGTCCAGAGAGAATGAATAGGCAAGTGCTCCCATTAGGCATCCAAATATTGCCATTAAATCCTCCAGAATCCTCAGGAGTCTCATCGGGTAGTCGTGCTCTTGGTGACTTCAAACATCTAGGACTGAAGGATATACTAGATAAACAGAACATCTGACCAAAAGCACATAGAAGTCTTGTTTGGCTTGCTGTAAGTTAAACATGATTAAAATGTGCAAGCAATAGAGAGTCAAAGAGCAAGCTGGTTAAATAATTAGCAGGGATTAATTAGCATAATTAACTGGGAACAAGATAGTTCTGCCACACAGCTGGGTTGCAAGAGGGGTGAAAAGCAGTGATTGAAGAGGAAATGAAATGGAGGTGAGCTGTTCTGTTTGAAGGAGTGGATGGATTGCAGCCAGGGTTGTACAGAGAAAATGAGTTGTACTGGGAAATATTTTTACATTTCCAGGCAGTTCCTGCTAATTCAGGAAGGAGTGGATTGGTAAGTCCTGCCTATCCAGGAGTGGTTGGAGTGACAAGTCCTGTCCATCCAACAGTGACAGGACACACTTTCCCTCATACTACTGCTAAGATTTCTGAACCTGTCACTGCTCTGAGTACAGCTTTGAGCTGTCTTAATTTACTATTTTTCACTTAAGGAATTGTCATGGCAGCTCTGGGGCATGAATCATTTAAGTTGGTTGTAAGAGAGATCAGGGATGCCACCAAGGTAATGGTGCCTGGTGACCACGACAGAGGGATTGGCACACACAAGTGAGACAGGAGGGACACTGATATCATGCCGTCGGTCCGTTTGCTGTGATCAAGTACCTTGTACTGAGAAGAACAACTTCTTTTGTGACAGGCATAGGGACAGCCATGGGTGTATGCAGGGAAAACAGCAGGCAATGACAAAATCTTGTCACCTGGCTTGGCAAGGCTGGAGGAAGGCCAGGGAGACACCAGCTGGAAGGACCTGAGAGGGCAGAGGACTGGGTGCGCAAGAAAGGTGAAAAGGATGCTCCAGGTGGGAGAAAACACTGAAGAGGGAATGGCAGTTTGCTAATTTATTAATCATGTGTGATTAACGAACAATCAGTGAACTGTACATGCAGAATCAGTATCAACAATACAAAAGGTAAATCCCAATATTAAGGCACATAACAAATGTTAGCGTAGACCT
>JANZLQ010000065.1:8954233-8978293 GCA_026212715.1 Elanus axillaris | reverse complement strand
TCCCCGTTCGAGTGTCTTGATCTCAACCCAGGAGTTTTCCCACTTTCACCCTTCCGATTCTCTCCCCCATCCCGCTGCGGGGGCAGTGAGCGAGCGGCTGCGTGGGGCTGAGCTGCCGGGGGTGACACCTCGACATCCTGAGAAGTGGCACTGATCAGCTGATTGGCAGCTTGGCAAAGCAGAGCACTAAGTTGTCACTGTGTGGTATACTCTGGCAGTAACTTCACTGTCTGGAAGTATACACCGAAATCATTACTTTTGTGATTCCTATTAGCAAAGAGACACAGGCACATGAAGAAGGGGAGCCATTTAATCCTAAAAGCCTCTCTCTTCACTGAAGGTACCACTGAAGAGGTATTCGCCTCAGCTGTACAAATTTAGATGTCTGAAATGGGAAAGATGAATGCAATTCATTGCTTCTTTAAGAATCTGGTGCTGAGCAAGGAAGCTAGTATGATGTATAAAGGTCTCTGTACATCCCTTTCCTTTATAAAATGATGATCCATAGGCAAAAATATTTTTGGACCTATTGTATGGTTTAACAGCTAATTTCTGCTTTCAAGTGTCACTTTTATATATATATATATATAATTCTCTGACGTATGACATCCTTCAGAAGTTAATTTCATTATGTGATCTGGAAAGGCTGCAGGTTGCACCCTTCCTGTACTCCCACATGTTTATACTTCCCTTCCAAATCTGCAATGAATCACAGCGTGATAGTTTTCGCATGGAAAGAGAGACAATTTTATGGCATCTGTATATACTGCAACATCATTTGAAAAACCTAGTATCAGGCTGCTAGTTGGTAATGCTTTAGCATATATATAAAACTACAGGGCTACAAAATACATATTCTGAATAGAAACTGCAATGCATGAGTAATTTTCAACCTAGCGTGCTTCCTCCTGCGTGAAAAGATAACATCTGACTTGCACAGAGCCAGAGTCCCAGGGACTGAGAACTGTCCAGCTGCTGACCAAGATGAAACATCCTCTCAAACAAAAAAGCAATTGGCTTAAGCAATAGCTCATTTCATTGTTGTTGCTTCCTCATAATGTGCAAAACAATGAAAGACATTCATTTTGGCTTGAGCAGAATGCTAGATAAGGTGGAAGCCAACAGGGAGAGTCCTTCCTTCTCAGTTTTTACTTTAATTGGTTGAATAGCAACTTGTATAAATCATCAAGAACAACTACAGCTATTAAGAAAAATACTCCTGAAGAATATTTCTTGTGGCATCTTATACATGGGGCCTACAGGCCTATCAATTTGTGCTTATTCACTTGTTACCCACCAAGTCAAATCAAGTAAATTCTGAAGATCTCTGTGGAAAGTACAGTAAGTCATGATCAATGACAAGAACTATCATTACCCTATTTTATAGCATGATTGCTTTTGCAAAACTTTTGAACTAAGGATTTATTCCCAAGGAGGTCACAGCAAAGACTGGGAACACTGTGAATACATCAGATTCCACTTTGAGCCTCCCCAAAGCTGAATTGAATTTTGGCTCCAAGCACCAATGAATCTGAAGAGAGTTATTTAATTTTTACTGTGCTGGAAGGCTAATGATATTGATCTAAGAATGCAAGACAAAAATATTTCAGGGAAAGAATGTGATTTACTGATGCTTATGGGTTAATATCTCCTAAAAGGTTGGAGATTTTTCTTCTTTATGAGCAGAAGTTTTGAAAGTGAATGAACAGTGGAGAAAGAGGTCTTTTGCAGGAACAATGAAAAGACATAGAGCCTAAAAATCCCTTTATAGTTCCAGATGAAAGGGAGAAGAGCAAGAGAGTACTTGCTTATTATACTTTTAATTGTGATGTACTTGCACTTCCCCCTATTTCTGCCACATAAAGCATACCCAGATTTAAAGTCTGGTTTCTAACACTAAAGAAACATACATTTTTGTTTGTTTCAAGAACAGGAAAGCTTATATTTGGTAAAACAACTGGGCAAGGAAAACAAGATTTGTTTACATTTTTAAGTGTGTTTTGTAGAGTCTGCTATTATTGCCACCTGAACTATTGTTAGTCTGAGAATACCCTGTAAATCTTTTATTTTCATTTCTTGTTCAGTTTTAAAAGGTTCTCAAGCATACAGTTAGAGTATTATGTTACATTTATGAACTAAAAATTTACATTTATATTAATTGGAAATTCATTTTCTTATGCGTTTTATAAATATGAATACCAGTCATAAAATTATTGTTGGGACAGAACCTGAGGTTGTACAAATATTTTAAAAATGAACCCCAGGATTTAAAGTCAAATTTCATTCTTCATTGATCAAATATAAGAAAGACTTGTGTATCCAAAATACAAACCCAAATAACTAATGCCACCTATGAAAACTGAGGAAGAAGTTGTATCATTTCCTTGTCTTCAAAGAACTTGAAGTTCTTTCTTCTTTATTTCTTTTCACCCTAAATTCACCCCCCCCCCATGAAAGCAGTATAATGTATTTAAATGCCTTGTGATTGAAAATATTATGCAGGTTCAGAGTACTGATTGTGTGTTATGCTTTCTTCAATAGTCTGCATTCAGTTTCTAAGATGCAGCTTTTTCATGGGCTTCTTTGGCTTCTGGTATTTTTTATTAGAAATGTTTCTCTTCAGTGACTTCTAATGTGTTTGCCTCAGTGTCTTGGCAATCTGATTGTAGCCAAGAATCTTCCGGACTAAAAGTAACTGAAAAGTCTGAAAATTACTCAAAGTCATGGAGATCTTCTATGGAATTTTCAGTTTCTGTTCAGGTGATGAAACCCCCTGAATCTTCAGACCATGGCCTGTATAACACCTTTAGCAACTGTGGAAAGTGAAAAAGAAGGAGAGCAGCGAGTCATGGTTTTAAGAGGGAATACTGTAGAATTTTCCTAGAACACAAGTAAGGTTAAAGAAAGTCTCCGTTGTCCTTTGACGGTAAACAGTACACCATTTTTCTTGTGGCTGGGAGAGTACTTCCCAGCTGGAAGGGATGAGGTGGGATGACGCCTTCTTCCAGCCCAGACAGAGCAGGGCTAAGGGGCATCACCTCCTCCCACGCCATCCCTTGGAAGGAAAGGAAATCCAGGTGGACAGCTTCACACGCAAGGCATGGCATGTTTTGAGACTCCCAACATCTCTGTGTGTTATGGGACCGGGACAAAAAGCTAATCCAGGTAACTAACATTTCTTTATCTCAGTGGCTCAAAGACACAGACAGACTCAGTGACCCTGGAAACATCTTCCTGGCAGCTGCTTTGCTGTACCTGGTGTTTACACACGAACGTAGTAGTTAAAATGTCCCTTACACAAAGAAGTGCGTGAGATCAGTGCTTCAAATGTATGTATCAGATCTTTTGAAACAGAGACTGCAGGAGTAACAGCTTCTGAACAGGAGGATCTGATCTTCAGATCGGAACTTCCACTTTTCTTTGACAGCACTATAGATTATATATTGAATAACAAAGTATTTGGCATTTTTCATCTTTAAGAAGCAACAAGTTATTTAGAAAAAAACAAAACAAGTCCATCGATTTAGATTGGACATGTTTATATGGGACAACCAGACTCTAAGACTGAAACACAACAGATAATGGGAGCAGGTTTAATTTTCTGCTTGGAAAGGAAGAACACCTTGTAGGCAAAATACGACACACCAGCCTAATCTTGCCTATCATTTACATTACATTAAAAATTATTATATAGATTTGTATAAATTTAGATCACTCATTTTGCAGTATAGTGTATATAGCAGTAGGAATAATCCTGCTGTTTGGATGAAGTGCGCACTCAAGAGCCTTTCTTTTAAAGCCTCATTTTCTATTCAGCATGACTTTCAAAGCAGGGAAAATATATATTCAGCTTCAGCAGACTTTTCTTTGCAAGCTTACAAAAATAATGAGAAAAATATGAAAAGTCGTGGGGTTATTATCAGTATAAAAATGAAAAATATGTTATTATTTTATATGAAATCCTGCAAAGATTGAATTCTTAGCTTTTCTACAGATTTTCTCAATGTCATTACTGTTGTAAAGCAATTCATTCTGATTTTTATTTTTTTTGCTTATGTTGCAGCACTTATGAAACCAAGTATTGATGACATACAGAAGACTCTGAGGTATGTGAGGGAGTTATAAGGGATCTGAGCTCTCCTGAACCAAAGGTTGGGTAAGAAGGTCAAAAGATCAAGGAAAAAAAAATTGTACCCATTACTATAGTACTATAACTCCATTTCAGGACAGAAAACCCCTTATAAACAAGGTTACTTATACCTTTACCTAATAGATCTCTATATGCTGAAGAAATGAACTGTTTGTTCTTAATTTTATTACAAAGAGTATCTATTTCTGCATGACGGAGTCCACATTTTGGTGAGAAAGACTATATATAATTCCATTTTGGTCCCATCATTTACATTCAGTAGCTTGAATGTCCTGACATAAGTCAGAAAGAAACCAAACATGACCTCAATAGTTATAAATTAATCCTCAGAGCTGCTAACATTTCAGTCTTAGAAACAAAGCTAGCGCTTTCAGAAAAAGTAACAATAATAGAAGGAAAAAAATTACTTGAACAATTTACAGATTACAGATTCTTTCTCAGCATGCTCATTCTCACTTCCCTGTACTTCCCTTTAGCTGTAACTACCATCTGATGTATTTCTCAGTTTTGAATATTGGGAGTTTGTTTCGTAGTGATGAGTATGCTAAGCTGCTGCATTCTGGTCCTTCTTCAAAACGGGATTTCCATCAATTTTTTAGGTTCAGTTTCACAGAGTCCACAGAATATTTCCCCCTACATAACTCTTCTTCACAATAACAGCAGCTTCAGATTTGGCTTTTGATACCTGTCAGTGTGCTTTCAAACACGTATAAACTCTACTGCAGTAATGAATAATACACTGGCTTTCCATCTTTCTTACAAATGAAATAAAATTATATTCTCTAATTATATTCTTCAACATTTCTAAAGTGTATGTGTATACATATGAGTTATATATAGTATGCATGTATACATATATAGTGTATCTGCATAAAGTATATATTGCCTAACCTGTATCTTAATAAAGTGTGCATCTAGTGTATGTACACATTCTTTTCCAGTTCTTTCTAAGTACTGATATTCTGTTTTTAGTGTTCATGGAACAAACTTACCATTCTCTAAAACTGTACCAGGTGAGGTTTACAGATCTCTATGATCTAACAAACATACTTCTCTCATTATGCAAAATGCATTTACTTATTACCTATTTTTGCAGTCACCCAAATCAACAGTCCTGAAAAAAACATACAAATAAGTGCTGAAAACATCAGTATATGTAACTTCTGATCAGGATACTGTAGAGTAGTAGTGCTGGTCAACAGGATTGCCCTACTTAATTTGGGAGATGTACTCACTGTTAAATATATGTCAGCAAAATTTTAATTTTTCACCTCTGACAGGCAGGTTTAGTATCTATAGAATGTTTAAGAAAATGTTGCAGAAGTATGTGGCCAAATTTCAGTGAGTTGTTGTATTGTCCCCTATCATGGAAACGTCACCTCTGACATATCGCTGTATCTGCTAAGCTACAGCATCATTGCACTCTTTCCTATCTTTCCTTTTGGGCCTCAGGGAAACAAGGCTGTCACCTGCCATGTCATGCAGATCATCTAACTCTGTGTCATTGGATTTCTGAATTGTATAACAGAAGTTTATGGTTGTGTTTTATTTCTCTAGTTCCCAGTCTGGTCAGATGTACGCTGCAGGCACTGCTTGGCCTTTGCAGACTGGAACCACACAGCAGACCAGAATCGAGTCCTTAGCAGTTATCATCTTTAACTTGAAAATTATGGCTATAGTTTGCTACATGGCAAATTCTGCTTCACCTGTGAGCTGAAGATATTCAGAAATTCAGCAGCTCATTGTGTTGACAACTGTCCAAGTTCAAGTTGCATCATAATTCCATACCAACTTGGGACAGTAGGGAAGAGTACACATCAAGGTTCACTGTGGTATGCTGCATGGATATAATGGTTAATAAAGTGAGGGAAGCACTTGTAATAGCTTGAGGATACGGATGTTAGTGTTGTCCTAGACCCAATACATCATTGTGGTTCTTCCAGGGTCTCCAGTTTGTGCTTTGTATTTTCATTTCATTAAATTGCCATTTGGCTATGCATTGGTTAAACAGTTTTAGAATAGATTTCAAAAAAGAGATGAAGACTGTGCAGGAGAAGATAACATAAAAAGTCTGTGAGCATGAATAAACCCTGTTTAACGATGACAGAAGGGATACAAAGGTACTTTATGTACAAAGTTTCCCAAATAATTCTTACCTTTTCTCCTGAAACAGCAGTCAGCGAGTGCTCCCAGGCAGTGAAGCACAAAAGCTGGGAAATGATGAGAACTGGCTAGGTCTGGAAACCAAACATCAGGATCCGTTGCTGACACTCCCAACAGATGATACACCATAAAAAAAAGAGTTAGATGGACTCTAGGCATCTCTATGTTTACTGAGAACCATGATGGAGTTTGGGCAGGATAAGTGAAGTGAACAGCTTCTCTGGCTAAAACAACTGAACAGGAAATTTTGTCCATCAACTAGGTTTTGCAGGTTGAATTTAGGTAACTGTGGAGTCAACCAACCGTGGGGAACAGCTGGTGTGAATGCTTTTTACGCTACAGCTACCTAAAATCCAGATATGTCACCTTCCCTTGCAATCTGTCATCTGAATATGGCCTCTGCAGATAGACAGGCTTTTAGATGGGATATAGGATGAAAAGGGTCATCCTCTAACTTTTAGACATGTTACACAAATTTAGGATAACCAAAACTGGAGTAGCCTAGATAATATTATTGCCACAGAATAAAAACAGGGGACTGCATCTGTGCCCACAGGGTTTCTAAACAGGACCACGAAGGAGTTCAATAAAATGTTGGGTGGCTGATAGGTAGACGTGTGACCCATTGGGAGGTTAGCTTCCCCTACTTCACCTCTTCGGCCAGCAGTACGTCTGGAAGGTTGTATAGATTTTACCTCATGTCCTGAGTGAACTGAAACAAAACAAAACAACATAAAACCCTCAAAAAACTTGGGACCTTTGTGACATGCTAAGTAGTAAAATCTGTGCTGGCTCTTTCAAAGTGAAAAATTGACTCATGGGCATTGACTTGAACGGAAGGTGAATGGATTTTTTTTTTCTCTTTACACCACAGTAATGTTCCCATACAGTATATCCTCAGGTTGCAATGGAAGACTATGCACCACCTGCAGATTCATTGACTACAACTTTTTGGTCCTATTTCATGTTGGCTATATGCTGACAGAGAAGAAAATTGTAACTGTTTTGTAGTGCTTTTACTGAGCTTGTGACAGTCTTGCAAAGAGAAGCATTAGAAGTTCTTCTGTTTGACTGGGGAGAACGTGCTACACAAAAATCTTTCCCTAGAGGCACACAACGTTGACTCTGCAGCAATTATTTAGAAAACTCTTTAACTTGATTATCACTCCCTCAATGTGTAAACATTCATGGGATTTCTTTCATCCTTATTTAATACTAGTATGTGTGTGAGAGAGGAAATTGTTTCTTGTTTGCCAGAAGACAGTACCCCACTGATCACGAAAGGAGACCTTTGTGGCCTGTGGAGCCAAACCCAAATGTCTCTTCTGGTCTGATTACAAGATTCTATCTGGGGACTTGGCAAATGAATTGAAGAATTACAGAGGTTCCACAATTCATTGATGAAGAATATTGTACCCTTCACTGCTCTATTTCTGATAACTTGTTTTTAATCTGTGGTAGTTTTATTACTAGTATTCTAGTTGTGGGATTTTTCTGTTGATAAAAGAAAGTTCTTGACCTTGGTTATCTATTTACAGCAGTAGAAGCTTTTGGCATGGATCAATGTTTTCTTCATTATTTTTATTGTTTCAGCATGAGTCATGTTTAAAGATTAATGAGAATCTTAACTAAATCTTCCAAGGGGTCCTCAGAGCTGCTTTCTGACTGAGTATTATATACTTTGAGCCTGACTGACCAGGCTGCCTTTGCTTATATATTGCACATTTTCCCTCTTTCCTAGTTCACGATACTAATGGTACAGGCTACTTGACATTAATTTATTCTCACCTATGATAGAGCATTCTTTGTCTAAATTAGTGTTAGCAATTGTAACTTTTTGCCTCCTGAGATTTTGACATAATCGTTGTCAATCTTTTCTCCTGGGATTAGTTTTTCCAGCTCTATCAGAGAGTGAAATGAAGCCTTTACAAATCACTCCTTTCCACCCTGACTACATTAACTCCTTTGAATTTACAGGACAGAGTAGCTGAGGGAAAAGTGGTATGATTAGCTGGAAACTGCATGGATGCTACCTGGAGATTATGTACAGCTTCTGGGAACCTACTTTACTACAATGTCTTGTACAATGGTGACTCCTCTATGAAAACTGTAATATTGCTTGGAAATAAGTTTCGTTTCTTTCCCTATGATTCACATAATGTAGAAGTTTTACCTCTCTGTACTATCTTTCTTTTTTTAAACACTGGAAATCTTATGTACGATTATATGGTGAATAAAATACTTCTTTATGTCTGCTTCTCAGTAAGTGTTAGGAGAACAGTTTGAAAGTAAGCATAAGTCTACTGTAGTTTTTCTGTGTTTTCTCCTTTTGTTGAAATAAGTGATATTTTTTCTGCTTTTTCTTGTGTGGTTTGTATCATAAATAATTGTGTTCCTGTTGTCTTGACCTAAGACAGTCTTGACCTTCACTAGTCCAAATGGGCAGACACTTCTGATTATTGCAGACTCTGTGATTTGGTCCAGTTATGGTTTGCTGATTTTAATTCTGGATTTTATATAATTTTTTGAACTGTGAGGAAGGTGACTGTAAAACTGTGTGGAATTTTCCTCTTGCATTTGTTAAGCTAACAGAATTAATTAAAAAAGATAACAAACAAACCAAACCAAAACAATCCTAACAATTAATAAAATTCACCAGGGTGCCAGTGAAAGTGATGCAAAGTGGTTTTGCCTTTGCAGTGTGCCTCTTTTTCTCCCCTCTCTGCTTGTTGCTAAAACAGATTCTCTAGCATTCTTCTGCTGTAGAATAAGCATCTGACTGCACACCTGGAAAGCATGCTGAGTTCACTGATCTTGTTAATGAAATCTGTAGGGCAGTTAATTAATGGGTACTCCCTGTACCTTGTTCTTTTCTAGAAAGGATTTTACCTTATGCTTGTGAGTATTGGACTGATTAAAATCAGAGTGTTTATTGCAACTGAGGACATCACCTGTCTTTTACAATGTAGGAGCAGGACTCGAATGGAACAGCTGACTGAAAGTAGGAACAGTTATGATAGAAATAAATTAGGAACAATTAATGCAGAAGTGGGACGAGTATGTTCATATGACCAACACGTATATATCAAAGTTGCAAAGGAGCTGGGCATCATAGATATGGACAGCAGAACTGATGTTTGTCTTCTGAACTTGCCCTGGTGATTGTTAGCCATGCTAACTGCAATAATAATGAAAGTCCGGTGGATTTTAACTGGGGGAAATATGTACTATATGGATTTGATTCAGCTATGCTCTCTGCTTCCAGAGTGTGATAACACCGTTTGCACGCTGTACATGGCATCCACTGCTGCTAGGTGGATATATGGCTGGCAGACCTCTCCAAAGGGGATGAACACGGTGACCTCACTGACCCTGATCCACTGCACGGCAATGGTTTGCCTAAGTAGAGCATTCTGCCACCTCTTGCTCCTTCCCTCATCCCTCCCTATGTCACAAGCTCTGCCTGTTGCAGCAAGCTCCCCCGGTGAGCTGGGTATGCACGCTGAAAGGCTATGGGACAGCGCACGGTGCCTATGGCTCAGGGAAAGTGAAGGTGGAATGAGCAATAGGAGGTCACCACCTCAGTGCAGCAGCTGTCAGGACATTTGGAGACACCATAGGGCCTAGGAACCGCAGCTCTGACGTTGATGAGTCACCATAATCTAGGACACAACGCTTGAACACTCCCCATGAAAGATGTATTAGAGCTGGCTACACGTGGCAGTGTAGCAGTGCAGTGTAGGGCAACTAGTAGGTCTTCTTATTCAAGCTCCAATTCACTCATCAGGTATCTGTAACAAGGAAGATGTTGAAAGAAAACTGTTAGTGAAGCATTTTAAACATTTTACTAAGGATGTAAATTATTGTCACCTGAGTTTGTGATAGATTTGGTAATGATAAATTGTAACTGTATCTTCAGCCTACTTTTAAGACATACCCTCTTAGGAGCTCTAAAGGTGAGAATATAGACCAATGTACCTACTATATAGGTCTGGAGAAGAAAAAGGTAATTTGGTGTACCTGAGATCTATTTAATAAATCAGAATTAAATAAATGCTGGAGATAAACCCTTAAGAAATCATATTTAGAAACTAGATAAAGACATTTTCAAGATGTTCTGTGAAGAGTACCAAGTGAAGGAAAACTGTACATTGTGAAAGCTTATTTTTGAACACATACAACTTTGAGTCCTAAAGTCACTTTTCATACTAATATTTAACACTCACTATTAAAATCATAGGCTTCCAGCAGCTGTTTCTAAGCTATTGAGACAGTCATCAGTGCAATAGCTTTGAAGTATGAGCTCATAAAGTCTAGTCTGGATAATTTTACCTCTTATAGGATACATTCTGATTCTTTGCATCCCTGTAAGTTGCACTAAGCCAACCATCAAAAACTGTTAGTAGGATACTTTTTTGTCTGGATTGTCTGTATTTGTGTAATAAAGATTAGGATTTTGACTATCTAAGGCAGCTGGATTAATTGCTTTATCATGAATGAAAATAAAATGGTAATGCACTGGTTTTGAAGAGTTAAACTTTGTGAATTCTTTTTGTGTGATACTGCCATATTTCCATTAATGTTTAATTTGAGTTATTAAATAATTACATGATTTTTATTTAAGGCATATGTGCAAATGTTTTCAATGCTTGTAGCGGTCACAGTTTCTCATTCTTATTGGTGCTGTTCTCTGAAAATAACCTGCTTTCAAAGGCCGCTGAGATAAATTTTTTATTCTTCACTGTTTACTGCATTTCGTGTTGTCTCTGGATCTTAAAACTTCTCTGCCAATTCCCCAATTTAAATTAGCTCACCCCTGATGTCAGACACATAGTAAATTATGAACAATACTTCCTTTCATTACGAGAAATGTTACTTCATGAAGAGATGAGCCATAGAGGGGAATGGAATGGTACTCCTCCACTGGGAATACTCAGATATCTTGTTTATTAGAAAACATGCTGAACTAATTGGGACTCCATTTTTCTATCACTGTCAGATGTAGGGTGACATTTGAAGAGCTTTATTTACCAGTTGTGCATAGTTCAGTGAATAGTGTTGTTAGACTCCATAATGACAGTGAAATACTAAGTGTTTGTTCGCATTTTCCTGATTCAGATATAACCTCCCAGATGTCCCAAAACAGTGGTCTACTTCAGCAAACCTTTACGACATTAATCTTTTTCACCTCTTTACAGATGGATTTCCTAGCACCTTTGCCAATTTTTTTATTGCTGCATGTAACATCTGTTAAGCAGTGCGGGACCGGGATTTCAGTCATCTAGAAGTTCAAGTATTTCTGCTTTATAACTGTTTCCATCTTAGCCACACCGAGACAAAAACTGCTATTACATCTTTTTTGGATATGAACATACAGACAGAGACCAGGCAGGCCTGTGACCCAAGCCAATACATTACAGACATACTTTGTCTTTCAAAAGACATGTTAAATGTCTTCACTTATAAGGACAAACAATCTGATCTGTGAATTGCTAGCTTTATCTCAAGCAGGTGGCATAAAAACAGCTACGTGACTTATACATTGTCCCATACTACCCCTATGCAAAAGGCAGACCAGGTCCAGCTGGGAGGCTGGTCTACAGGGACAAGAGGTCCCAGGTCAAGCCAGGAAGCCAAGTCCGTAGGTCAAGGTCAGCGAAGCAAAGAGACAAACTGCAATGAAGCTGGTGGATACAACAGCTGCTCTTCACTCAGGATAAGCATAAAAATGACTGAACACTTTAAAGAAGAGCTAGCTTAAATATCAAGAACAGCTACCCAAAAGAGTCAAAGCTGGAGAAAGAGTAAAATTGTACAAGGGCTTGTTAAAAGTTCCCATATCAAGCAAAATGTAGGGACAGTGATTTTTTTTGAGTCTTCTTACAGACTTATGTGAAAGAAAACTTGTATGAAAAGAAGCAGAAATTCAGGAATACCCAGAGAAGACATCTTTAGCCTGCTCCTGAAAAAGAAGCCATGAAACAGAGGTCGGGATCAACTACTTGTGAGCTGGAGGCCTGGAACTCCAAAGCTGAGGCTGAGACAACTCTTCTTGTTTAAGAAAGCAGGCTTCTCTGCTCAGGTTTTCTAATGGAACGTGGCTGTAGTAAAGAACTATCTGCCCTCTGTCATTGAATCATTTGAACAGAAATTACCAACATGCTTAAATTAATTTTGCCAGTTTGAAAAGGGTAACAGTCCCCTGATAGCAAGTGTTGTTGCAAGTCCCTAGAAGAAAAGCATTCTGAAGTGCTATGTGATGTCAGAGACCAGATAATTAACTGTTTTGATAACCATGCAACTAGAGAGAAACCCAGAATAGCAGAATTTGTCTTTGAGAAGTGTGTGTGTAAGATCATAGAATCATTAAATAGTTTGGGTTAGAAGACACCTTTAAAGACCAGCTAGTCCAACCCCCCTGCCATGGGCAGGGACATCTTCAGACGTCCGTCTCAGGAGTGTGTGCTCAGGAAGAACTTAAAAAAAAAAAAGTTTCTGGCATCATTTTGCCAATTTACCATATCTGGAAATATCAGCACTTTGCTGGGAATCATGACAGCCTGTAGGAGCCAAATATAGAAACACATATACATGTAATAAGAAAAAAGAGAAAAATATAACATTAAGGACAGAAGCCATCCCCTAGTGTGAAACTATAGGACATCAAGAAAAATGCGAACAGAGATATGAAAAGGTTGACTCTGGACCACCTTAAGAATGATTAAATTAAGAAATTTTATTTTTATCTTTTTTAAAAGTCAGCTTTGTGTAAAATCAATCATAGAACTTTTTAACATGTATCATACATGCTCACATTTTATTCCACCATAAAATTTATTTTTGTATTTAGATTTCAAGTATGGGACAAATGGAACAGTAGTTTGTTAACCAGAATGTTTTTCTCTTTCAGGAAAACTTAATGGAAAATAGTTTCATCATTTGTAAGGTAAAATCCTTCAAGATGCTGCAACAGTTCATTGTGTCAATACTAACATATGGAGTTCACAGCTTTCAGACTGCATTGCAAATTTTGTTTTCAGCAGTAGAAAATACATTTGATTCAACTATGTTTTGTAGAACCTGATTTCACTAGCTTAGAAAAATGTTATAAAACATACCTTTTCAACAGAATATTTTGGAGCCCTTGTCTTTTTTTTTTTTTCTTTTTCCCTGCATTTTTTAAGAGAAAAATGTTGGGTTTTTTTCCTGATCGTTTTCCTGATACTGAAGACTGGAAGATTCCAAAACACCTCAGTCACATCATTAAGAGGATAAA
Source organism: Elanus axillaris (assembly GCA_026212715.1). Lineage (NCBI taxonomy): Eukaryota > Metazoa > Chordata > Aves > Accipitriformes > Accipitridae > Elanus > Elanus axillaris. Next base: position 8,964,704 of record JANZLQ010000065.1, on the reverse strand, counting down.
TCAAAATTTATTTTGAATTGGTAACCTACAAATAATTGGATTTTCCCCTTGGAATTGTTCAAAGAGTTGCCATCTATGTTTTCATTCTCACTTTCATCAAGGAAACCAATAGAAAATATCAATGAACTTGCTTTTCTGGGTAATAATCAATCTTGGGAACTGCAGGAAATACATTTTTTCACTCTGAAACTGATATTGCCAGTCAGAAAATCAAAAGGCAGGGTTCAAATAATGTACACCTGAAGCACAATACACAGTACATATGTGTGACATTTACTGAATGATTCATGATTCTTATATCTTTCCTCCTTACTAAGAAAATGAGGTAAAGTTTGAATGAATAATAGGTGGCTAAGGTGAATCTTCAGCAGACAACTTATTACTGATGCCAAAGAAAAGGAGGAATGAATTTTTCATAAAGTCAAGATTTAATGGATAAAATAAACAACATTTATTACCAAGCATTTCAAAATTGGCAAATAAAAGGCTGATTGAGATAAGTAAGTAGTAACATAGATGCCAAGAATACCCGGGGGAAGCCCCTTTGAGACAAAGAAAAACGTGGAAAAAATGATGCAGCTGGGATCTAATCCAGGGAGCTCTAAGTTTGGTTGATGAACTGGGTCGCTAGCACACGGATTTAACAACTGAATCCACATGTAAAACTTCAAGGCCTGTACATGTAAATTAACTGCTCTCTTCCTCCTGTCTGGAAAGTTCTCCAGTGCCAATGGATACTGTGGTCCTTTTATCGCAGGAATTCACTTGGTTCAGTTTCTTTTCTGTCACTTGCTTTGCTATGAATAACACTTGTGTACACACTAAGAATTCATTCTCCATTTTTCCTTTTAAATAAGCTAATTATTCAATCTACCTGCCACGGTTTAACACGTAAACTGGCAGTGTGAATAATTGTTAATCGAGAGTCCATTTAATGAGCTCAGAGATTCAAGTTTTGAGGACAGAAAGTTGATAAGTTTGTTCGAGGGTAATTGTTAACCAAATCAGCTATGTTCCTCATGTTGCAATTTCTTGCTAATGGCATATAAACAAGCCATGGTGACAGTCAAGTTTAAAATTAATCCCCCTCCCCCTCTCTTTTTCTTTCTTTCTTCTTTTTTTTTCTTTTTTTTTTTTCCTTTTTCTTTGGATTCTAATTCAATCAGGTTTAGCAAATGCTGCATAATGCAGGCAAATCCCTAGCTCTTATTCCACATGCTTTAGAAGTTTTGAGTTTGCTGAAATCTGTAATGGTTATTTGCTGTTGGAAAACCTCAAAATCAATGAGGAGTTATCATTTAAAGTTACACTTCAGGATTCAAGAGCAGGGAACTTTGACAATACATAAAAGAATTGGACTAAAACACCCATTAACCATTGTATCCAGGTGCATTCTTGTGGCAGAGGAGACATCCTCCACAACTTTATAGGCAGGTTGAGACCTAGAGTCCCTCCGCAATCCTTTTTTAAAGTCTATTTCTTACAAACAATATGTCTGAGCTGAACATGGTCTGTGCCAGTGCCAACATAGACAGAAGCAGTCTTTCACCATCTTCATCAGTAACCTGTGGATTCTTCATGCTCCTCAGAATCACAGGAACCTCTACAGGTCATTTCTAAGCCCTGTCTACTTGCTTAGGACTAGCTGCATGTCATCTTTTAGCTAGTATTGCCACTGATCTGTTGTTGGTAAAACTGATTTCTTTCAGTTTACTGGAAGCCTGAAAAATGTCAGTAAAAATGTCTTTTGAAAACTGGGCTTACGTGTGTCAAGACTTATATTTGGTTTGTAGCTCTTCCCAAAGTCCTCTCAATTTTCAGATAATATTCATCACAGTTTTGCTAATGTCTGTAATCAGTCTTTAACTCTCTTCTCTTTAGCTGAGATAAATGTAATTCTTGGGCCTGATCCTGGTGATAATGTCTGAAAGTCAGGAAGCAAAGTAAAGGAGAGGAACTCATTTACAGCACATCTGTGTTGTGTTACCTGTGACTCACAGAATAGTTCCAAAACTTGAGAAAGTGTTCCTTCTAATTCAAATAATAACTCATTTAAATATCTTTGGCTGGAAAATGGCTCTTAAAATCTGAGAGTGATAGGATGTCTTGGGAAAAAGTCACTTCTTTCTTAATTTTCCTAGGAATAGAGCTTATTCCAAAACACATTCAAAGTTTGAAGAAAAAAAAAAAAAAAGTCTTGGTCAGGTGGTTATCATTGTAACTCAATTTAACAACAGAAATGAGATGAGAAGAAAGTCTAATCACTTGTATAAAGTGATTAGACTTATAAATAATTATAAATAATAAATTGAAAATAAAGAAACCAAATAAACAATCATTATCTTGTAACCTGGTGGGCGTGTCAGTGATATGTCCATTTTGGGGGATCTGTTTGACTTTTAAAGAGCTGCTACTAGCTCTCTGTAAAGCTTTGAGCACCTTTAAATGTACTCCGAAGAACGTATGTCGAATATGTATGTTACGTATTTAGTTCTTTCCTTTCTGTAAGAATACTGACTTCATGTTGACTGCTTTGTCATTTTGTCAAAACAGAGTTCTACAAGTTGACCCCCTTTTGTGTGATATTATATTGCTAAGATCCTAAAAAGACCTTTCTGTAATGCTGCTTCTTCGTGCTTGCATCATTCTGATCACCACTGTCACTAGACTCTGAAGTAGACTTCTAGAGTGCACAAAACAGCACTCTATATACTTTATATCTTTGGAAATGTTTTAAATGTATTCTCTCTTCCATGATGTTTACCTGTCTGCTTGCAATAATCCTGATTTCAGCATGTTCTTTATGTTCTGTATTTCCTTCCATCTTTTCTCCTGTTCCTTCATCTTTTCATTGAGCACATTTTTCCCTGACACACTTTGACTGATAGTTTTTAAACATCTGAATCTCTCTTTTCCACATCATAGAAATAAATTAACTCTATGCAAACCACCAAGTCCATTGTTACTCTGACTCTATTTTCTAACTCAGTCTCCCTTGTGTCTGATGTTCTGTTAAACTATAAAGGGTTAGGACTCTATGATTTTGCATTCACAGGATCCTTGTGCAACTTGCTAGATCATTAATCACTGCCATAACAACAAACAAGGAAACTGTCAGACATAAATGACTATCAAAACAGAGTTTTTATTTCATTTTGTTTATTTCCAAGACTTATATGTGAGCTTCATAAAGTTAGCGTGATTTTCTAGTGATAATGAAAAGGATTAATTTCTTTACATCAGTTTCATTTCCAGCATATGCATGCCAACATTAATTTGTTCCACAGAGATGCTGTATCCAATAGAGACCTATGTGACTGCTATGCTGAAAAGACATAGCAAATTATTAGGAAAAATCTCTCTGAATCAGTTACTGAAAGTATCACATGCAGCAATTTTTTTTATATTTACAAGATGCTCAAAACTCAAGTTCAGTTCCTTACATCATACTTGCTATTCATATAATAGTATGAAGTCATAATTTTCAGGGTGCAAAATGGGCGCAAACCACTTATTAAATCCTTACTTTAGTTCTTCTCCACTTGCTGTTAGCAGGCTCTGTGGTAGGGCTGGTTTCCTATGTCCTGTGGTAGTCATTTTGCTGCCTGTCTGAATTACATCACTAGTAACTCAAAATGATGCAAAATGGAAAGATGATGGCATACATTTATGGCAGCGTAAGTCTTGGTGAACATTTCAAAGTTCATGAATACTTTCACAAATACCTGACTATTGCCTCAACTGTCATAAATAATGGAAAATTCCATGAAGAACTGCATCAGAATTATAGTTTTCTGTTCCTCAATTTGATTTTTCATTTGTTTGTCAAGTCTACTATATTATATTAACTTAAGAATGTATGAGCACAGGAGCTTTTTTATGGCTCTATTTTCAACCCTGTGGAAATCAAGTGGTGATGCAGTGACCTCTAAAACAAATAGTGCAAGTTATGTGTCTTTTGTGGTCTCTACGAAATGCTACTAAACAAGCAAGTAACAGAAATGACTGCATTATAAGTTTTTATGTCTGTGATTTGCAAAATATTGCAATATAAGTTTATAATTGCAATTTGATTGACTTTCTAAGCAAAAATGTGGAGACATTCCAGTCTCTTCACCGGTGATAGTTCAAAGGGTTCTGTAATCAGAATGATACTCTATTAGCATGCTACGAACTCCCAGGCAATTAAACCATAGGTACAGTATAGAGAAGTGGTGAAAACTGCCAAAGAAATGGGAGAGTGCTTGATGTATGTATATTTAAAAGTTCATTTGGTCATTAAGATTAATTTGAAACATTTCCCCTCCTCAGTATACAAGTACAATACAGAGATCAGCAACGAGGTCCAGCCTAAAAGACAGCCCTTCAGAAGCAAAACACTGTTGATTTAAGATATTTTATGGAGAAACGCCTTAGAGAAATCTTAGGTGAACTTAGGGGGATATATATGATGAATATGAATTTCTTTTTTCTTTTCTTCCCTGGGGAGCAATGAACTCTGAAAAACAGCTCTGTGCAGAAGAACCTTTCTACAAATTAAGAATACTGGAAGTTGAATTTTCTTACCACAAACTACCTCTAACTCAAATTATGGGCTGTCAGCATCCAGTTCAAGACTGAGAAGAGAAATCCATCCAGGCAGACCTTGCCTGAGGCAAAGTGAGTTAGTGGAAAGCCAGACCATGGCTAGAGGCATCCTTTTCTCAATTATGCTAGGTTTTAATCTATTTGTATCCAAAAAGATGTATTTCCTTCTGATGTTATAACACCAAAGAAGACACAGAATAATCAATCATGGATGAATTTATCCAGTTTCTTACAATGCGCTCTGAAGTCATTTATGGGCAGCTTTGAGAATTAGCTCTTTTAAATAGGGTATTTCTATTTCAGTCAGAAAAGAACCTGCTATCAATTTCAATGGGTTTAAGGCACTGCATACAGAGTAACTCTAGTGACAAATGGATATAGACTGGAATATGATCATTTAATGTTTGGAATGTTTTCACTGAGGTACTTTCTAATAACCTTGAGCTGCTGCAAGAATTCAGGCAAAAGAAGAGCCCGTGCCCAAATGCTGGGTCGAGTTACACTTTATATCTTGCTATCTACTGTCAAAAATACAAACAGCAAAAATCAGTAAAAGTTAGTAAGTTAAAGGTGGCATCAATGGGAATTTAGATAGTAGGAAACTATTTAATTGTAAGCCAAAAGAGGTCTTTTCCCAGTAATTCGAATCTTATTGACCTCTTGGATCTAGGTAACATGCACTGAAGTAACTTTGAATTTTATTATTCTGGAAACATACAGGTTGGCTTTTGCCAATAACAACTGGAAAAGTCTTTACTTGCTTTTGGAAGCAATCTTGGCTGTCTTTTTATTCATTACAAAAATGGGCCTCTGATCCTTGACTGGACCTCTGGGCTCTACTACAGTGCAAATAATAAAATAATGGTCTATATGGTACTGAACTTTCTTCATCTAAAAGGATCAGTGTATTAGTGTACAGTTTATCCCACTGCCCTTCTCTCTCCCCTCACCCATGAAGACACTATTCAAGCTAAGCAAAGCAGTTTTTAAATGCAAGGAAAAAAATTCAATACCTTCATAAAATATATATCACACCAGGGAACTCCCTCAGCTCCTCTTCTCCCCTCATTTGCATTGGATGTACTGGGAAAGGCAGATTTCCAAGTTCATGCAATTTTGCCAAAGTGAGGCATATCAGATATTTGCACAAGGGGGATAAAGAAAAAGAAAATAGCTTAAAATTTATCCGCTACTTATTGGGATAGATTTAACTATCCTAGTTTCAAATGTCAGTCAAGTCAGTCTTTTTCTACTTTTCACTAATGTTATAAGGTTTCCAGATAAACTTAGCTGAAGTTGAGATGATAAAAAAGATTCTTTTGCTCTGTTTTTGATACATGGCTGAAAGGAAAAAAAGAGAAATAAAGAGAGGGGGCAGGAGAGAGAATTTTCTGCTTCACATCAAGCATTTTAAATCCTAAAACCACAATAAAAAAACTCCTCCCACCCAAAACTTTCACCACGTAAAGCAGTATAAATGTGCTCCACTACAGGGTAGTAATGGTTGTGGAGACAACTTCATGTTACCTCCCCTAAGAACCAGCTATGAGATTCTTGAAATTACATGTACCAAATAATTTTGTGTAAATTAAATTAGTGCTTACCAAACCAGCCACTTACACAAATAGCTGGTCAATAAAAAAAATGCAAATATTTTTGTCCCTTTTTTAGATACCAAACTATTATTGAAAGAGTAAGTTTCTACAATTGTTCAACTCCTTCCTTGGTAAATGGTAATTTTTCATTGATTAAGAAGGAAATGTGTTGGAAAATGAGGGGAAAACAATAATACAATAACTGATAGAGAAGACTTCATTTTATCATAATTAAATTAAATTAAAACTTTTTGAACTTTCAGATCACACAGAATTAATAATTCTTCACCATTCCCTCATGTAAGAAAATCAAATCTGTGGCACCTATCTTACTGTGATCTCTTTTGCCTCTTCTTTTTTACATATATATATACACAGACATCTCATGGCTCTGATTTGAGAAGTCCCAAAGCATGCAAGATTTAATTATAGCAGACAGTCTTGCAGAGTTATTGCAGACCTGAGGCTCCATAATACACCTATTGCTAGAAAACATTCTGAAATGGAATTTCAGTGATCTAAACCAAAAATAAATTGGTAGATTTTCTTTACAATTTTCAATTTTATTCCCGTAATTGAATAAGCCTTTCTTTCAGCTAAAGAAAACATAAGGAAACCTAGTTATTTTCCATTCTTTATTCTGCCATAAACATTTCTTCTTGGCATCAGCTGACCAGCAGCATAACCCTCCTTAGGCCTTTGCAATGACTACACAAACTTTTGTTTCTATTTATTTTGCTGCCCTGTTTATTAGGTTACAAGTAGCATTCCAAGAAAAGCCTTTTCAAATACCCTTTTTTGTCAGAAGTCCAAATGAGCACAAGGTTCTTTTCATTCCAGAAACAGGTATGACAATGCTAGTCAAAATATTCTTAAAAATCCTTGGTGGTTTTAGACAGGTTTATTAAATTACTCTAACTTAAACCTAACAAAATTGTATGTTATTAGGCTCCATAAAGTTCATTTAAGTACTATAAAAGCAATAATAACTATTCCTAGGAGAAATTCTGCATTATGTATAATATGAGTATAGAGGGTAATTGTAGATTTTCTCACTCCTAAAAAGCTACCAATGAATATTTTAAATGCTTGAAGTATTCTTTCTGAAAAGGAGAAGAAATACTGACTTACCATTTTTCTCATGTCAATAAGTATATTTTATTAGATGTGTAACGTGAAAGAATTGACAGACTTCAGATTATACTTAAAGTTTGGTAAAAAAGACCCCCAAAAGTATATTAGAAAAGCGAAATATTTAGTCATCCTCTGTAGACATTGTGGGAATATCCATGCGTGTTCATATTTAGCGGAGCACATTTTTAACCCAGCAGTTATGAGCACATGCAGAGTTTCAGAGAGTTTACATGTGGCCACGACTGCATCAACCTCTGCTGAGCTGACTTACTGTGTCACAGAAAACAAACCTAAGTGTAACTGACAATTCAAGCAAGAAAATATGAATTTGGGGGAAAAAAAAAAAAAAAGAGACAAGAAAGAAAGAAACAATAAAACCCAACCAACCTACCAACCAAAAAGCCTAGTGATTTTTTCAGCCAGGCTATGACATGAATCTGATTTTGATCTTACAGTCTCACCTACCTTCAATGAGTAGGATGGTTAAGGATTCTTGATATCTTCCTGAGACTAATTAACTTTCACTGCTCTGTGTTAAGACATGCATGTGGTAGGGGTGGTTCTGTTGCCAGAGTTATTAATCTTGAGAACACCACAGAGTTGGTCCTCGATGATTAAATCATCTTCCTTTCCATTCACATGGGCTGACTCCTATTTCTTTGGACAGTGCCGGTACTAATATTGTTTAGGAACCAAGTTTCCTCTTCAATTCTGAGATAGATACCTTTATAATGCATTATAGCCTGAACTACAGTGAAGACAACATTCACTGGGAAATAAAATGGTGGCATGAATTTAATTTCTATTCTATCACCTCAGAGTTGATTGTCCTTTGCCTGCTTGCTACATTACGAGAGAAGCATTTGGTATGGATTACGCTTTGCAGGTGTCGTGGAAGAAACCTGTCTCCTGAGTATATTCTGATTTTTCTTTTTTAGTGTCTAGTTTGTACGCTAAGTGGTTTTAAAAATTATAGTGTTACATGTCTTTCATAATTTAAAGAATTGAAGATTTTCTGTGTTAGAATTAGAAGGATTAGTTAGGTTGAGGTTTAATGCTCTGCTGGCGATGTGGCTGAAGCCTCAGAAAAAGGTTCAGACCCTAGTAGTAGCCTAACAGAATTTTCTAAACATTTCATGTCCATGAAAGCTGACAAAAAAGAAGTCTGAACAAGAAAATGCATGTAAGCCTATTGGGTAGATGTGTAACATCTTGATTTTGTTTCAGGCAATGAAGGAATATATGTTCTTGCAATGTTCTTTTCAACACAAAAGGTTCTGCTTTATACGGAAAAAAAAAATACAGTGTGTCAAATCTGACATTAGCTTACCTTAATCAATTTAACAGAAATACTTCAAAGACTGCAAAGAAGCATTTTCATTAAAGAAGACCAGCCTTTGCCAATAATTTACTATTTATTTGGCCAGTTAGGTTTGGAAGACTCCAAACACTGTAGCCATCACTTACCCAAAGAAATAAAACTTAGCATGTCTTTGGTACAAATTACTTCAGGGAAAGTAGGTGAAGAGCCTGGAGAAAGAAATCCTCGGGCTTCTAAGATGTTTCTGCTGATAAGGGCTGAGTTAAGATTTGAAACTAGAAGAATAAGACCCAATTCAATCTGACACAGACTCCCTAACAGGTTTAATTCTTCCCTTCATGTAACCTCTCCCTCTTGAGATTCTTATTTGTAGGATTAATTTTTTAAAAATCCTTAATTATCTTACAAAATTGTTCAGAATACTGGTTGAAGGCATATGAATGTTGACAGGGAAAGTTATCTATACTGCAACCGTTATTATAATTCTTTTGCTCTAGTATTCCTATTTCCCCAATGTATTTTGTTACGCATTTCACAGTCCTTTAGTTTTTGGTTTATCAGGGAGGAGCACTTTTCTGTCTTTAGTGGAAGAAGTCTGCATGCCTCTCCGCAGAGCTGGGGTTGCTCCTGTACAGTTCAGAAACTGATGTCAAGTGCTCTGCCTAGCCAAGAGTTTTGTGAAGCCTCCCTGTGTTTGATTTATATCATCATGTACCATGGGGTTTGTTAGGAAACACGATTGCTGCAGCATATCAGCAATGTAGGAAATAGCCCTGCCAGACATTATAGGGGAATAAGGTGATTTTATTTAAAATAAAATCTGAAATAAACAAGCTTTCACTCAGTTGCCTTCCCTCTCTCACAGTCTCATACGCCGGAGCACCGGGATGTGTGCAGTACGAGAAGCCTGTCCCGTTGTCCCCCACCCCGAGGCTTGGCCAGGATCCCTTGTGATGACATGGAGGACAAGGACGCGAACTGCCACATCCTCCTTACGTCTCCTGGGTTCCTCCTAGGTGGTGACTGCACGCAGGTTACGGGTATGCCCTTTGCTGCTTGGATCCTGATGGTAAATGGCGGATGGCTGATCTGGGAGCCGTTAGCAGAGCCAGGGGAGAGAGCCTTGTCCCTGCTAATGAGCCCCAAGCCCTGTCCCGTCCCTACTGATGCCTCTGCATGCAGACATCCCCATTCACTCTTCCTTCATGCCAGTCTTAGCCTTTCTAATACAATTCTCTACGGGTTCACAGAATCACTGAAATATCAATAAGCAGCTTGACTTAGCCTATTTTTCAGCAAATGTATTCCAGCCTTCCTTATTATATTATAACACTCTTTTTGGCAAATGTACTTCTATGGTTATGCTTTAAATTACTTAAGGAAAATTGTCAGTGAGTATACATAAGTCATCCACCAGCATATAGAAGAGCCACAGATGTGGAACAGAGTATCTGAATGAGAAGCAGCAAACCTGTGAGACTTATTTTCCCCTTGAGACAAACCTGTTCTTTCTAAACAGAATCATTCACATACAGCTGTGTGCAGGCCAATTTAAATTATTTTTGCAAGGAGATTTTGTTTTGTCTGTATCTGAACAATTTCAGTCCCTGTGTGGCTATTTCCTTGAAAGTTTTGCTGCTTCTTAAGAAATGGAATACAATATATCAGATATCAGCATCATGGAAATGAATGGCTTGAAAAATATGGAAATGCTATGCAATAATATTAGCTATCACCTCTGGTTAGCAATATTTTGATCTGCAGCATTTTTTGTGTGCAAAACCCCAAATTTCTCTGGAGTAAAAAAAAATGCAGACACCCCACCCCCCCCACC